>CM062818.1:1416892328-1417167569 GCA_031772625.1 Pinus tabuliformis | reverse complement strand
AATCTTGTCTAAGGAATACATTCTTTTAACTATGAATTTTCTTTCTTGTCTTCTAGGATAAATTTTTAGCTGTTCAATATTGTATAAAAACTAAAAAAACATTAAGAAAATATATCTAAAATTACAAAAAAAAAAAAGAGCAAGGCCAAACAAGAAGCAAAAAACAATCAAAATTATTTCTACACTTCAAACCATACAAAGTAAATTGTGCATGCTATTTTGAGAAGAAAACTCTATACTAAATATTCTTAAACAAACAAATCCAATAACCAAAATAAGATAAATTATCTCACTCCCCATATGATTAACAAAAAGAGGTAAACACATGAGTAATTCACTATAAAATGTATTTTCAAATATTTAAAACCTTTAATATTAAAGTAGCTTTAAAATATTTAAAATGTATTTAAATTATCAATATTAAAAAAAATAACACATTTTTAATAGAAATTTACATACTAGCACAATTATATAAATTAAATGACTAGTAAATGTTAATAATTATCAATCCATAATAAACATCAAAACATTTACTTCATAATACATCTCACATTGCTAAAATTTCAAAGATTATGAAATTAACTTTATTATTATTATTATCATTATTATTATAAGTTAAACATATATTCATTTTAGAAAGCATGGAAGAAGATTTTTATCCATGAAGATTTATATCCACTTTATTACCGAGTTTCTTAATCTATAAATAGGGTATGTTACAATACCATGGGCCAGAGCCATGGCTTCTCAATATCACATGCTGAAAAAAACCATAACTCATTTCATATGAAACTTGCTCATATGATATTTTGTTAACGAGCAATTGCACCATATGTTGCAAAGAAACATCATAAGGTGGGATCATAGAACTTTATTTTATCTTATTTTATAATGGTAAAATTAACAAATATTTCTTGCGTAGCAAAAGGAGAAAGATGGAATGGGAGGGAGTCAAAGTCTTTTTATAGTGATAGGTGTAATTATCATGGAATTGGATGGAACACGCATGATTAGACAATGGTATACATCAAATTATTTATTCCTTTTGAATCCCCACCTTTCAACAATGAATTCATCTAATGTTTAACAGTTATCCTGCAATTCCTTCCACGGATGTGTTCTTAAGCCGAAGTGACAACTATTCCAGCAAGAGGAAAGAAGGAAATGCTAATTATTTTAGCCATTGTATGGTTGTGCCAAAGTGCAAGGACATGGTCAAGCTTGGCCAAGTAGTTGAGCAAATCCATGCCCAAAAGTGTAATGGAGTTGCATTTGGTCCACACCCAGAGGCTTCGCCATCCATTCCCCAAATAGAACTGATTTAGCTTCTGCTTCCGCTACCTATCGACACTCACCAACAATACTTTAGGTGGATGTGCTAGTTGTAATTTCAATCACAATATAATAAATATAGCATATCCTAAATGTTCCTTCACACTAATTCCTACGCTGATGTACATTTAGTGTTTATTAAGGGATTGTGAAAAGCTTGAGTGAATCCTGATAGATAGATCAAAGTTTGTAAGCATAGGTATGGAAGAATGCATGTGACTTTTTTGTATTTACTTCTTCACGAATTCATTCCATCACAGTGTTGAGAGATATTTGAAATGAAATCATCACATCCAGTCATCGCATCCAGTGTCATGTTTACTGTTTCTCGTTTATGGAAATAGCAGTATTGTAGATGTAATGTTTTTTATATTTTTATTTGTATGTTTTGGTTTGAGATTCACATGAACTGTTTGAAAACAGTGTATGAAAACAATTATTCTATCAATCTCTAAAACTTGATTCGAAAATAATCTATATGTAAAGACCATATTAGGAATTGTGGGTCTAACAACTTTTATTGAAGCAAATAATGTCACATCATATTGAAAATCATTCACTTTGGGCATTGTCTTGCCTTCTAGGATATTTTAAAACCAGTGGAGAAAATTTTCCTTATTTCAACTATTTTATAAAGTAGGATAATAACATATTTTGATCAGTGCAATAATTTTACAAAAATGATATAGTTATGAAAGAAACATCCATTACAATGAACATCACTATTTATGCATCACAATTAAATACATCGAGACTATCTAAGTAGTTGTAATAACATTTTCAAATAAAGAAAACAAAACAAATAGAGTCAATAGTTCCCTTCACAACATCTGTTGCCGAAATTTTTTCACAATTCCTAGTAATAACACTTACGAATCTAGACATAGGAACACTAAACAAGAAAATCCAATGGTATATTTTTATATTGACACACATTTATTTAACAATATTTTTCTTCCAGAACTTTAGGAGGCCAAACATATATATAGTTAGTTTCCATTCTGAGTTTCTGCATCAACACTGCGTCATTTTAGGGAGTATTTTTTTGTGCCGTGACTATATCATCAGTGTTTTATAATAAAAAACCCTTTTGATGAAAATACAATCTGATGATGAAGAATTCCCCACTGTGATATGAGAGGAAGATGGTGCTTCGCACTGAAGCATCACAGGGTCTAGGATAGCAGGCAGTCTAATGTTTTGCTATCGCCATCGTTGCTTTTACCATTTTCCTGCAGTGCTCACCATGACAGCTTGTGGGTTGGATCCCTACCCATTCTACAATTGTTACCTGCATCCCTGATTCTATCTGTAGCTGTTGGAATGGAGTTAGACGTTGTCGATTATTCCGCCGACCTGAATCCCAACGAGTCGATTTCGACGCTCCCTCATATTATGTCAAATTTAGGTCCTCATTGAACATTGTTTCTCCTGCAGAGATGCCCGTTGTTTGTCACTGAGCTTTCTGGACCATCCGTGCCCTACCTGTTGGCTTCTACACCCCCCATTACATCTGTTGGGCTTGACTGCCCTCCACTCTCTCCTTCTACGCTCAACCTTCCTGCTGCTTGCATTACACCCTCCCCTACCTTTGATTCCAATTCTCCTGAGGCATCCCTTCACCCTGCATCGTCTGGAATTCCCATTTCTTTAGGGTTGTCACAATCTGGGATATGCTCTATCCATCACCCAACACTAGACAACAACCCTAACCCTACCTCCTTTTATGGGAGTTTTCCTATTCCCTCTGGCATCTTCAATAATCTGGTAGTTAACCCTCAGAACTCCTCCCCTTCTCCATAGGCAGTCTCACAAGGCAATCATGACCCCTTTCAGGACTATCCAACAACTCCACAGACTAGTAAGGCCAAGAAGAGTAAGTGTGTCAAGGCCTTGAGCAAGGACATCAATCTTAGATTTGTGGAAGGTATCACTATGAGAAAAGTAGTAGATACCGCAAATAGGGTTCTGGCGTGGGATGTGAGGGGAAGAACATATTTGACTGAGAGGTTTCGCCTCTGGACCTTCGAGATTTGTGGCACTTTACTCAAGGAAATTATGTCAATCACCATTCTCAGTCGAGGATGGTTTGCCCTCAGTTTCCATCAAGAAGATTACACAGATTGGATACTCTCCCACTACTGGCATATTGAAATGGCCCCTATGCTTCTAAAACGATGGAGCACACTCTTCAATAAAGAACAGGAGCAGTTGGGTGCTAGTTTGATTTGGGTTTGCCTTCCAGGGCTACCTCTGCACTTTTGGTCAGAGGCCATCTTTATTCACATCGACAATGAACTAGGTACCTTTTTGGATCATGATTTGTCATATAAAACTTCTAACAACAAATCTATGGCCCACATACTGGTTCACCTAGACACTAGAGAAGGATTGGAGGAAAATATTACTCTACACTAGAAGCATTTCACTCGCAAACAAACCCTAGACTATGAGGGAGTCCCCTTCAGGTGTAGAAGGTGTCACAAGGTAGGGAAGCTATATAAGGAGTGCCCCCTCATCTCATTGGCAACTTCTTCATTGGACAAAGGCACTAATAATCCACAATCTAAAGATCCTCTGGTGGAAGAACAACCTCCTCGTGCTACTAGTCTGATGGCTATGTATGGGGATGCTTCTCTACCAACTTGTTTTGCCTCTCTGCGGCCTACATCTCTGCTCATGATGAGATCTCATACTGCTGCAGTGGTTGCTCTCTTCAAAAGTACTCTTCCTTTTCTCTATTCTTCTGTTTCTTTTATATGCACTTCACAACAATTACATGTTTCATATGCATACATCTCTATCTTGTCCACATTCCCTCTCACATGCCCACTTGATCATCCTTCTACTATCTTCTCCACTACCCCACCCTCTGTTACTAGAGCTGACTCCATCACTTCACCTAAGCCCTCCACCACTTCTCAACTTTCACATCCATATAACCTCTGACCTTGGGTATCCATCCCTCCTAGACCATCTGGATAAGGTCTCTCTTCCCTCCCTATTGAGACCAAACCCACTCGAGGGAACCCTTCCAGGATTTCGAGAGCTATCCTTCTTGCCAGGGTAGATGTCGCCCTAGGCAGATAAATGACAATTGATAGGGTTCTTAAAGGAAAGAACACCCTTAATCAAGATGATCCATGAAGTGGTTCTCCCTCAACTTCAGAGGGTTGGCTAGCACTACTAAAAAACTAGCCCTCAAGAGGCTCCTTGATACAAAGCCATCTGACATAATTTTTTTACAAGAAACCCTTGGGAAGGAAGAGTAGGTTTCCTAGATTCTTCACTCTATGATGTATGGCTTGTGCTTTCATGCCCTAGATGTCAATGGATGATCCAGGGGTATTGAACTGGGCATTAATACTCGATCCATCAACCCTATTTCTATATGGGGGGGACCTAGATTCCTAGGAATGGATATCTTTTCCTCAGAGATGGGCAGGAACTTTCGTATCATCAATGTCTATGCACCATATCATAGTAGGGTGGAGTTCTGGAATCACCTCTTGCAACTGTCGTTGATGAATTCTAATAACCTAATTTTGGGTGGAGACCTTAAAATCACTATTCTTCATGAGGAATATTTGGGACTTCATACACCACTGGATCCCCTATCATAATATATGGAACATTTCTTGGAACAACATCATCTGATTGACATCCCCATGAATAAAAAGAAACTGACATGGCATAATAGGAGAATTGGTGATGCTACTATGCGTAGGCAATTGGATTGCTTTCTCATCAAAGAGGACTTGCTTGGTACCCTCTCCAATTTTTGCCAACGAGTTGGATCTGGGGGTATCTTTGATCACTCCCCCATCTATTTGGAACTAGTTGGTCCAACCCTAAAGCCCAGAGAACCCTTCAAGTTAAACTCGACCTGGTTATAGGACCCCAAATATCACAAATTGGTCACGGATTTTTGGAGAGACCACCCTCCTTCCCAAGGGCAGAACCTAGTTAAAGGATTTTCTCGGAACCTCATGGAACCTAAAAATCTCTCCATTCAATGGGAAAAATCTAAACGATCCAGAGACGACCAGACTCTTTGTGCAATTGAGCACTAGCTTGCTAATCTTATGGATGACCAAGGTGAGGGATTCATCTCAGTTGAAGCTAAATCTACCCTCACCAAGGTGGAGGCCTAGGGGTCCAATATTCTATAGGACCGAGAAGAGACTTGGAGACTTAGAAGCAAAGCCATCTGGCTGAAGGCAGGGAATGACGATACTAAATTCTTTACAATTATGCCAAAGGAAGGTGGTCTTGTAACACCATTTGGAAAATGTCTACTGATCATGGACAATATGCTCAAATGTTCCATCAACTAGATCATTTGGAAAATTTAGATTTTCAACAACTTTTCAAGGCTCCATCTGGGATTTCACTCACAGAAATTATTCGTAGTGCTGGTCATTTCCCTCGGTCTATTGACCCTAACATATCTGAAGATCTCACCAAACCTATATCTATGGGCGAATTGGAGAGCACCCTTCAAGTTCAACTCGACACTTTGGTTCGTCTTGGTGTGTCATTCATCAACAATACGAGGAATCAAGTGATCATCTCTTCCTGTTTTGTAGAACCTTACGACACATTTTGGGAGCAAGTCCTCTCCTCTTTGGACATACCTCAACGTTGGGAAGGGTGAAACATCAAGGAGGCATGGAACAACTAGTGGAAAGCTTCCCCCAACATGAAGAATCACAATATCCCCCTGATTATATGATGTCATACTTGGTTAAGTCAAAACAACATCATCTTTAACAATCTGCAAATTCGGTGGCCTTTGGTAATCACTAGAATCATCAATAAATTCAATGAAATACTAGATGTTGAACAGTCCCCACCTTCTTGCACCGTAACTCTTGAAGCCATTAACCATGACCATCCATGGGTATACTTCGACAGATCTGCCCAAGACCAGGTATGTGGGGTATTCTTCTCCATTTATCAGACAATAACTCTTTCTAAATCTGCATGGGGTTTGGTGCTGGCACAAACAATTTCGCTGAGCTCATCTCACTCCGACACTTATTATACTTCACATTGGCACATAACTGTAGACATATTCCAATATTTGGGGACTCTAACATCATCATTAATTGGTTCTCTTGCACAGCTTCATGTCATGTGCATTCTCTCATGAACATTTTGGATGATTCATTTCATTTAAAATCACAATTTGAATAGATTACTTGTCTCCAAATTTACAGGGAGTGCAACCAGGCTGCAGATCAACTTTCCAAGGAGGCAGCGAATCAACCTAGATGACAATGGTTTATCCAAGAATATAGGGAGGGAGAGATCTTCCAATATTATCACAAGCCCTACAAAGACTAGATACAACAGAGGGCTGACAGGCCCCAATTTTCACAGTTTTTATGATCCTAATATTGATCCAGGTGGATATTGGTGGCCACCCACCAATTCCATTTTGACCCCCACCATTTCTTCTTCCAGTTTTTCAGTTTCCTTATTTATAGCACAATTTACTGTTTTTATCAGTTTTTTGGGTCCTAAACTTCTGGAGCCGTTTTGAGACCCTAAATGACGTTTTTTGGGAAATCTACCACCACTGATTTTCGGTCCAAAATCATATTTTCCGTCGTAGTCCTTGGAGAGATCTTTCCAATGGGCTATCATGCACATCAAATGGAGATAATATGACCAAGTCGTGACCCTGGGAAGTTGGCTGTCCAACTCAGCCCAATGAGGCCCATAAACTCTTGGTGTTACATCTCTTGGGTTAGGTTTTTGGTTGTTTAGGGTTTGCTCTTATTGTTCAATAATAAAAAGGCCTTGACCCTCATTGTAAGATAGTTCAGAGCCATGTATCCACCACATCTCTTCTCAGAGATAAGCTACCATCGCACTAGCTAGTTTATTTCCATTCCTGTTTGTAAGCATATTTCAGTATTTTACATTAATGAAATGAAGTATTATTTCCACTGCATCTCTGTGTTTACGGTTATCTTTGTAATTTGTTGCATTCCTATTTAAATCCAGATCACTGGTATCAAAGCGGTCTACTTTTATTCTTTGTTTTTCTTTGCATGTCCCCAACGAGGTCGGGATATAAGGAGTTAGGGCTTGAACTGGTCGAACCTTTGGAAGACCAACCTCGCAAATCCTGACAGCCTCCCATGGAGGATGAAATGAAAGATGAGGGGGTAGGAGATCCTATCAAAATCTTGCTCAAAGAAGCCCTCGAGTGACAAAGGAACGCTATGATGGAAAAATTTTCCCAGATCCTTCAACGGCTACCCAAGGGCGACACATCGGCTTCCAACAGCAACTCTGGAAATGATACACTGTTTAAGGTACAAGTTAATTTTGAAATCCCCATATGTGAGGGTCAGATAGATGCAGATGCCATTGATAAATTGTTAAATGTGCTAGAGGGTTGTTTTTCTATTCACGATTTTTCCAGTAGGGAAAAGATTATTTTCGCTCTTCCCGAAGCATCCCCTCACGTCAAGGATTGGTGGGAAACCTACTGTGACTAGAAGGATGAAAGTAAAGGCTCACTATTTTCAGTCGCACCCACTTGGAATTCATTCCAGGATGCCATCAAGGAACAATACTACCCTATCGAAAGCTATGAGGTTCAATACATAAAGTGGACCACGCTGCGACAGGGAAGGGACCAAGACGTGCGAAGTTTACCAATATTTTCCATACCCTTCACAAAAAGTTGGGTATCTAGGATATAGAGCAGCATTTGGTACTCAAATTCTGTGTCTGCCTGCACAAGTACATCTAGGAAGAAATAGAATTCCTAAACATTTCCTTGCTTGGCATGGCATACCAATATGCCGTCAAGGTCGAGCAAGAGTTTAAATAGAAGAAGCGAGACTTTGGATCTGCGAATCCAAAACAAGGGAAAGGTGCCCCCAAACAGTAGAACAAAGGAAAAAGCCAAGGCAAGGCGGCCCAAGACAACTCGCCAAAGCTGCAAGCAAAGAACAGTTCCGCAAAGCCGAAAAAGGACACGAGAAAGTGGTGTGAGTTTCATAAGAGCTCCACTCGCAACACAAGTGAGTGTCGGGCCAAGCAGTCACTGGTGGCTGAGCTAAAGGTTTCAGAATCAGATGCATATTCCAAGTCTGAGTCAGAACCCAATAAGGGGAATGAAAAAGGGAAGCAGATTATCGATACGGAGCCCAATGCCACCGTTGCCACCACAAAGATCCAGAAGGAGGAACCCGAAGATCTAGAGGAGGAGGAGCATCTCTTCCACTCCCAGATATGGGTAAAGGGCTCCCCGCTATAGTTCATTGTCAACATCAGGAGCCAAAATAACCTCATTTCGGTAGAGGTCATGAAGCAGTTGGGCTTACCGACCATAGCACATCCACAACCGTACACCATCGGGTGGCTTCACCAAGGACAGGATCTTCGCGTGAGCCAATAATGTCTCCTTCCATACAACATCAAGCCCTTCACGGATGAGGTATTATGTGACATTGCTCCCGTTGAAGTTTGTGATGTATTATTAGGACAACCATACTTGTGAAAGTGACATGATGTGTATGAATCAAGGCCCCGTGTTGTTATTGTTACTTTGGGAAATAAGTTGTACATGATACCAGAGGTAGCATCGCCTATTGCCATCTCTTTGGTTAGTGCAAAATGATGCAGTAAGCTCATTTGCAAAACTGGGAAATTTGTTTTCCTGATGATACGCCCTCAAGGAAAGAAGAAGATGGTGGCCACGACCTCCAGACAGGGCCCCTCCGCACGACAAATACAGATGGACAAGGTCATGAAGGAGTACGAGGACATCTTCACCTCCCCCACAAGGGTTCCTCTGCACTATCAGGTCAAGCACTCCATTGATCTGACCCCAGGTGTGCCACTGCCCAATGGACCAATCTATCGGTGCTCCATTCTAGAGAATGATGGAATTAAGAGCAAATTTAGGAGCTGCTGTAAAAAGGTCACATCTGTCCAAGTTCATCACCCTGTGGGAGCCCGATCATGTTGGTACAGAAGAAGGATGGGACTTGGAGACTCAGTATTGACTATCGGGCACTGAACAAGATCATTGTTTGTAATAGGTACCCAATTTTTGGCCAGATAAATCGGTCTTGCGGACATGACCGATCTCCCTAGTATCACAAGATAATCTAGCAACAAACAGACAAATGAATCTATCTTTCCCTAGACATATGCAATTTAAAATAAAGACTATAGAGGTGTTGATATCCTACCTTATATCTAACACTTGTTTGTTGTAGTTATCCCTCAATCGTCTGAAAGAGTTATCTTTAAAGACCCGCATTCACAAACAAGCAAACATCAAATAGCACCTGCATAACAAATATCATAAATCATGTCTATTATGGTGATCAAGGAATCCATAAAATAAACTATAAATGGACAAATTATTAAGAAAAACAAACTTATTTGTATTAACTTTGAAGTAGAAGAACCTTACAACCTTTTCAGCCTTGATGTTGAACAAGCTCTTCCTGGGGTCTGAAATAGGAATTTCCTTTACTTTGACAAGCATTGCACTCTTCCAAATGAGATCTTAGAGGTATGTAATCTATCCTCTTAAAGGCTCAACTAAAGAAGACTGAGTTCCAGCAGCATTTCACCTAAAAAATATTTAGCTTCCAACCTCCGTAGTAACCAGCCCAAGGCTTCATTTTATAGTGCAGAGGAGGAGGTTACAGGTCCATCTATGAAGGGATAGAATCCTCCTTCAAAGGGATAAGCTCCTCACATTAAGGGGTTAGCTCCTTAAGGTATGGGATGCATGAACCTTAAGATAGCGAACTTGCCACCTCAAGATTCCTTCCAAAAGCTTCTAGAAAAGACTGAAAGTGAGTTTTTTAGAATGTACTCAGGCCTCTTTAAATTTTACAGGTGCCCGCACCCATAACACAAGGACAAAGCGGTTAGGTGCACGGGGGACATGATCATTAGGTGCGGGACAACAAGTAATGCAAAGAGAAAGTGCGAAACCAGGGTTTTAGAGACTTTTAAGGCTTTTCTATTACTTTGAAGGCTTGATATGAAGAACTGAGGCTTTAGACTTGCAAAGGAGGAAAGTATGAGTGATAATGGACACACACAGATTGCAAATGTCAAGATGAGAATTTCTAGTGCAACAGAATGCCCCCTAAAGTGCAAATTCTGTAATAGATGAAGATAGAGTCTTTCATGTATGAAGAGTGAAGTACTTAATCATTTCAAGGATCATCCTATGGACACCATAGTCGGAACCTGTAAAAACAATGCCAATATATATATATATATATATATATATATATATATATATATATATATATATATATGAATACATATCATTGTTGAGGTAGGCATTCCCATACTCAGATTAGAGTGTTCCACTTGGTTGAAGGAGAATCATACCATAGGAACAACACAAGGAAATAGGAACTTGGAGGGAAAAGAGGAAGGCTAGAGAGAAGCCAAGATTTCCTATGAGCATTTCTGAGGATTGTACTGAGAGTTAGCTAGCTGTGAGAGCTAAGGATTTGTATAATTCCTTTGTATTTCCACCTTGTATGATAATACAGATAGTTGGGTTTTTAGCTGAGGCTTTCCCCAAAGTATTTTCATGTGTATTGTGCATTGATTCTCATTCTTCTGGTTATATTGTTCAGCTCGATCTTTAAGCTTCCGCAAATTGATAGTAGAAGTAGGTTATAATATTTTTCTTTGATTTATAATGGATTATCGGGTTAACTTACATACATATTTTCTACAATTTCTCCATGTCAGATTGCCCAATTTTGGTGTGACAATAGTCAAAATTGCATGTTTACTACCTTATGAATCCAATGGTGGTCTTGGTTTTACATCTGGATGCCTCTCAAAGGTGCACAACACCTAGGGTGTTGCGCATAGGATAGTCCAACTGTGCCAAAAACTGTCAAATCTTGTACAAACATCCAAAAATTCCAAAAAATGCCCAGAAACTTGTCAAAATTGATACATGAGCTACTGATGAAGTATGTCAAGCACGGAAAGAGGCTTCAACAAGGATATCAAGTTTTTTCTTCTCCTTTTGCATATTTTATCTCTGCCTAAAACTCTGCTTCTGTCCTCTTTTCTTTGCCTTTGTGTACCTGTTTTGTTGACGAAGAAGGAAGGCCACTTCCCACAATCTATGGGGAAAACACCTACCTATGACGTCTCTGATAAGTATATGCCAGTGTGCTCAAATCTGCCCTCTTAGGATTGATGACCTTAGCTTTGTTAGGTGACCCTATATGATCATACAATGGTGATGATGATGGTGAAATAGGCTAAGATGATGGAGGGATAGATGTAGTGGGTTGAGATGGAGGGTGTATGTCTTCAGCATGATGATCAGCGGGATGAGATGAAGAAGGCATATCTTCAGCATGTGGAGGTTGTGGAGCAGTGAAAATATTATTGGCAACGAAATTGTCCCATGAGAAGTTTAGTTGATTAAGTGATGGAGGACAATGATCTTGATCACAAAGTGATGAAAGAGGTTGTTCATTTTCTAATCATACTTTTTCCCATAAACTGTGTGTGCCATTTACTCAATGCCCCTAAACAAATAATAAGGAATATTGAGCATTCTGACTCTTGTGAAGTGCATGAGAAATCTAATATGGTATGTGTAGAGTTTGGAAAATCTGCCTTCACAAGTGAAGTACTTCATGATGATTTTCCTCATGGGAGAATATGTATCAAGAAGGTGGCTAAAAGGGAAGAATCTCTTTCTCTCATTTCTATACCGAGGCTTCAAATATGGCTCATAATAGTGATGATCTAGGGTTTGAGATTTAAACCACCTTTCACCCACATTAGGTATTCCAGTAGCAACAACAATAATGGTTGAGGATATGGTGAAGGTTTCACCAGAAAGGGTCACTTGATTGTCCTTAAGATTTGAAAGGAAAACTCTAGTCAAAACAATATGGCTTTGAACTCTTTGTACCATTACAAGAAAATAAAAACATCCCATATGCTTGAAACAAGTGATTGTCATGGGTGAGGCCATTAATTATCTAGTGTTGGTAGGATCAAACCTAAATATTCTTCCCCCTTGTGTGGCATTCTTTCTTCTGTGTCTTCCTCCTCTGTAAAATCTCTATTTTCTTCCTCCATGATGCGTTTTTGTTATTTTTTCTTGAAACCCTAGGGATTAGGAAATGGGAGTGGGAATGGGGTAGGAAAAATTTATGGAGTGGGGGGAAGGGATTAGGGAACTTTAGTGATGTGATAGGGGATTGAAATATTTATGGGATTTAGGAATTGGTATTTTATTACAGTTATGCAGTATGGTTGCCTAGGAGTTAGGGTTTCAGGGAGAATAAATTTTGGATAGGGATTTAGCAACACGAGAGTAGGCATAGGGTTTAATATGATTTGGGAAGGATAGTAGGGTCTCAGGAACAATTTTGGAGGTGTAGGAATGAAACTAGGGTGTGCAAGTCTTAAGAATTCCAAATTTCACACAAGAAACTTCATAGCATGAATTGATGACTTGTGAAATGTAAGGAGGGATAGACATGGCCTTGGTTACTTGCTATGAGGTTAAGAAACCATGTCTTAAAGGTTTGGAGTGTTTTCATGAAGTTTGAAAGCTTACAAAGAAATTTTGATAGGTGCATAGCACCTTTGATGCGTGTGCGACACCTGTCTACTCTATGAGCAACGCCTTTGGTGTGTGTGTAGCGCCGACTTCAAAAAAACTTTTGAGTGACTTCACGAAGTCCAAATTTATCCCATGATATCTATTTGGAACTATCTCTCTCTTGTCTACACAATGGACATATCAATAACTAAAAATAATCAATTATAGCCCCTCACAAATCAATTCTTCCAAGACTGGTAAAAAAATACAGAATGAGGGTGAAAAAATGAAGTGTGCTCTTGCAGGAAACTTTTGGAGGTCTTCCACAACTCTAAATTGAGATCATGATATCTCATTGGAAATATTTTTCTGTCTAACTAGCATTTGACTCATCAAGAAAGTCATTTGGACACTCAAGATTAGAGAAATATTGATTTTCCCAAAGTCGCTCCAGAAGTGCAGAAAACCTCTTGTAGTACCTATATGTTTTAAATTTGTCAAAAACCATAACACCTGTGTAAAAACTGAAGGAGGGTTTTCATCTTTAGCCTAGTATGGACAAAAAACTCTCTCACTTTTGTCAATTTCATCTTTGGTTGGTTGGAAACATACTTTGAAGAAAAACTGGCCCTATGTGTAGCAAATGATTTTTCCCTCGAAGCGACTTCTTGAAAAATGATGGAGACATGATGTTTATGAGTTATTTGATGTTGATTTAATGAAGTTGGCATATAGAGATTGAGTTTGCAGCTTAAGAACAATAATTATTACATATGATGAACATAAAATTACATGACGAAATAAGCATTTCTCTTTACAAATCATCTTCACATGGTGAAGAGATGTTATTTGATCACCCTTTACTTGCTGGTCTTATCCAATGGAATGGAGTTTTATTGGAACCTTGGTAACCTTAATGACCTAATGAAACCTTGAGAAACCCTCAAATGCCTAATGAGACCTTGAAGGACTAAATTTCATGATGACATGACCGATGTGATGGCATGATGTCATTAATTTTATGGACAACGGATACTCGGAATGACAAACATTTCAGAATGGGACCCTAATATGATATGAAATGAGGATTTTTAATCACCGATGGCATTATGAAAATACTGACACTAACACAGTCTAATGGCTCAAGAGATTGCACACTTGGATATCTCATTGGAGTGCATAGTTCATTGTGGCAAAGAAGTGTACAGTTTGCTGCCATTTGCTGATGGCGTAGTTTCTTGTCACAAAGGGTTGTGCATTTTACTCTATCAAGAATTTGTGCAGTTGACTATAACATAGGATTGTGTAGTCTCATAGATCAAGGTATGCAATCAATGTGATCAGGGAATTATGTAGCTTTTTTCTGAAAGGTGCTTAGTATTTCTTTCAAATTTGTGTAGCTATTATTGACAAGGACTTGTTTTCGTCATGGAGTGCCCAATAGTTGTTTGACAGAATTCACAGTTTATGTATCACAAGTTTATCATGAGAGAGTAAGTGGTTGCGACACTTAGTACTTCAAGAAGAAAACTTGACACAAGTTGAAATGAAATTTCTTACAGCCAAATGGAGGCTCAAAAGTCGAATCATGGACAAAATTTTGGAGGAGGTGGTAGTAGCTACGACAATTTACTTCTATAGAAAATAACAAATAACCAATTAAGGATTGTAAGTTTGACAATAAGTCATTGGATTCTTATGATAGCAATGTAAACAATGTAAATTCTATGCAAGAGGTATATGGTGCTTTTGGGATGTCAAACGTAAAGGTTATTAATATTTCACATTCATCTAAATCATTCTCCTTTAGCTGGCCAACAACATTTGGAATCCTTTAGGCATCATACTTATTGATACATTATCTATTTGCAAGCTATGTATGGCATGTTGGAGATATGTATTCTACCCTTTTATCTATGCATTAAGTAGTTAGGGATGTCGATGGTGATTGGGATATCGTTGTTGACTATCTTGAAGTGTTATTTTGGCTACATATCCCTTCTAATGCCAAGGTAGTGTCATGGTGGGACTATCAAATCACAACAATGGGAATCACAACTGTGAAACTTGAAAACTAGGAGGAAGCCTTTGCACATCCAGATTTCTACAAGGAAGACCAGAAAGTGAACTAGATCATTACGGTTAGGGGTCAACCCCACAAAAACCATGTCACTGAAGTCCATTTGCTAGGCTGCATATTGTCAACATGACAGTTGGACCACAGGCATTACCGGGTATCTCTATCCTCAAATCTTCATCCATCATTCTTATGGGTCATCCACAAACTGCGGTTATGGATCGACCACACGAAACCCTTTCCATCGAAGTCCATTTCCTAGGCCACACATTGTAAGTATCATAATTGGCTCATAATCATTACAAGGTATCTCTATCCTCGGATCTTCATTCATCATGATTATGGTCATACGAAAACTTGTGGTTATGGGTCAACCACATAAAACTGTTCTATTCATTGGATCATGTCCAACAAAATTTTCTGAGGAGGGAAATTTACGCAATCGGGACCATTGCTTCTTAATGAGGGAGGAATAATCTAAATGGAAAGTCGCATCCACCCATGGTAGTTACCCATGGTATCTTCTCATGGTAATTACCCATGGTATCTACTCATGGTAATTACCCATGTATTGTAACTAAAAAGGCTATAAATTTGGGCCTCACTTTGTGAAAGGGTAGATTGGTCCAGGCAATGTAGTGACATTTTTCTTTATTTTAATAAAATGGTTCTTTATGCAATTTTATCTTCTCTTTGGGAATTTTTAGCTCTCCACTCCCCATATCCAGATAATTTGGACATTTTAGCCCATTTGTGTTTAGTTTCCTATACAAGCATCATTAAGATAATTGAATACAGTTACATATCAATGGAGATTGAAGGCTCACATGTTACAATGTGGTTACATAGACACAAATATTTCTAAATCTATCTTGACGCATTTCTTGAGATGAGGCATAGATTGACCCATCATAAAAATTCCCTCCCTTGAATATTAACCACTACAAAAGTGTGGATACTAAGCCCACCTCAATACAATGGATAACTCCCTCCATTCAATTATAACTACTACAAAGTTGTGGATACCAAGGCCAACTAAATACAATGGTTAAATTGACCTATAAAGATTTCATAAGAGAAAAAATGCAGAATTTAGACCAATCTACCATGATTTCATATTGACCTCACAAGAGTAGTTTCAATTTCAATGGATGGCAAGTAAATCAACATCAATCTACCAAATGCATCAATTTAGCTCAAGTGGAAGTTTTTTAGTAAGAGAAATTCAAAACTAACCCACATGTTCTACCCTAGTAATAGTGATCGTATAAAAAATTGTTTAGTACCATCACTCATGAAACAATCATCAATATAATCCTTAGTTACATTAGCATGGGCACAAAATTATATATATAAACAAGTCACATCTTAATAATGGATTATTACACTTTTTTAATTATAAATTTCACACTCCTAAAAGAAAAAAATTAAAATACCATGATATATTTTAAATAAAATCAATAAATATTTGTCATAGGTGACAATCCTAATACAATAGTGGGTATCCTAAAATTATATAAGCAAAGAAGTATTAATTTTAAAAACATACCATAACACATTTATAACCGATTTTCCATTGGATTCGAACCGAGAATCTCCATGAGCACCCATGTCAAACTTGCCAATAGAGAAGACAGTCCACTTAACAGCATCAAGAAGATGAGCATCGCCCTCGTTTCGAATATGCCATCAGAGAATAGACAATAGACGGAGTATCAAATAAACCCATAAATTAGGCGAAATTTCCGTCAAGAACTTTTCCCAATATATCAAAATCCTTTTTCTTTTCCTGGTTGACCATGTATGGAAATTACTTTATGCTCATGAATTTCGAACGAATCACTATCATAATTTGAGTTTAATAACCAGCGACTCATCTCTCTATAACATATTTGCTGGTATAGGCTTTTATTCAACTATTGTCATGAAAACAATTTCAGCACACCTAATAATCTTTGAAATATATTTTTAAATTTTTGAAATTGAAGTCTCATGCTTTTTTGTTTATAGAATTTCCTTGTTGCTGCTGTTGAAATAGGTTTTTTTTTTTTTCTTTAATTGGACATGGATTGTTTTTTGAAAAGTAAAAATGGATAAGATTTTTTTTCACCTCTAATTCCATTTCTTTTATATATATATATATATATATATATATATATATATATATAGATATCTATATAGAAATGGAATTATATCTATATATATCTATATATATATAAGCAATGGAATTTTATATATATATATATAAATAATTCCATTGCTATATATATATATAGATATATAGATATAATTCCATTTCTTATATATATATCTATATATAAGAAATGGAATTATATCTATGTATCTATATATATATATAAGCAATGGAATTATATATATATATATATATATATATATATATATATATAGTTTTAATTTATTTCACCCTATGTCTTTTTCAGTAATTTAGGCCAGCCAGAATTTGTTATGATTATATTTCCATGATGAAACTATTTTGAATTTCCTATAAAATTTATATATATTATTTTTTTATTATAAGTATTTATTTATATAGTTTTATTTATGAAAATAAGAAATAGGATTTTTTTTCTTAATTAATATAGAAAGTTATTTTTTTATATTAATTTGCTTTTAGTAAAAAATCATCATTTTTAGAAAAAAAGAAAAAAAAAATTGTGTGCTTTCAATAAAGTAAATTGTCTTTTTATAATTTCTTAACCATTCATATATTTTATATGATTCTTCTTAGTTTTTATATATTTTAATGATGTAATATATGAATTTTATATTAGTGATTTTATCTTTTAAAGTGTTTATTTATTTTTATAAATTTATTATTTAATTACATAATTGAATATATATATATGTGTGTGTGTGTGTGTGTGTTTTTTATTTTATGTTGAAAATTTATTTTATTATAGAATTTATATTATGTTTTCATTCAAATATTTATATGTAAAATATTTTTTCAATAAACATCAATTTGTATTTTGTTACTTTCATAATAAATCCATTACTTATGTTCACTATTTATGTGAAGTTTTTTTACTTTCATGTGGGATGTATATTTATAATATATATTGAGATTTAGGGTGTAGGTTTGGCTAGTTTACTCTAGGTTAGGCTAGAGTGGTGTAGGATAGGCAAGACTAGGATAGGCTAGGCTAGGTTAGGCCAAGCTAGTTTAGGATAGGCTAAGTTAGTTTAGGCCACGCTAGGCTAGGCTAGTTTAAGTTAGATTAGGCTAGGCTAGGCTAAGATAGGATAGGCTAGGCTAAGCTAGGCTATCTTAGGTTAGGCTCAACTAGTTTAGTCTAGATTAGGCATGTGTTAGGCTAGGTTGGATAATCTAGTTTAGGATAGGATAGGCTAGGCTAGTTTAGGATAAGCTAGTTAAGGTTAAGCTAGGCTAGGAAAAGTTATTTTAGTCTAGGATAGGCTAGGCTATGCTAGATTAGGCCAGGCTAGATCAGCCTAGCGGCTAGGCTAGATTAGCCTAGATTAGATTAGATTAGGCTATGCTAGGCTAGGTTAAGTTAGGTTAGGCTAGGCTAGAATAGTGTATGCTAGATTAGGCTGGGCTGGGCTAGGCTACACTGATTGTATGAATGATGCCCTAAATCCCCGTATAAGGGAGATGTGTAGGTATTATGACGGTTTATGTCTTTGTCTGAAACATATTTTGGTCTAGCCTTTAGCTACATATGTGATGATTTCACTCCATGAATTGTAACACTAATATGTACAATTTCATATTCATATAGCTATGGATAGAAAGAAGATATACCATCATTGAAAATTTAGAAGATCGTTGTTGAGATATAGAGAGGTTATTAAAAATTATTTGGTGTGCTAGTAACCTATTAACTGGTGCTTTCATGTCTACTCATATGCTTGATTCCACCAGGAATAATGCAAAACACAATTTTATGAGTCTGGGAAACTATAGATCTTTGAACTTAGTGGCCACTATATACCAATCATATATCTATCTATATTAGATAAAAATTTTGAGGGATGACTAGAGAGGAAAACATGCATCTTAACCTAGATTGTGCAATGTAGGGATTATTTGAGGTAAATAAAAGTTAATTGTTACTATGTTGTTTTAAGCTAGCCATAAATCTAGTAGTCAAAATATTGACATAAAAATTAAATTGCGACCCTCTTTTTAAAGGATGAATTTTGTGTTGAAATATATTTAGATTACTACAAAATAAATAATACCAAACAAAACCTTTTATTTTATGCCTCTTCTCTGAAACAATTAACATACATTTTCAAAGTTTTTTATGAATTTTAGGTAAATAAAATATTTTATTAATTGTTTAAGTTGTTATTTGAACTATAATTTTGATCATTTAGTCTAATACAAAAGTCATGAATATTGAAGGAATTATAATTTTAAAATAATAAAATTTAAATTTAAAAATTTATAAAGGTTATTGAAAACTAAACAATATTATCTAAAATTTTGTATTAGTTTTTGCATTTTGTTCAACATTTAACGCCATGGAAAAATAAAATATGAGGACCATTACATTCTATGTATCAGGATTATTGATATTATTTATATGTGTTTATGTGATTTACAATTATATTCAACACCTTTAACATTATCATAGATATATAAATTAATTTTAAATGTTAGGAGACATCAATTCATTCCTGATAAACATCCATACTTTCCTTATAATGAATCTTCTATAAAAACTATCCTAGATCCATATTAAATTCAAACCTATTAAGTAGATAGAGTGATAAGGTCTTTCAAGTTGCAAACCTTTCTTTGAGTTTTGCACCGACAAAAGAGGTTTTCATGTTGAAATATTTGATCCCTCTTAGTACTTGATAGATCTAAAGTAAAGATAGATCTATGTTGGTTCACCTCCACAATAAATTACCTTGTGTTATCTATAAATTTAAGGTGGAAATAAAGCACAACAAAACTGTTCAACAAAACAAATTCAAAAACCAATGTTAAATTTCAACAACGAACTCTCTCTCACTCTGTAACTCTTGCTCTATCTCACTCATGCTATCCCTCTCTCTCACAATGTCTCTCAGTCTTTTTCTCTATGAATCTTACTATGTGTCTCTCACACTCTCTCTATGATATTGTATCATTCTCTCTCTCTCTCTCTCTCTCTCTCTCTCTCTCTCTCTCTCTTTGTCAATCTCTCACCCTCTCATTCTTTGTCTTACTCTCTTTCTTCCCTTTCTCTCCCTCTCTCTCTCTTGCTCACTCCCTTTCTACTTCCTCCTCCCTTCCCCCCTCTCTCCTTCTCTCTGTTTCCCTCCCTCTCTTCATCTATATCTCAATTTCTTTCTCTCACTTGCTCTCCCTCTCTCTTGATATCTCCCTCTCTCACTGTCTCCCAATATTTCTCTTTCTCACTCTCAGAATGGCTCTCTCACATAATCTCTCTAACATTATATCCTTCTCAATCTCTCTCTCTCTAAATCTCTTCCCCTCTCTCCGTCCTCCTCTCACTCTCACTCTCATTCTCACTGCCCCTCTCTCTCTCCCCTCTCCCACTTTCAATATTTCTTTCCCTCTCTATCTCCCTCCTCGTTCGCTCTCCCTATCTCTCATGTCCTCTCCCTCTGCCTCTCACTCTTCCTCCCTGTCATTCTCCATGTCCCTCTCTCTCTCCCTCTCTCTCTCTCTCTCTCTCTCTCTCTCTCTCTCGATATCCACCCCCACCCTCCCTCTCTCTCTCCCTTTCTCTATGTCTCTTTCAATCCTTCCCTCTCTCCCTTTCTTACTCTTTCTATCTTAATCCCTCTCTCTCTTCTTCTCTCTCATTCTCTCTCCCCGTTCCCCTCCCCTGACTCTCTCTCTCCCTTAAATATATTTCAGTCTCTCAGACTCTCTCTCAATCATCTCTTACCCATTCACCCCTCTCTCTCTATCTCTATGTCACCATCGCTCCCTCCCTCTCTTCCCCCTAAGCCTAAAACTTAAATCTTAAATCTAATTTTGAAACGTGACTTCACTTAACATTACATAGCATTAAGTGAAACTAATTCTTTCAACAAAAATATATGGTGACAATATACATTTTTATATACATCATAAACATGAAGATTTTACAATATTAATAAAAGAATCACAACCCATTGTGTTGTTTAAAGTGAAATTTAAAAAATTAAATATAGAAACATGCATTCTAACAATTTTTATAAAAAATACATACTTCACTTCACATTACTTAGCATTAACTCAAACTAATTCTTTCATAAAAAATATATGGTGACAATATACAATTTTATATACATTATAAACATGAAATCGTTTTTATAATATTAATAAATGAATCACAACCCATTATGTCATTTAGAGTGCAATTTTAAAACCTAAAAATAAAGGCATAAATTCTAGCAATTAAAAAAAAAAACATTGTAACATTAGTATTTTTGATAAAGTAATAATAACCCTGCAATATTTAAATGCATGTTAAATAAAAATACATTTCCATATTTAGAAAGAGAAAAATTTACATAAAAATAATAACCAACATAAATTAAATAATAAATTCATATAATCTTACACAAAAATATATATATTTTATCATAAATACAATTGAATGCAGTTTTATAATGAAAACAAATAAACAAATAAACAAATATATGATTATTAAAAATACAAATTTATAATATATAAATAAATAAATAATAATAAATATATATCATGACATGCATTTCTTTATATATAAAAAATACCATAAAAAAATTCAATATTTTTTTCGTTATTTTTTTATTATTAAAAAACATAATAATAATAATAATTTAATGGAAAAACATAAATGTTGAACTGAAATCAATAATGACTCGGACTGAAATCAAAAAATCTTTTCATGGGATAACTAAAGGTGACCTAAAATTAGAAATCTAGATAGAACAGAGATGCGAGTTAAACAACTCGGAGTCTCAATATAATAAAATTAGATAAGGTTAAACAAAACTACACTGAAAATAAAAACTTCATTTAATTTTGTAAAAACAAATGCATATTGAATTTGTAAAAACAATTTGCATACCTTTGACTGGATAACACAACAACCTTAGATTTGAACAACAGAACATCAGTTTTGCGCTATAAGAAGATGGTGGAAGGAATTGAGTCACAATTTGATCGAAATCCAATTCGCTTGCCCGTGTCGTCTGGCAGTGTTTATGAATTCCCTTGCCCGTGTGTTAAAGTATCTGTTGTAAACGCCTAAATAGATCAAAGAATATTCTATAGCTTGGCCAAATAAACACCGCTGCACAGAATGGACGAAGGACCAGTTGTAAACGCTATTATAATAGATTCATGGACGAAGAACGAGTTGTAAACCCCATTACAAGACACAGATTCATGAACATCTAAAGACACAGAATGGACGAAGAACGAGTTGTAAACCCCATTACAAGACACAGATTCATGAATATCTAAAGACACGGATGCATAAGCTATTGTAATTACTCTGTTTGCTTTCTTCTGCGCTTTGTTATAACGGCAAGCTCATTAGCTTTTGCGCTTTCTTGTGTTTAAAATCTTTGTTTTCTCTTAGCTTTTTTCTTTCTTGTGATTAGAATCCTTTCTTCTTGTTTTTTATATCAGCAGGCTCATCGGCTTTTTTTTGGGCTTTCTTGATTTTGTGCTTAAAATCCTTTCTCGCGAGCTTTTACGAATTTTTTTGGTGCTTTCTTGATTTTCCGTTCTTTCGTGAACATCTAAAGACACAGATGCATAATCGCTAAGGCCTTTAATGTTATAGTATAATGTTTTCAGAATCCTTCCTCTGTTTGCTTTTCTCTCAAGGGTACGCTTTCTTCTGCGTTTAAAATCTTTGTTTTCTCTGAGCTTTTTTCTTTAATACTCTCTTTGCTTTTTTATGAGCTTTTTCGCTTTACTATATCAGCAGGCTCATCGGCTTTTTTTGGGCTTTCTTGATTTTGTGCTTAAAATCCTTTCTCGTGAGTTTTTTCGAATTTTTTTTGTGCTTTCTTGATTTTCCGATCGATTTTTTTTCCGGTGCTTTTTCGATTTTCCGTACTTTATTGATTTTCCATTGTCTTATTCACGGTTGTTGTTGTTGGTTTTCCGTACTTTATTGATTTTCCGTTAGTTTTATTCACGGTTGTTGTTTGGTTATCTGTTCTTTTTATTTTCCATGCTTTCTTATTTTTTAAGGTTCGGTGTGTCATTTTCTATGGTTTTGTGATTTTTTCGGTTCGGTGTTTCGTTTTCTGGTTCATTTTATTCATCTGCATTTTTTTGGAAGGCTTTTATTTGGTTATTTGTTTCTTTCTATAGATTGAGGTTTTTGTTTTTTTTATTTATTTTTTTATTATATAAATATAATCAATATAATTTTTATTTATTTAAATATATATATTTGTAGATATAGTATATAAATTTTATTTATTAAAAAATATTTCAGTATTTTGTTTTTTATGTTTTTCTTTAATTTTTTTTTTTCAATTTGTCAATTATCAAGAAAATAAATAAAATATTTTTTTCAAATATATAAAAAAATACAACTTACCATAAATATTATTATTTTTTATTTTTTATACCAATAAACTCTTCTTATTGGAATGGATACCTCTTCCACACAGTTTTTATTAACAAATTAGATGGTGTGTGACAATGAAATGCATTATATTCTCAAGACATTTCATGATGGGCCTTGTGGACTAAATTTTGCAGATAGGAGAATAGGTCATAATGTTCTTCACCATGAAAACTTTAATGAACCACTTGACCTCCATTTAAAATATAACTTCCTCTAACCACTAATGATGTCTTGTAGAATTGAATCTTCTTGACTCAAGGAAAATATCGATAATAAATTTCTCTATGAACTTACTTCCATCTATGGAAATACAATGAACTACATTTTTGACAGTTATATAAGTAGGTATTTTAGATAATGAGCATATCCAGTAGTCAATTATACAACTAAACTTTCTTCACTTACACACTTTCATACATAGATAACTTGTAATTGTTGATATTGAAGTACCAAATAACAACAAGATTCATCATGTTCTAATAGATTCACATAAATAAATCAACAATATATTCTCTCAGTTCTGAACAATATCAAGAACTACTAATTTGAACTATGCCACTCTGTTCATTAATTGGTTATGCATCTTTCCATTTGAGACAAAGGAATATAGGAAAATAATTAACAAATAATAAAACCAATTATAGTTTTCTTCCACTCCATATATACACTCATTATTGAAAATATTAAACCCATAACAATAAAAATAATCATGGCATGAATTCACATATTTTAAGGAATGATTAATAGATTCTTTGGAGGAATAGCTAGTAAAGACAAAATAAGAATGATTTTCTTACAAGTAAGGAAGCGAAAGTAATCACCAAAACTCAAAATGGTGTGGGCAATGTGCACAGGACAAGAGGGAATTACGGATTTCAATTATCAAGTTATTCAAACAAATATTACATATTGATATTGTGGGATCATTTCCAACATTTGGATCAAGCATTGAGAATTAGGATATAAGAAAAAAAAATCCTTACTTTCACTCGATTCCAATTTGACTTCTCTATAATTAGTTGCAAGGGTGCACACCAGTTGTGGCATTGAATGTATACGCAATTATGTAAAGTGGTAACCTTCGATGCAGAGATGTTTGATCCAGTTATCATCCATGGAACCTAACCAAAATATGTTTATGTTTCCAAATAAGAAGAGGTTTAGATTCAAGAACCAAAAAAAATAATATTCAAAGATTGAATTCCATTACAAAAAAGCATTGGCTAAATCAATTTTATTTTCCATCTACATTTTTTGTTAATGTGGTTATGATGATGCATTCATTTGTTGTTCCTTATTCCTTCTACACCATATTCATCTTTGAAAATTATCCTGTGGACATAGGAAACAACAACTACATGACCATGCTTGTGAAGGTCAAGATGTGGTACAATGTCACTAACTTCACCAATCGCTTTCCCACTGGTAGGTTTTGTAATGGTAGAATACAAAGACACCATGAGCTAAGTTAGTGATGGAATTCACAGGGATAGATTTTCATGTTCCAAAATCAGAGCAAGCATTCCATAGTAATGAAAGCACCAAGGAATGTGTTTGTGTCTCCTTATCTTAGCCTCTATTTCATAGGTAAAGCACAACATTGTTAGGTGATTGAGGTAGACAATCAAACCATCAAAATTACATTGAACTGATTAGGTAGAAGAAATCTCTAATCAGGATATTTCACACAGAAATCAATGGGGAACCTCGGGACCTAACTTAGTGCACTGACAAATTAATATAAAGAAAATGTGATGCACAAAATCAATAGAAGCATATGAATGTAGAGATTAATCAAGAACCTTGGTATAAAATTTTGTTTAACAACAGTTTCAATTATTTTGCATAGAGCATAAAGTATTGTCCTTGTTCTCGGAACTACTGGTATGGATGAAAATTTGGATCAAGCCAGATAACCGTTTCAACTTTGTTTTTATTCAAGACATGCATGAAAACCCTCAGCTTTACAAGGCTTTAGACCACTAATGTTCAATAGTTTGTAGATTCAATGGATAGATGGAGAATACCGACTGTACCAGCAGATGCATATATAAACACATATGAATGGCCAGCTACAGGAAGTAAATGAAGCTTGCAAATCTAATTTATCAACACAGAGATAAGATGACAGTTATCTGGCATTAGACACAGAAGAAACATGAACAACCTGTTCAAGTGCAAGCTTAGAATAGAAGAGAAAATGGAAATTGAACATATAACAACAAAAGAAGCTTATATTGCTAGAATGAAGATGAGAAGCTTGAATATCAAAGTATCCATAGTCTCCAGAAGTTGAGCCCTTGTTACTCTGAATTTTCACATATTTATAGGCCCTTTTACAATGCTCTCGAGCCTTCTGAGGTTTGAGAGGTCTTAATCTATTCCCTCTGTCTTTAACGACTTGATGCCCTGACTAGGCATGCATGGGCTCAGAGGTTTCTTCTCTAAAGCAAAGTAACCTCATTCTAGTACTTTGTTGTGCTGGTAGGGAGCTCGCTCGTGCCAGATATGCCCCTCGATCACTTCTGTTGGTTTTGGCTATATTGCGTTGTTGATGCTCCATGATCGCTTTTGTTTCGGGTTGCATCATGTTGTGGCCCTTTTTTTCCCTTTCCAGCCTCTGTCTCCTGGAAACTGTTCCCTGGCCTCTGTTCTGTGATGGAATGGGTCTTCAGGCCTTTGTAATCCCTTTAAATACTAACAATGATTGTTTTCTGTTTTATACAAAAATGCTACAACACTATAAAATCCCACCAAGATCTATTTATTTCGGACTTAAAAGGTCCTTGAACTCTGTCCATTCCTCTATCGGGTCCATCCTTATCGCTATCACAAAGCGCAAGTGGCTTGTTCCCTTGCTTCCCCTTTGTATTTTAGAAATACATAAAAGACTGTGAAAATGCATTGAAAATGGCTTTTCTAGGACCTCAAATATTATGAAATAATATTTAGAATACCGTCAAGTCCGTTTCATTGGGTAGCACACATATATGTGTAAAGGCCTCTCTCCATGTTGTTGCTCCGATGCGATATAGCGATGCTATCTGATCACAATCACATATCGCTCATGCCCCGAGCTATTGATAGCACTTTTCATTAATCTCTGATAGCAATCGTATGATGCGATGTGGGTCATCGATCTGCATGCTTGATAGACAGTCCATGTTGCATCAATGATCATTGTCACAAGTTCCATACAATCCGTGCCGATATCCGCCAATTGCCTTCGTCGATTGTGACCCGCCGATCAGAACTGGACCGTTGATCGGCCAAATCTGACGGTTGCTATGTGTATCAATGTTTATGCCTCTGATACTTGGTTTTTCATTGTTTTCTCTGGTTTTTTGCCTCCCGATAGTGCTTTTTTTCCATTCTAAGGGCTCTTGGCATGCGATTGTTTTGATCTTTGAATGATCCTTAAGCAAATTTTGAAGACTTATTGAGTGTTTTGGATTCATTTTTGGGCCATTTTCCAACAAGGCTAACACTGGCTCCTTCTGGGGATGAAAGCCTCCCTGTGAGGTTTCAAGAACTATGGAGCAATGCCTTTCCTATGAAACCAAAATCAAATCTATCTCCTAGTGTTCCATTGGGCATGGAGTCTATCTTGCATAGAAAAAATAAAAACTGAAAAACATATTTACAATATCAAGGCTTTAAAGCCTTAAATGAAATAAAGTTTCAAGAATCGCCCATTGACCAGGCCACCAAAGACATCTTCTCCTTCCAGACTTTATAGAATAAAGGTATTGTTCTACTGAATTTGGGAGATGACAAACGGACCTATCCATAAGGAGTCAAACTTACCATGATTAACTTTCTTTTCCTTCAGCACATCCCATTTGAGAACCCAGTCATCAACTTGGAAATTATCCATTTTTGTCTTCCTGTAAAAGGTTTCTTTGATTTTCTTCTAATGAACTTTTGACTTTTCAACTAGCTGTTGTCTGATCTGCTGTAATTCAACCAGGTTATTCATTCTCCTTAAAAAGGCCATGGGGTTCTCTATGCCTTCATCATTTTTCTACAACAGAACTGTTGCAAGTGTATCATAAGAGGCAAAAGAGAAGATATAAAACTCCTTGGTGTAATCTGGGCTGATTAGAGTGGGAGCTTCCATGATAGCTTGTTTGATGGATTCAAAAGAGATTCTTGCAACATCTGTACATTTTATTTCTCATCCCTTATTCAACATGGAAGTGATGTGCTTCACTAGTTCTGCAAAGTTTGGAATGAACCTCCTTACAAAGTTAATCTTACCCAGGAAAGATTGAATGTCCTTTTTGACCTTGGGATGGACAATATCTGAATTGCTTGAACTCTTGCTGGATCAATCTTCAAACCTTCAGTCGAAACAATATGTCCCAGAAGTTTGTCTTCTTCTAGAGAAAACTGTGACTTCTTTGGGTTCACAGAAATTCCAAACTATCTGCACTTTAGAAACACCTTTTCAAATGCTACAAATTGTCCTTATGAGTGCTAGAAAAGATTGTTATGTCATCAAGGTAAATAAGGGAAAATTTGTCCTTCTCTCCCATAAAGGCTATGTCCATGGCCCTCTCAAAAGTAGCCCCAACATTCATGAGTCTAAAAGGCATCTTGGAGTACATGAAAGTGCCCCAAGGAGTAGTGAAGGCAGTGTTTTCCTGATCTTCTGGGTGTATAGCAATCTGATTGTAACCTGAAAATCCATCTAGGAAAGACATGACTCTAGCCCCTGAAACCTTTTGCAGCAAGTGTTCCATCTTAGGCAGGGGGTAGTTGTCTTTTATAGAGCATTTGTTTAGATTCCTGAAGTCAACACAAAGCCTGATTTCTCCATTCTTCTTTCTTACTACCACAAGGTTAGTTATCCACTTTGAATACCTTAGGGCAACTATGATGTTAGCATCCAACAACTTCTTGATTTCTTTCTCAATCAAAGGCAATAAGAGAGGGCTGACAGGTCTTATTTTCTGCTTAAAAGGGATGGTGTTCTTCTCTAGAGGAATCTTATGCTGAATGATGCTTGTGTCATAGGTCTTGAGATCACTGTATTCCCAAGCAAAAATATCAACATATTGCTTCATCAGGGTGCAATACTTGGAATTCTGGGCAGCAGACAAGTGAGTGGATAGATTTATGTATTTTGAATGGGTTGGAGTCCCTATATTATGTTTATGAACAACAGACTCAATTTCTATTTTGGCAGGCTTATAAGGTACATAATTATGATCAAACAACTTCTCTAGGGGCACCAATCCTTTGGGTATATGTTTACTAGGTAGCTGAACAATGTTGTCCTGACCAATCTCGTCCTTTAGCTTGGACTGGTTGCATTCTTCATTGGTTTCGTTTTCTTGGCCAATGTGCATTTTAGAAAATTCATCAATGACTTGTAAAAACCTATTTATTTCATCATCATCTTCAAAAACTTTCCATTATTTGACATTGTCAGGCAGAGATGATCTATATTTCACCTGAACATCATAAGTCAATTTAGGAGGAAAAGGAGGAATAAACATACTAGCAGACACATCAAGAGAATCGATGAGCTGGTTCTTCATTCTTGGGATGTAAGAAATGCTGAAAATATTAAAAGAATCCTTAAGCTTCCATAGCTCATCTCTGTATGCTTTCAGCCTTGGATGCTTTGCTTGGAAGGTTTTCTTAACCTGCTGAATGATCAGGTCTACGTCTCCAAACACTTTCAGACCTTTGATGCCCATTTCTTTAGTAGTGTTTAAGCGCAATATCAAGGCTTCATACTTTGCTATGTTATTTGTGACCTGAAAAGTTAATTTGAAAGATAAATAAATGCATTCCTGTGTGGGGAACACGAGGACTACACCTGGCCCTATAGCTTCCTTAGAGCAAGCTCCATCAAAGAACATGTCCTAAATTTGTGGGCCTTCTTCCTCTGCGATCTGGAAAATTGGTTTCTTAAGCTACATGGAGGCCAACTAGGATTCTTCAATCTGATGAATACAAGCTCCAAAATCAGTGTCAACAGCATAGATGGGATGATTAGTGGGATTCTTTTCATCACTAATTATATAAGCCAACTGAGCTTCCCTGTATAATCTCTTGCTCTCACCTCCAAAAACTGGGATAGTAGCGTAGGACAGATAATTTTGCAATGTTCCACCTAATCTCTTGATCCAACCTCTGGAAAGAAACATGCCAAACTTGGGGGGTACATCTGCTACCACAATATCCATCATCATGCTCTTCATGGGCAACTGAGACAAGGTGATGGCCCCTTGATTAATCCCAAACATTTCACTTTTCTAGAGTCAAAAGAAAATAGGTCATGATAAGGCTTGGTAATGTCAAGACCCAAATCATCCATGACAGCCTTGGGCATTAGATTATGGCTGGCTCCAGTGTCCAGAAGGAAATTATGAAGGATTTTGTCATGAATAGTCAGTGAGACATAGAATGATGGGGAGTTGTCTTCGCAATTTTCAATCATTGGGATGAGAATAACAGTTGGTTTGTCATCTTGTAGATTTACATAGTCAGTGGAGGCTTGGATGGCTTTAGGCTCAAGGGCCTTGAGGATGGATCTTTTGAAGGACTCATTCTTCGCTAGTTCAATCAGAGGTATAGGTATTATTAGCTTCTAAATTTCTGATTGAAAATTGAAAGGAGAAAGAGACTTGTCAAGGCCTCTTACCCTGTGAGCTGGAGCTTTCAGGATGATGGGATCAACTGCTGTCACTTCTTCTTATTAGCTTGTTGTATTGCAAGGAAAACAACTCTTTAAACAGGAGTTTCCTTGGCATTATTCATCTTCGACCTCAGGTTATATCTGTTTTTATCTTCAGTTTGTAGAACAACATCACCATCCCACTCTTGGCTGATCTGGTCATTGAATAATGACTTTTCATAGGCAGCTAAGGTCAAAAAGGAGGCACTACCTTTGTCTTCCATACAATGGATCTCATCATCTTCTTCAAACTACTCTTCATCCATGACTACGTTCTGGAAAGGGGTCTTCACCCTTTGGTCTTCATTGGCATCTTTGCTTCTTTGCAGAATCTGCAACTACTCATTAGCTCTTCTATATGGATTTGGATTTGGATTTCTAGGAGCAAAGGTATTATGAACTCTTCCTTTCCCAGGGTGCTGCTCAACCTTTAATTTGAGATTTCAGAGGCTAATGACTCTAAAGATGATGAAGACTTGCCCTTCTGTCTTCTTCTATCAACATTTCCCTTGAGCTTCTCTGTAGCCATGATGTTTGATTCTACTTCCAAGGCTGCATCCTGCATATCAGCCAAAGTAGCACATCACCTCTCCCTCAATAGTAGACAGAAGTCAGAATCAAAAGCATTGGCATAGGTGAGTTTAGCAGAGGTAGTGGTGGGTTTTACTTCAACTGGTATATTTTTGTACATGCAGTTAAACCTATTATTAAAATCAGAAAGCAAATCACCATTTTCTGTCTTTAAGTTGCCAAACTCGGTGTGGTAGTAGAGTAGATCCTTCTTATCCCCCCAATGCTTTAGGAATGCATCATCTAAAGCCTCAATATCTGCTATAGATCTTGGGGTCAGTTCTCTGAACCATTTTCTAGCCTCTCCATCTAGGCTTTGGATAAAGACTCTCATCCACACATCATCTTCACTAATGTCCATGTTATCAGCATAGCTATAGAATGATTCAAGATGTTCCTCATCTGTAATACCTTCAGTCCCAGTGAACTTGGGCCTATACTTCTGCTATTCTCCAGTAGGCATGGCATTCAAAGGAGTGGGCATGACTAGAGGTCCATACCTAGTAGCTATGATTCTTTCCATTTTGGTAGGTGCTTGTGGTCCTGCCATAGCTGTGGTGGCTATAAGGGTACTGGTAGTCTAAATGATAGAGGGCTGAGGAGTGACTGATAAGACTAAGGGAGTATGATGGGTAGTAGGTGGGGTTTCCTTTGGGCATACAATAAAAGGAGAACCTAAAGAATAAGGAGCTTTATGAATCTCTGAGATTTTTTCTTCGCTTCTAGTATTAGATGCTATACTCTCAACATGTATTTGTTCTATTATAGGATTTTCTTGAAGAGATATAGAATATTGTTTAGATTTACCTGAACCTGATGCTCCTTTCTGCAATACTTTTCTTTCTTTGATGATTTTTTCAGGATCAGATACTGGGTCAGCTTGTGGCTTCTGAGGATTTCTCTGAGTATGCCTCACAAACTGAGCCAAAACTATGAAGTGGAGTTGCCAAGAGGTTCGTCCTCCAGTAGAGTTGCTAGATAGATGATTACAACTAAAAAAGTGCCCAGACTTTCTCTATCATCAAAGTTGGATCTGTGTCATCTCCTAGGGAATCCAAGCTTCAGTTTCCTCTCCCCAGCAACAGTGCCAATTATGTTATCACTCCAGGAAACTCTCCTAGGTTGCATCTCAGAGATGCCTGGTAACATATAATCTTCAATATTGTTCTCAGAACTATTAGAATGGATGAAGGTTTGGATCAAGCTAGATAACCGTTTCAACTTTGTTTTCACTCAAGACATGCATGAACACCCTCAGCTTTACAAGGCTTTATACCACTAATGCTCAATAGTTTGTAGATTCAATGGATAGATGGAGAATACCAACTGTACCAACAGATGCATATATAAACACATATGAATGGCTAGCTATAGGAAGTAAATGAAGCTTGCAAATCTAATTTATCAATGTAGAGATAAGATGATAGTTATCTGGCATTAGACACAGAAGAAACATGAACAACCTATTCAAGTGCAAGCTTAGAACAGAAGAGAAAATGGAAATTGAACATATAATAGAAAAAGAAGCTTATATTGCTAGAATGAAGATGAGAATCTTGAGTAGCAAAGTATCCATAGTCTCCAAAAGTTGAACCCTTGTTACTCTGAATTTTCACATATTTATAGGCCCTTTTACAATGCTCTCAAGCCTTCTGAGGCTTAAGAGGTATTAATATATTCCCTTTGTCTTTAACGACTTGATGCCCTGACTAGGCACACATGGGCTCAGAGGTTTCTTCTATGACAGTAGAGTAACCTCATTGTGGTACTTTGCTACATTGGCAGGGAGCTCGCTCGTGCCAGAGATGCCCCACGATCACTTCTGTTGGTTTTGGTTGTGTTGCGTTGTTGATGCTCCATGATCACTTCTGTTTCAGGCTACATCGTGTTGTGGCCCTTTTTTTCACTTTTCAGCTTTTGTCTCCCGGCAACTATTCCCCGGCCTCTATTCTGTGATGGAATGGGTCTTCGGGCCTTTGTAATCCCTTTAAATACTAACAATGATTGTTTTCTAGTTTATACAGAAAATGCTGCAACACTGTAAAATCCCACCAAGCTCTGTTTATTTCAGACTTAAAAAGTCCTTGAACTCTGTCTATTCCTCTATCGGGTCCATACTTATCGCTATCGCAAATCGCAAGTGGCCTGTTCCCTTGCTTCCCCTTTGTATTTTAGAAATATGTAAAAAACTACGAAAATGCATTGAAAATGGCTTTTCTGCAGACCTCAAATATTATGAAATAATATTTAGAATACCGTCGGGTCCAGTTCATCGGGTCACACACATATATGTGTAAAGGCGTCACTCCATGGTGTTGCTCCGATGCGATATAGCGATGCAATCTGATCGTAATCGCATATCGCTCATGCCCCGGACCATTAATAACGCTCTTCATTAATCTCTGATAGTGATCTTGTGATGCGATGTGGGCCATTGATCTACACGCTTGATCGATGGTCCACGTTGCATCGTTGATTATTGTCGCAAGTTCCATACAGTCCACGTCGATATCCGCCGATTGCGACCTGCCGATCAAATCTGGACCGTTGATCAGCCACATTTGACGGCTGTTGTGCGTATCAATGTTTATGCCTCCGATACTTGTTTTCTCTGGTTTTCTACCTCCCGATAGTGCTTTTCCGCCATTCTTAGGGCTCTTGGCATGCGATTGTTTTGATCTTTGAATGATCCTTAAGAAAATTTTGAAGACTTCGGGAGTGTTTTGGATTCATTTTTGGGCCATTTTCCAACAAGGCTAACAGTCCTCACAATCTTCTCAACAATGCCTCCTCACACTTGTATATATTCCTTAACAAAAGAAACAAATGCCAATTTGGGAAAAACAAAATTATATAACAAAAATATTCTCACACTTGTATATATTCCTTGACCCTTCATTACAAAAGTTATTCCCAAAATGTCTTTGATACCAAGAAAGAAATCATAACTTCTCACACACAAAAAAAATTGTTTTTCTATTAGATTTCACACCAGGATACATCACACTAATATAGTGCATATGAGATCCAATAGATTCTAAGCTAGGAGATTTTTTGTGGAGAAAATATCTCAACAACCCAATCCAATCAACATATCAAATCTTCTTGTATACTATTGTAACCATTAGTTCTAAGTTCAATTCACAAAAGTGACATGACAAATGTTATATATATATATATATATATATATATATATATATATATATATATATATATATATATATATATATATATATATATATATATATATTTATTCCTCATATGGAATATATAGCATTGTACTTGTCAAATATATATACATAAATATATAAGAATTATATATACTCATATGAAATATATAACATTGTACTCATGTATGTGTGGGATCAACAAAGTTATATGTTTTTGAATTGTTTGGACATTGTCTTAGTTACATATTTTTGAATTGTTTAGAGATTGTCCTAGTTATATTGTAAATTGGTCCAAACCAAAACTATGTAGAAACCGAATATTTTGATCACATACCTTCAATAAAACATACCCAAATTTTGACAAACTATAAACCACTTTTAATTTAAACTTGAGGATTATCAACACTATTCCTTAACTTATCTAAACCAAATACTATGTGAAATATGAGGCCTTGTACACATCATTGCATCCATTAGGCTTCCAACTACTGATACATATGGAACTTCAGACATATAATCCATATCTTCCTGAGTCTTGGGACACATATCCATACATATTTTGAAATGGCTAGCCAAAGGTGTATTAACATATTTTTCATTATAAATTTTAAATATTTCCAAAACATTATCTATGTACTCACTCTAAGACAATGTTAATTTTTAATTTTTCTTGTGTCCAGTTATTCTCATATGAAGGATTTTCATTCCAACACCAAAATCCTTCATTGCGAATGAATTAGCCAATTTTCCTTTGAGCACATTTATTTTTTGCATGTTATACATTGCAACAAGCATGTCATCTACATAAAATAACAATATAATATAGCTTCCATGATTCTCCTTCTTAAGATAAACACAATGGTCAGACTGACATCTAGTATAACCTTGTTCAGACATAAACATGTCAAAGTTTAGATATCACTACATAAAACTGTCCTAATGATTTTATGGTTTTCGTAATCATATAAATGATAACGAAAATCATTAACACCATATCCAGTGAAGGTACACTTCTTTAATTTTTCCTCAAGATTTGTTCTATTTTCTTTATTAATGTGGACAAATGCTTCACAACCAAAATTCTTTAGAAATGAGTAATTTACCTTCTTACATGTACATGTCTCCTCTGGAATTCCACCATCGAAGGAACTTGAAGGCCCTTTTTTATAAGATAAATAACAATATCAATAGCATTTTCCCGACATTGTAAAGGTAACCTAGGATGCAATCTCATACACCTTAGATGCTCCATGATTGTTTTGTTCATCCTTTCTGACACACCATTTTCTTGTGGTGTTCCTCAAACTATCTTCTCTCCATGGATTTCATGGTATGAATAGTAATTATAAAAATACTTGCTACACTATTCACCTCCATTGTATGATATGAGACACTTTAAGTTCTTTCCTATCTCGTTCTCGACCAAAGATTTCTATTTCTTAAAATTATAAAAAACATCAGCTTTATTTCTAATACAATAAACCCATGTTTTTGCATTTACATCATCAATAAAAGTAACGTAATAGCGAGAACCATGGGAGATGTTACCTGACCACGTCCCCATACATATATATGCACAATATCTGAGTTCTCACTCTTCTTTTCTTTCCCAAATCTGAGAAATTCGACTCTCTTTTATTTTCCATAAACACAACTCTCACAAAAATCCAAATCTACATACTTCAAACGGGGAAACAATTTTTTTGAGTGAAGAATTTTCATTCCCTTCTCACTCATGTGCCCAAGCCTAATATGCCACAATGTCATATATGCTTCTACATAGGCTAAAACATTAGAAAAATTAGAAATAACATTGAATAAATACAATGTACTAGCCTTTTCTCCTTTTAATATTATTGAGGCTCCTTTAGTGACCTTGTAGGTTTTGTTTAGAAATTTAGTTATATATCCTCAACCTCCCAACTTCCCTATTTAAATTAGAGTCTTTTTAGATCTGAAACATGTGCTACCTCCTATAGCCACCACTAGTTGCATTCTATTTTTTTATAAGTACCTTTACCCATTCAAATAATTTTACGTGGTTTATCATTACCCATAATTTTATTACTAAACACTTAAATTAAAGTTACAAAATGCTTTTTAAAATATTATAAAATTCTTAGGGTTTAGGGTTTAGGATTTATGGTTTGGGGTGTACGATTAAGTGTTTAGGGTTTATAACACTTTAGCAAATTCTTTGAATAAACACTTAGATAAAAGTTACAAAACCCTTTTTAAAATGTTGTAAAATTCTTCGGGTGTAGGTTTTACGATTTATAAGGCTTTAGTAAATTCATTTAATAAACACGTAAATAAATTTACAAAACTTAAAATGTTGTAAAATGTTTAGGTTTATAACACTTTAGTAAATTCTTTTAATAAACACTTAAATAAAAGTTACAAAACACTTTTAAAAATGTTATAAAATTCTTAGCCTTTAGCATTTAGGGTTTAGGGTTTATAACACTTTAATAAATGTTTTTAATATAAACTTAAATAAAAGTTAGAAAACACTCTTTAAAATGTGATAAATTAATTAGGGTTTAGGTTTTAGCGATTAGGGTTTAAAGTTTATAACACTTTAGTAAATTATTTTAGTAAACATGTAAAAAAAGTTACAAAACACTTTTTAAAAATTTATGAAATGCTTAGGGTTTAGGTTTTAGGGTATAAGGTATAGGGTTTAGGGTTTGGGGTTTAGGGTTTAATGTTTAGGGTTTAGGGTTTATAACACTTTAGTAAATTAATTTAATAAACACTTAAATAAAAGTTACAAAACTCTTTTTAAAATGTTATAAAAGGCTTAGGGTTTATGTTTTTCAGTTTAGGGTTTAGTGTTTAGGATTGAGGATTTATAATGCCTTAGTAAATTATTTTGATAAAAACTTAAATAAAAGTTACAAATTTTTTTTTAGAATGCGATAAAATGCTCAAGGTTTAGGGTTTATAAGGCTTGAGTAAATTTTTATAATAAACACTTAAATAAAAGTTAAAAAAACACTTTCTAAAATGTGATAAATTGCTTAGGGTTTAGTGTTAAGGGTTTAAGTTTTTTTAACACTTTAATATCAATACAAAAAAATTAACCCTTTCTACTTTTAAATTATCAATCATCTATTTAAACAAATTAGAACACCAATATAATATACCAAGGAAGTAATTCGCAATAAAGATAAAATTAGTAAACATTAGCCTTGAAGACAAATGAATAAAATGAAACCCCATATTATTTTTTCTTCTTGTTTAAAATTTTTCAATAATCGATTGAAACAAGGTAGAACCACGTTGTCCTCTTCATTATTTGTGAATATTTTATGTGGAAACAAAAGAAAAATTAAAGCTTCAACAAACCCAATGTTTAAACTTACATTGGATGGTTTGAGCATAAATTCACTGTTCTGTCCATGGGAGTTAGGTCATAGAAATTCATGAGAACAGATGAGAGATCCTAGCTCCATTGTGCCATTTAAAGTGCAATTTAAAAAATTAAAAATAAAAACATACATTCTAGAAATTTATATAAAAAAGACACACTTCACTTAACATTACTTAGCATTAAGTGAAACTAATTCTTTCAACAAAAATATATGGTGACAATATACAATTTTATATACATTATAAACATGAAATCAATTTTATAATATTAATAAAACAATCACAACCTATTATGCCATTTAAAGTGCAATTTTAAAACCTAAAAATAAAGACATAAATTCTAGCAATTTTTATAAAAAAAATAGATTGTAACATTAGTATTTTTTATCAAGTCATAATAACCCTGCAATATTTAAATACATGTTAAATAAATATACATTTTCATATTTAGAAAAAATAAAAAATTACCTAAAAATAATAACGGACATAAATTAAATAACAAGTTTATATTACCTTACACTAAAAATTTATATTTTATCATTAACACAACTATATATATATATTCAAGATATTTTTTAGTTAATGGAAAAAACAAAGTTAATATTTTTTAGTTAATGGAAAAAACAAAGTTAATGGAAAAAACAAAACAACTCGAGCATCTCGCAATAATAAAATATACGTTAAACAAAACGAAACTGAAAAAAACATAATAATAAATTTAGTGGAAAAAACAAAAAAGAATAGAGAATGAAACTAATAACGGAGAAACTATTTAATCCTCTACATAAATACTCCATTTATAAGAACAATTTAATAAAGTTTAGGGAGGGTATTTGCAATTCGGGCCATTGTGCGATGTCATTCTGTCTGGTTTGAGATTTGCCTACGGAGAAGATGATGGACAGAACGAGGTTTTCAACGAGGGAAAGTATTGGAGTAAGATGTGAGGGTTCTCAGTAGCAGCAATTTGAAATGACAATTTCTTAGCCCATCTATCTGGTCTGAGATTTTCCTACAGAGAAGATGATGGACAGAACTTTCCTAGAGAAGATGATGGACGGAACGAGGTTTTACGAGAGAAAGCATTGGAGTAACATCTGTGAGGGTTTTCAGTAGCAACAATTTGAAATGATAATTTCTTATCTCATCATTTCTTCCACGAGCAAAGACGACTTTTCCGTTCATTCTTGTTGTGATAATAGAGGTTGAGATAAGACCAAAACGAAAATGTTGAAGAAATTAACAATATTAAACGACATTGTAGAAATGAAAGAACTAGTGTTTTGATGGATTCAGAGATTGGAGCATAACAAGCCGTGAGTAATAATAAAATTTACCCAGAATTAAATGGGTTCCAATGGGTTTCATGGTGAACAATCTTTTGTTAAAATATAATAACGTAGATAAAGGGTGAATTGAAATAAAGAATGAGGGGATGAAATATAATCAATATAGATAAAAACGAACTGAAATCAAGAAACCCTTTTCATGGATAACGAGCCGCAACCAAAAACCAATTTGCCTACTTTTCACTGGATAACACAACAACCTTAGATTTGAACAATAGAACATCAGTTTTGCTCGATAAGAAGATGGTGGAAGGAATTGAGTTGAGTCAGATTTGTTCGGAGTCATTTTGAAAATCCATAGAAATCGTTTGGCAGTGTTTATGAATTGGTTTCGGCGTGTAATGGTGGATTTCTTGAAAGATCAATTTCCGCTCGAACAACGACTTATTGTAACATAGGAGGCCTAGATCATCTAAAGATATCAATGAATTTAACTCTCAAGCCTTTGATTAATGTTGATGCAACTCTCAAGGAATATTCTATTTCTTGGCGAAATACATTACTATTACTGTTGATTTAATTCTAAAACTCTCAATGAATATTATATCGCTTGACCAAACAAACACCGCTGCACAGAATAGAAGAAAACTAACCGTAAAGCCTGGCTGGCTTGATCCTCATCCAAACACACACAGAATGGACGAAGAATGAACCATGAGGGCTGGCTGGCTTCATCCCCATCCAAACACACAAATGCATACGCTCCAATGCCATTACAATAGATTCATGAACATCTAAACACACATATGCTTACGCGCTCAGGCCTTAAAGAATGCGCTGAACCCATACAAGCAATTGTAGTGGTGCCATTACAATAGATTCATGAACATCTAAACACACATATGCTTAAGCTCTCAGGCCTTAAAGAATGTGCTGAAGCGATACAAGCAATGCAAGCAATTGTAGTGGTTGTATGAGCTCTGCACAAGCTATTGTAATGAGAATGCGCTGAACCCATACAAGCAATTGTAGTGGTTGTATGAGCTCTGCACAAGCTATTGTAATGGCTCTGTGATATGCAAAATGTTTTCAGAATCTTTCCCTTCTTCACTTTGCTTTTCTCTTGAGGCTTTTAACTTATTTTGCGCTTTTTTGTGATCAAATCATTTCTCTTTCTTCATATTGTCATTAGAATCTTTTGTTTTTTTGCTGAGCTTTTTAGCTTTATTATAACCATGGTCATTGGTTCCATTTTTCTCTTTTTCTTCTTGATATTTTTTGTGTTTTTTTTTTTTATTTTGCTTTCTTGATTTTGTGCTTAAAATCTTTCTCCTTGCTTTTTCTAAGCTTTTTGGCTTTAGTTTAATGACGAGTTCGTGATTTTCCAGTGTTTTGTTTTACTCGAGAGTTGTTGTTTTGTTTTTTTGTTTTTTATTTTTTATTTTTTAATGGTTTTTTGTTTTTATTTATTTATTTATTTCTGATATAAATATAATTAATATAATTTTTATTTGTTTAATATATATATATATATTAATGTAGATATAACGCATATAAATTTTATTTATTGACTAAACATTTCCGTATTTTATTTTTTATGTTATCTTAAAATTATTTTTAATTTCAATTAGTAAAATATTAAGAAAATAAATAGAATATATTTTTCAAATATATAAAAAAAACTACAACATACCATAGAAGTATTATTATTTTTTAACTAGCATATTAATAGGCGTCTCCTTAATTTTAATTTTTATACCAATGCGGGTCCCCTTATTGGAATTGGTTGTGTTAATCATTTTTTTAATTAACTATTTTGAGATTATGGTTTAAATTGAAATATACCAACATATCCTCATGGTCCCCACTACATCAACAAATGGAATTGTAAATATCTAAATAAGGTGTTTCAAACTTTTTTTTAAAATAGATTTTTACCAAATGATAATTAAGAATTTACCATGCCTATGAAAGTGCATCAAATCATTTATACCTTAATAGATAATTTTAGTTTTTGTATTAAATACAATGTACAATATATATATTGAATTGTGAGACAATATTTTTTTCTTATCAAGTAGATTGTATTGTGTGACTAGCGATGGAGGTAATGTAAGGATTTTCATTGAAGTAATTATTATCTTGCCCATTTTCTAAATTATGAGGGCGGGACATGGACATGTCGATGACTGGATCCACGTGTATTTTAAATAGGAGCTGCTATTCTCTCTTTGTGTTTCAGAATTCGACAATATTCACCGACTCCACAGAATAATAGAAAATTTTGGTTAAATATAAAATTTAATAAAATTTAAAGTTTAGATAAGTTAAGTTAATTAGATTGGATTTTAATATTTAAAGAAAATTTGGTTAATATATATTTTGAATCATTTTTTTTAATAATTTTTTTCTCCTCTATCTTTAATTAAATTAAATATAAAAATTAATAAAAATTAAAGTTTAGAAAAATTAAATTAAATAATTTAAACGATCACAAAAAAATAAACCGTATAAATGAAATCAAATTTTTAATTATTCATCAATATTTCAAAAATCTTTATATTTTACCCAAAATGATAAACATTCGTTATTATATTATATGGATTGAACTTGAGAATAATTAAAGATATTATGTTTTAATTTAATTATCACACAACATTCACAATTAACATCCGTTCATCTTTTTTTATTGAATATGTAAATATAAGTGAATGTTGTATTTTTCAAACTTTATACAGATTTTATAAAATTTAGTTTAATATTAAAAAAATATATTCTATACTATTACTAATATTAATTTATATTTAATTGCAAATACAAATATTAAAACTACAACCATTAATATTTAATTGCAAATACAAATATTAAAACTACAACAAACTTTAAATGAAGTTTATAAAACTATTACTTTTATTATTAATAAAATAAATTTAAAATAGTCTTAATAAAAGAAAGTTTAATATGCTTATGACGGCATGTAACAATGGTCTTATGTTCTTCCAAATGGTTCTTGTTGAAGTTTGTTATGAGAATTTACCTAATGTAAAGTACACACTTAAATAAAACTTAGAAATTGGTTTTGGGTTTGGTGTTTAGAGTTTAAGTTATAAGGTTTACAACACTTTGGTAAATGATTTTAATAAACACTTAAATAGAAGTTACAATATGTTTTTAAAATGTTATAAAATTATTAGGGTTTAGTTTTTAGGGTTTAGGGTTTAGGGTTTAGATTTTAGGGTTTAGGGTTTCAGGTTTAGAGTTTAGGGTTTAAGGTTTAGGGTTTGTTTACAGTTTAGGGTTAAGGGTTTATAACACTTTAGTAAATTATTTTAATAAACACTTAAATAAAAATTACAAAACACTTTTTAAAATGTTATAAAATGCTTAGGGTTTAGGGTTTAATGTCCACGGTTTGGGGTTTAGGGTTTAACACTTAGGGTTTATGGTTTATGATTTAGGGTTTAGGGTTTATAAGACTTTAGTAAAAAATTTAATAAACACTTTTTTCAAAATACTTTTTAAAATGTTATAAAATGATTAGGGTTTAGGGTTTGGGATTTAGGGTTTAGGGTTTTGGGTTTAGGGTTTAAGGTTTGGGGTTTTGGGTTTAGGTTTAGGGTTTAGTGTTTAGGGTCTACAAAATTTTGGTAAATTCTTTTAATAAACACTTAAATAAAAGTTACAAAACAATTTTTAAAATGTTATAAAATGGTTAGGGTTTAGGGTTTATGGTTTAGGGTTTAGGATTCAGGGTTCAAGGTTTAGGGTTTAGGGTTTAGGTTTTGGGATTTAGGGTTTAGGTTTTAGGGTTTTGTGTTTATGGTTTAGGGTTTGTAACACTTTAGTAAATTATTTTAATAAACACTTAAATAAAAGTTACAAAATTCTTCTTAAATTGTTATAAATTCTTAGGGTTTATGGTTTAGGGTTTAGGGCTTAGGGTTTAGGGTTTAGGGTTTAGGTTTTAGGGTCTATGGTTTAAGTTTCATAACAATTTATTAAATTCTTTTAATAAACACTTAAATAAAAGTTACAAAACACTTTTAAAAATGTTATAAAATGCCTACGGTTTAGGGTTTAGTTTATAGGGTTTAGGGTTTAGGGTTTAGGTTTTGCAGTTTAGGGTTTATAAAACTTTATTAAGAGCATCCCCGTCTCTCCCCCACCCATCACTCACCCTATCACCCCTTCTCTCTCTGCCTCCCTCCCTCTCCCTCTCTCCCTATCTCTCTATCTCTCCCACTATCTCCCTACCTCCTCCTCTCACTCTCTCTCTCCCTCTCCTCTCTCTCTCTCTCCCTCTCTCTATCTCTCTCTCTCTCTCCCTCTCTCTCTCTCTCTCTCTCTCTCTCTCTCTCTCTTCCCCCCCTCTCTGTCTCCCTCCCTACCCCCCTCTGTCTCTCTCCCTTCCCCTCTCTTGACCCTATCCTCCTCTCTCTCTCCTTGCCTCCCTTCCCTGCCACCCGTTCTCTCTCCCCCATACCTCCCCATCTCTCTCTCCCTCTCTCTCCGCATCTCTCCCCCTTTGTCTCTCCTCCCTTCCTCTCTCCATCTCCCTCTCCCTCACTCTCCGCCTCGCTTTCGCCTCCCCCTCTACCTCTCTCTCTACCTCTCCCTCTCCCTCTCTTCCCTTCCTATACCTCTTCTGCTCTCTCTGCCTCTCCCCATCCCCTCTTTGTTCCCCTTTCTGTCTCTCCCCCACCTATCTCTACTTCCCCCTCTCTCTTCACCCTATCCTCCACTCGCCCCCCATCACCCACTCCTTCTCTCCCTACCATCACTTCCCCTACCACCGCTTCTCTCTATGTCTCCCTCCCTCTCTCTCTATCCCTCTCCCTCCCCATCTCTCCCCCCACCTATCCCTACCTCCCCCTCTCCCTCACCCTATCCTCCTCTCTTCCCATCCCCCACCCCTTCTCTCCCCTTCCCATCACTCCCCATACCACCCCTTCTCTCTCCCCCTCCCTCCCCATCTCTCTCTCCCTCTATCTCCCCATCCCCCCCTTTGTCTCTCCCTCCCTTCGTATCTCCTCTCCCCCTCCCCTCTCTATTCCCCTCCCTGTCTCTCCCCCAACCTATCACTACCTCCCCTCTCCCTCGCCCTATCCTCATTTCGCCCCATCACCCACTCCTTCTCTCCCCCTCCCATCACTCCCCGTACCACCACTTCTCTCTCCACCTCCCTCCCTCTCTCTCTCCCTCTCTCTAGCTCTCCCACTATCTCCCTATCTCCCCCTCTCCATCTCCCTTCCTCTCTCTCTCTCCCTCCCTTCCCCTCCCTGACCCTATCCTCCTCTCTCCCCCATCTCTCTCTCCTCCTATCCATCTCCTCCTATCTCCCCATCTCCCTCTCCTCCTCTCTCTCTCTCCCTTCCTCTCTCCCTCTCCCTATCTCCCCCTCTGCTCTACCCTTGCCCCTCCCCCCCCCCTCTCCCTCTCTGTCTACCTCTCCCTCTCCCACTCTCTTCCCCTCCTGCTATCCCTCTTCCACTCTCTCTCCCTCTCCCCTCTCACCCTCTCTCTCCCTCTCCTCGTCCCACTCTCTGTTCCCCTCCCCCTCTCTCCCCCCACCTATCTCTACCTCCCCCTCTCCCTCACCCCATCCTCCTCTCTCCATCAATCTCCCACCCCTTCTCTCCCCCTCCCATCACTTCCCCTACCACCCCTTCTCTCCCGCCTCCCTCCCTCTCTCGCTCTCACTCTCCCTCTCTCTCTATCCCTCCCACTATCTCCCTATCTCCCCCTCTCCCTCTCTCCCTCTCTCTCTTTCTCTCTCTCCCTCCCTTCCCCTCTCTCTGTCTCACTCTCTCTCCCCCTCCCCTCCTCTCTCTCTCTCTCTCTCTCTCTCTCTCTATATATATATATATATATATATATATATATATATATATATATATATATATATATATATATCCCCCTCCTACCACACCCCCACTCCCTCTCTCACCCCCACTCCCCTCTCTCTCTCTCTCTCTCTCTCTCCCCCTCCTACCACACCCCCATTCCCTCCCTCACCCCACTCCCTCTCTCACTTCGTCCCCCTCTCTCTCCTGCTCCTTAAGCTCATTATCTCTCTCGCTCTCATTATCACCATCATATCATCAAACAACCTAAAGGATGTCATTTAACAAACAAAAACATAATCATGGGTATCTTAATCATAGCGTTTAACATATATAATCCACATCATGTAGCAAACAAAAAGATCTTATCAATTGGAAATGAATAATCATCATATTATTTAAGAAACACAATCATTATATCATCTAAGAAATAATAAAACAAATTTGTACATAATTTTATACAAACTAAACTTGCAAAAAATATCTACACATATTATCTAATTAGCAAAAACACAACCATCATATCACATAAACAAACAAAAAATGTTTTCAGTTATTTTTTAAGCCTCTTTTCACATTTAAATAAACAAACACATACATTTCACATGTATTATAAAAATGAAACAATTCTACTCATAAATGAATTATTTTATATCATCCAATTTGCAAAAAATAAATAATTTAATATAATTTAATATTGAATAAGTTAAATATTTACTTTACCCTAATGGAAATCTTCCCTAAAAATATAAGTGAAGTAAAACCTAGGCTATTGAAAATCTTATGGAAGAAGAGGCATTGGATCTTTTTAAGAAAGTAGTGGATGATGATAGTGAGAAGCAACTACTTCGTAACCACTTGAAGAAGATAGTCAAGATATGTGGAGGAGTCCAGAAAATTCATGTCAACTTCTATTTTCCCAAACATCTAAATTGATCAAATTTTTAAAAATACAAATATTTCATTAATTGTAAAATTTAAGAAAATATTTTTAATAAACAGAAAATTAAAATTACATGAATGCTAATATTTAATAAATCTAAAATCACAACCTAATTTAAATAATAAATTTCATTCTTATCTATATCTATATCTATATATATATATATATATATATAGATATATAGATATTTCAATAATAATTTGTAAATCTTAAAATATTATATATATATATATATATATATATATATATATATATATATATTACTGAATTAATAATTTCACTAATCTAAACTAAACTTCTTAGCTGCATAATTTTCATACAAAAATTTAATGCACATTACACTCTATCATATGGATATAATAAACACAAACATATTTTAAAAATAAATTTGTTTTAAATAAATCATTAAAATAAAATAGTGACGCTGGGATAGACTGCTACCAAATAAAATAAAAGAGAGCAATAATTATCTAATAAATTCATAAATTGAAACCGGTTAATAATCAATTGCATTGGTTCTATATGCATGCAACTTAACTTACATGTGCGAGGCAATAAATAGAGATAGTTTTAAAATCCTATTTATATTCCATTGGATTTTCAACGTTTTATATCAGGTTTTAATTTCGTTTTCCAACTGTTATGTATCAGCAAAGAGTTGAGAGAGACTTTGATCCCCGCTCTCTGTTTCCGAGGATTGGACTAGAAATATGCCAAAATGCTTAGGATGGAAGGATTTTTTAAATTTCCCACTACAAGATTTCCACGAAGAAGACTCAAACACTAGATTTGACAAAAAAGACTCAAACAATGAGAAGCTTTCCCCAAACATTAGATTATTAATAAGTAATTAATGTCATTAAGGACCCAGAACAAATCTAGAAAATGGAAAGAAAACAAAAAAATTAAGAGGAATTAATGGGATTGCTGAATAACAATTAAGATTAAAGGATTAGGGACCAAGAACAAATTTAGAAGATGGAAAAAAACAAAAAAAATTAAGAGGAATTAATGTGATTGTTGAATAACAATTAAGATTAAAGGACAAATACATAAGAGATTAATGAGATAGAGAGCAATAACAACAGAGCATAAATATTTGAAAACATTGGGCCACGCAGGTAGTGAAGGAGGAATTGTAATAGAAACAAAAGACATGAAAATTGGAAATTCTGCATTAAATTCTGCTTTAATCTATGCAACTAAAACATGAGAATAAGTCATGAATATAATTATGAATATAAAATAAATAGAAGAAACATACCTTTCAATCATCGTGTATACCTCCATTCATCCTTGGGTCGACTTTCATTCATTCATGACATCGACTTTCATTCATTCGTTGATTTTCTTGGTCGACTTCAGATTTAAATAACATTCTTTCTGGCAAAACAGAAAGGAAAGACACATAGAAATATGAAAGAAGCAATCAATGCAAAAGACAATGAAAAGGAAGAGAGATAGAGGATATACGCGTGTATTCCACTTGCCTTTGCTATCCATTAGAGCGTTTATTTACTAGAGACATCGACTCCATGCGTCCCTGGGTCGGCTTTCATTCATTCATTCGCTGATATTCGTGGTCGAATTCAGATTTAAATAACATCAGTTCTGACAAAATAGAAGGACAGACCCACAGGCATAGAGTCACAGACTTATACATCGACAAGAGGAAGCACTTCCACTTCAAATATAATCAAATATCCTACACAAGACGACGAGAAATTTTACTGCAAATGCAAATGAATATCCTACACAAGACGACGAGGCATTTTAATGCAAATGCAAATGATGAAACATCTAGGCTCTTCTCCATGAAATGCTACAGGGTACAGACACACAACACAGACACAATTTAGACAGAAACATAGGAACCAACCGAGAGTTAAAGAGCAGATCCCAGGCCATCCCTCGTGTATTTCAAAAAAGTTGTGATCCGTTGAAGCCATCTCTCGTGTATTTCAAAAAAGCTGTGATCGGTTAACGTCTAAACGAAAAAGCTTGAGATGCTTTTCTTGAAATTTTATTTGAGATTCTTTTCAAGAAGTCATCTATCCACGTCGGGACAAAATTGGAAACCAAGTCATCTATCCATGTCGGGACAAAATTGGAAACAAAATCATCTATCCACTGGGCCAAACCAAATCATCTATCCACGTGGGCGCAAAATGTTCAGCCTTCAAATTGAATTTGAATTTAAGACTGAATCTTTGATAGTGGGTAACGTAATCCTGGCGCAGCCCTTTGTGGTCTTCTTCTTTTGTTGTTCACGCATTCAATATAATTGACGGTATTTATTTCTTTACCTTCAGTAACAACTTCATCTATTTCTAGGCCATCCCTCGTGTATTTCAAAAAAGTTGTGATCCTTAAAGTAGCAGATCAACGTATATAACGAAAAAGCCTGAGATGCTTACATTGAGATTCTTTCCAAGAGAGCGGATCAATGTATATAACAAAAAAAAGCCTGAGATGGTTTTCTTGAAATTCTCGTGCAAAGCATTTGGGTAAAACATTGAGATTCTTTTCGAGAAATTCTCTTCACTCAAATTTGGAATGTGCTTGAATTTCTTTGATATTCGGTAAATGGTAAATAGTACGTATTTTATGAAATAATCTTGGCACACGCCTTTTCTGGTGCTATGCTTTTGGAATGTGGTTCAATTTCAATTTGAATTTAATGTGGAATTTTTGATACTTCTTAAATATAATATTTTATGGAGGAGAGTGAACTTGGAATGTGTGAGGTCTAAGTGGAGATCTTTCATCTCCACGGATGCACAACTACTATCAGTTCACTAATGAGGAATCTCAGGGACCTAGCTTACATCGTGACAGGATATCTTTCATCTCCACGGATGCAAAACTACTATCAGTTCACTAATGAGGCACCTCAGGGACCTAGCTTACATCGTGACAGGCTACACGTGTGATTCACTAGTGCGAGAAAAAAATCATAGTGTATTCATATTCTAGGAGGCTCGTACAATTGCACAGAGGGACCTAACTTACATCGTGAGAGGCTACACGTGTGATTCACTAGTGCGAGAAAAAAATAGTAGTGTATTCATATTCTAGGAGGCTCGTACAATTGCACAGAATTTGAGTAAACCTTTCAATATAATACGAAGTCCGCAAAATTGCAAATAATTTGAGTAGAAACCTTTCACGAGTATAATATTAAGTGGGATTTACAAGAAACAAAAACTAGTAAGCCTACGAAGTTGTGCATAAATTGAGTGGAAAATAGTTATTTCAATATAATATTGAGTAGCATTCATAAGACATAAGAACAAGTAATTTGTATTCATATTCTCTAGCTGCAACTGTATAGGGCCAAGAACTATATTAATTTGTTTTTCTCACTTATAATGTGTATGATTCAATTCTATTGGAAATTGAAACAACTATAAGTTATGTGATCCAAAGTATAACACATATTAGTTAAATTGTAACATGTGAAAGCTTGTAGAAACATTTAAAATTAATTTTTTCTCTTTCAAATTTGATGAGATATCCAATGTAGTTAATTAAGAGAAAATGAGAGGTATGTTGTTGGACAACAGACAAGCATATTGACTAGATCATGAACTAAGATCATGTAAGGCATTCTATGATTAATGTAAGAATGTTTAGTTTTTTCTAATGGAAAAAAATAAAAATAAAAAGTTTTACGTTTGAATTTTTTTAGTACTACATAATTTAAAATGATGTTGTTTATTAATTAGGTGAACAAAGCATTACTATAATATCACATCTAAACATTATAATATGTGTCATGATACATTCAAATAAGCTAACATTATATGAAACACATTTATTAATGTAGTTATGTTAGTTAACTAATATAAGTTAAAATTTGTAAGTATTGATAAGAGTAAACCATTAATATTATTACTTATAGTAAGAATTAATGATAGTTATCGTCACGATAAAATTGAGATAGCCAAAAAAAATTATAGTGTAGTTAAATTATGTTAGGAAAATTATTTTAAATTTAAATTATTAGAATATATTAAAAAATATTTCTTTATAATAAATTAAATTTCTAATATAGTATTACAATATATTAAAAGGAAATAAATATGTATTACAACAAATTACAATGTAGTTGAAGAAATTGAAGGTAGATATTGAATCATATTAAACAATTTCTTAAATTCAAAAATTTTAATGTAGCAATAATTTTAATATGGTCAATAATAGAAATAATAAATTACAGATTATTGTAAAAATAATAGAATCAGTTCCATGTATTGATTCACCTTTTATTGTACAATTACAAATGAGTAGTTGTGAGTGTCGACAACTAGCAAAACAGCGTTATTAGATGTGCTTGATGTACACAGTAAGCTACAACTTAATATATACTATATTATAAACTTATAATAATATTGAAAAGAAGAAAGGAAACAATTTTTTTTAAATTATTTTATAGCTCTTAAATTGAAATAAAATTATGTTAATTATTATGGAACTTAAAACATTTTGTTTATTTACTTATTATTTAGTATGATTATCAATTTAAATTTCGTCTCAATTTCATCTTAGCTGGTTAAAGAATGTCATATCAATTTCATCTTAACTAGTTAAAGAATTACACATCTTCGTTGTACTAAAGAACTAAAAAGCAATTCAATTTTTTATTATACTTATTAATTTTATTCTTTTTAATGTAAATATTTTTATTATTTTTCAATCTAATGTTAAGGCACAACATATATCCATAATGTAGAGCACTTATTAAAGAAAAATTAATTTTTTTTTGGTAGATTATGTTAGGAATATACTCAAGCTTATTGTGATAAATTTCAGTGGCCAACCATCAATTTTCTATTGAGGTAATAAATAACTATTTATATGGGAATATATTATCCATTAACACATTCAAAATAAATTGTAATTGGATGAATACATGTTTTGGTATTTTTTCTAGCATTTTTTTAAATCAATTTTGCTTGAAATATAATAAAGATTTTATAGAATACTAAAGGTTTTAATTCATTTATATGTTCAAAGATTCATTTTAAAATACAATAAATCTCAATCTTACTTAAGAATATATGATCTAATTTAAAAAAATATATATATACAAAAAAAATTATAATCTAAATTAATTTATAAAATATTTTAATATATTTATAAGTAAGATAAACATAAACTATAAAAAAGATTATTATTAAAACAAACGTTATATTAAATAATTGAATCACTATTATAAATATTAACTTAATGTCTTCAATATTGAAAATAATATATTTAAAACTCTAAAGAAAATATTGAAAATAATATTAATATCTTATAATATAATGGCATAATACTATACAATTTTTTATTCTTATTGTTACTATTATGAAGATATCTCCTCTTTAAGTTTATAAAGACCTTAAAGGAATATGCAATTTTTGTAAAATTCTTCACCTAATATATATATATAATATATATATATATATATATATATATATATATATACTTTTTAAATCTACCGTTTTATACATATCTAATAGATACAAAATTACATTTTTTATTTATGGTTATCATTAAAAAGAAAATAACCAATGTGTTAAGTGTCAACTTTATATCAAAGTAAAAAAAGAATTGTACATTTTGTTTATATTGGAAGACAAAAAATAGTTATGAATGAAACAATTTTTTTGGGTTTTGATATTTTGTTTTCTTCTACATCAAATTACATTATTAAAAATAAACATTAAAATATTTTATTTAAAGTTTTTTAAATAGTGGGAAAGCTTATCATATTTTAGTTGTTAAACTAAGATTAGGGACAACCATCACAGATTGCTATCTCTTAATACTACTATCTCTTAATTCAGATTTACTCATCATTATTCATGAAAAGCCACATCACCTGTAATTACATTGATGGTGGTTAGTAAGGTTGCATACTTTCTTTATAATTATCATTAAAATATTTTTTTATTATTGCTAATATTTCTTTAAATATTATATCTTAAATTTTAATTATTGTCCTATATGGTTAAGTTACAAAAAGTATTTTATATAACATAAAAACACTAAAATTAATTTTATGTTATAAATAATTTTTTTTATTATGATTTTTGTGTATAAAAGAAACTAAATATAAGTAAATTTTAATTCATAAAACTATAAATAATAATTCACTATTCAACGTTAAATATATATTTCATTTATCATTTTTAAGATAAAAAAATCATATCAAAATTTTGATTTTGTTAAAAAAAATAATTTAAATGTAAAAATAAATATCATGTTATTAATATAAAATATTTATACATATTTTTAAATTTTAGCATAGCTAAGATGTAAAATTGAAATGCAACGCTTTCAATTCCCTATTTTTATGAATATACCATCATTATGTCTATTGAAGATAAAATGTTATCATAAAATTATGTAAATCTTATCATTCAACTTTTTGACAACTGTGTATGAAATGCAAACAAAATTACCATATATTTTTCTCTTATTTTAAATTAAAAATATTTTTCTAACATATAAAATTTTAATACTTTTTTATGTTATCTGATTTTTTGTTTTAACTTTTCAATATATTCTTTTTGAAATATATTTTAATTTATAATTCTTAATTTTAAAATCTTATTTAATTTTAAAATTCTTATTTTACACTTGATGTCTTAAAACTCTTACGGAGCGATATTAATAATAATGATTGAAAAAAAACTCCAAAATAATGGAAATTCAAATATGAAAGAAATTAATAGTGACCTAATTTTCTTAGCTTAGAAACTCGAACACAAATTGTAAGTTCCTTCGTGAAATATTAAACCAACAGATCAATTAATTTATAATAAAGATTAGTGGGCGGAAAAAGATTCTGTTGGTAGAAGTGAGAGCCGGAATAATTATGATGGATGACTTGGCAAGAAAGCCTGAGAAGTTGGAATGAAAGAGGTGCCTAAATATACCGGTTGATCTGTAAAAAGCTAGAAAAAAAATGAAATAGGTATAGAGAATCAGGCATATCTTTTTCTTTTTTATGTTAAAGGAAAAGGAGGCCGAAGCACCTATAAATTTCAAATCCGCGCCCTCTTTCGTTCTCATGCCCGGAAGCGCGATTTTGGTGTCTGTGTCTTTGTTCCAAATCAGACACTCTGTGGGTAAAACTTAATGTCCAAAATTTGTAGGTTGACACAAGAGGACAGCAATGGATCTGGACCTGTTCGAGGGGATTCTCTGTTGGATGCAATTGTTGAATTCTCTTTCTACTGATGATCCCTTGTTACATCCAATCGATCCAATCGATTGAGATCAACCCTATTTCTTGATTTTGTTATTCATTTACATATCTCTTTGTAAATCTCACTGTTCCAGAAGATCCTCTGCTACATCCAAATGATTGAGATCAACCCTATTTTTTGTCTCTTTGTAAAGATAAGTGATTGAGATCAATGCTATTTCTTGATTTTTCTATTTCTTTGTTATGATTTGATGCACAGGAACCACCAACCGCCAAGGGGAGAGTTGTTATATTACAATGCGCTCTTCTTGCTGCTGTTCCGCTACTCCAAATTCGTTTCAGGTACTCTGTTTATTTCCTCTCTGTAATTTAAGGTAATTTATTGTTAATGTAATTTTGTTGTTTCTATTTCATTTTCTTTAATTAGATTAACCTCCCTCGCCTTAGTTTAGTCTCTTATGGAACATAATTGTCCACTAATAGCTTACCCTATAGAAACATTAAAGATATTTTCAGCCAAGTCATTGGGAATGGTTCTAAGTCGGGTTCAGGTCCTTGGTTCAAGCCTTCTTCGCTCCAGTAAACCAGAGTAAGATATATGTGTTGTTGAGGATTAGGTTACGGCTAGAGATTTATTAACTTTTTGCATCTGTTACTTTCAAAGTTTTTGGTCGAAGCTTTGTTAGATATGATATCGCTGGAATTATCCAGCCGATCATAATCGCAAACTTCTCTGGATCATCATTTGTTGGAAATTTTCCACTCGTTTCTGTGAAGTTAATCAATTTGAACATAAACTAAAGCCGTCAAAGGATTTCTCAGGTCTCCACTGATGCCCTCCGTCCACTTTCCAATATCTTCCTTCATTTCTCAACATTGTATTTGCATTTCTTTCTAAGCCAGACTACAATTTTAACCGTTGCCAAAAGCACGTATTGTTATGGTTTTCAAGTAAATTTAGTGTGACTTTTATCCACTCTCAAATATTTTAGCTAAAAGGGTTTCAGTTAAAATTTCAGATGGGTCGGACTACAATTTTAACCGTTGCCAAAAGCTTCCTTTTAGCTAAAGGATTTCAGCTAAAAGGATTAAAAGGATTTCAGATGGGTCGGACTATTTCAGATGGGTCGGACTACAATTTTAACCGTTGCCAAAAGCACGTATTGTTATGGTTTTCAAGTAAATTTAAGTGACTTTTATCCACTCCTTCTATGAGATTTTCAAATATTTTAGCTAAAAGGATTTCAGCTAGTGGTAATTTATTTAAGTTTATTTAATGTTCAGTGTAAAGAAAAATTAATTTATCAATTTTATATTAAATTAGTGTTAAAATTAGGGTAATATTAAGTAATCTAAATAAAACAATTGCTCCAACGATAATTACAATGTTTAGGAGACCACGTATGCCAGATTATAATAATATTATTATTATTATAGAATCTGCGTGGTGGTGTTCCGTCGTACTTACGCTTATGACGAGTGGAGGTTTTCGCAAATTTCGTTGTGTTTTGTGTTCGTATGTTATTCATATTTGGGGCATTCAAGAATTTATGTCTATGGCAATTTGTGTTTTTTTTGTTTATTTTATTTTTTAAAGATTTTATATAATTAATTTATTGATTTTAAATAGTTCTAGATATTAAGAATAAATATTGAGTTTTTTCTTATTTACTTCAACATTCTTTGATAATATTTATATTAATTTTACAAAATTTTATTAATTAAATTGTGTTTTTATAATTAATTATTTATATTGGAATTTTTTTATACATATTATTTGTTATATTATCATGTAGATATTGATAAAGAGAATGAAATGATATCCAATTTTATTTTATTTTCAAGTTTTTTAAAGAGGTGGAGGTGGTGAAGGAGGAGATGGAGGTGGATGTGGAGGAGGAAGACAAGGAGGACAAGGAGGACAAGGAGGTGGATGATGAGGAGGAGATTAAGGTGGAGGTGGAGGAGGATGAGGATGAGGACGAGGTAGAGGTAGAGGTAGAGGTAGAGTTGGAGGAGGAGGTGGTGGAGGTGGAGGAGGAGGAGGAGGAGGACGACGAGGATGAGGTGGTCGAGGTGGAGGTCAAGGAGGAGGTGGTGGTGGACGTGGTTGTGGAGGAGGTAGTGGTGGAGGTGGCAGTGGAAGAGAAGGAGGAGGAGGAGGAGGCAAAGGTAGAGGTGGAGGAGGAATCAGAGGAGGAGTCGGAAGCAGAGGCTTAGGTGGTGGAGGTGGAGGTGCAAGGGGTGGAGGTGGAGGAGGAGGCGGTGGTGGTCGAGGAGGAGGAGGTGGAGGTGTAAGTGGATGTGGAGGTGGAGGAGGTGGTAGTGGAGGAAGAGGAGGAAGAGGAGGTGGTGGAGGTGGTGCGAAGGTGTTGGAGGGGGTGGAGGTTGAGGTCAAGGGAGAGGAGGTGGGGAAGATGGTGGAGGAGGAGTAGCAGAAGGAGGTGGAGGAGGTGGAGGTAGAGGAGGTGGTGGAGGAGGAGGAGGCGAAGGTGGAGGTGGAGGTGGAGGAGAAGGTGTAGGGGGTGGAGGTGGAGGAGGAGGATGAGGTGGTGGTCGAGGAGGAGGAGGAGGTGGAGGTGGAGGTGGTTGTGGAGGAGGTAGTGGTGGAGGTGGAGGAGGTGGTGGTCGAGGAGGACGAGGAGGAGGATGCTAAGGTAGTGGTGGAGGTGGAGGTGGTGGAGGAGGTGGAGGTAGAGGAGGTGGTGGAGGAGGAGGAGGAGAAGGTGGAGGTGGAGGTGGAGGAGGTGTAGGAAGTGGAGGTGGAGGAGGAGGATGAGGTGGTGGTCGAGGAGGAGGACGAGGTGGAGGTGGAGGTGGTTGTGGAGGAGGTAATGGTGGAGGTGGAGGAGGTGGTGGTCAAGGAGGAGGATGCGAAGGTAGTGGTGGAGGTGGAGGAGGTGGTGGTGGAGGAGGAAGAGGAAGAGGATGCGAAGGTAGAGGTGGAGGAGGAAGAGGAAGAGGATGTGAAGGTAGAGGTGGAGGTGGTGGAGGAGGACTCAGAGGAGGAGTCGAAGGAAGAGGCTTAGGTGGTGGAGGTGGAGGTGCATGAGTGGAGGTGGAGGTGGTGGTGGAGGAGGAGGAGAAGGAGGAGGAGTTGGTAAAGGAGGAGGAGGAGGAGGTGTATGTGGATGTGGAGGAGGAGGAGGAGGAGGAAGAGGAGGAGGATGAAGAGGAGGTGGTGGAGGAGGAGGAGGAGGAGGAAAATGTGTTGGAGGAGGTGGAGGTGGAGGTCGAGGAAGAGGAGGTGGGAGAGGTGGTGGAGGAGGAGGTGGAGGCGTAGGAGCATGAGGAGAAGGAGGTGTAGGAGGTGGAGGTGGAGGAGGTGGATGTGCTCAAGGTGGAGGAGGTGGAGCTGCAGCTAGAGGAGGTGTTCGAGGAGGAGGACATGGAGGAGGAGGAGAAGGTGGTGCTGGTGGACGAGGTGGAGGTGAAGGTGGAGGTGGAGGTGTAGGGGGTGGAGGTGGTGGTGGAGGAGGAGGAGGTGGTGGAGGAGGAGAAGGAGGAGGAGGAGGAGGTGGTGGAGGAGGAGAAGGAGGAGGAGGAGGAGGTGGTGGAGGAGGTGTATGTGGAGGTGGAGGAGGAGGAACTGGAGATGGAGGATGTGGTAGTGGAGGAAGAGGAGGAGGAGGAAGAGGAGGTGGTGTTAGAGGAGGTGGTGGAGGAGGAGGAGGCAGAGGCAAAGGTGTTGTAGGAGGTGGAGTTGGAGGTTGAGGAAGAGAAGGTGGTGGAGGAGGAGGAGGTGGAGGTAGAGGAGGAGTAGAAGGAGTTGGAGAAGGTGGTGATGGAGGTGGAGGTGTAGGTGGAGAAGGTGGACACTAAGGAGGAGGAGGAGGAGGTGGTGGTGGTGGTGGTGGAGGAGCAGGAGGCGAAGGTGGAGGTGTAGGTGGAGGAGGAGGAGGAGGAGGAGGTGGTGGTGGTGGTGGTGGTGGTGGAGGAGGAGGAGTAGGTGGAGGTGGAGGTGGAGGTGGAGGAGGAGTCGGAGGTGGAGGAGGGGGTAGATGCTCACATGGTGGAGGTGGAGGTTTAGGTGGAGATCAAAGTGGTTGTGGAGGTGTTGGTGAAGGAGGAGGAGGATGGAGGAGGAGGAGGAGGAGGAGGTGGCTGGTGAGGTGGAGGTGGAGAAGGAGGAGGTGGTTGAGGACATGGAGGAGGAGGTGTACATGTACGTGTACGTCGATGTGGAGGAGGAGGAGTAGAAGGGGTTGGAAGTGGAGGTAGAGGAGGAGGAGGAATAGGAGGAGGAGGAGGAGGTGGAGGTGGAGGTGGAGGTGGAGGTGAAGGAGGAGGAGGAAGAGGAAGAGGAGGTGGTGCAGGAGGAGGAGGTAGAGGTGAAGGTGTTGGAGGAGGTGGAGGTGGAGACAAAGGAGGTGGTGTATGATGAGGAGGAGGTGGATTTGGAGGAGGAGGTTGAGGAAGAGGAGGAGGAGAATGTGGAGGAGGCAGAGGTGTTGGAGGAGGTGGAGGTGGAGGTGGAGGAAGAGGAGGTGGAGGCAGAGGAGGAGGAGGAGGTGTCGCAGGGGGAGGAGGAGGTTGAGGATAATGTGGAGGAGGTGGTTAAGGTGGAGTTGGAAATGGAGGTGGAGGTAGAGGAGGTGGAGGAGGAGGTGGTGGTGGAGGTGGAGATATGCAAGTTAATTTAAGATTCATGTCTTAAATTCAAATATTAAATTTTCACTCTCTTCTCCATTGTTGGAAATGAAAGGTAGACTCTCAAGAATCCAGAACATATCTTTTTACATACATATTATCCTACAGTTAAATGATAACATATTCATTTAGATATGATATCTTGTGCAATAATTTGAACCATTTTTCCCTTAGTCACTTTAACACTCCTAATACTCGTTTTATTGTTTAATGAGTTTGTGTTAATATATTTTTTTATCATACAGGAAATTAACTTTCATTACATATTTTGTCTTTTAGTCAATGTTGTTCCGCATTTTCTGTAATTTTAAAAATTGTGTAGTAATCAACAATTATTAGAGTTTCGATTGAGGAAGAAAACACAATAGTTACACACCAAGGAGTTGAAGAACTTACAGATGGTGATGAACCACCAAATCTTAAAGATGTTGGTTTATTTCAAGCGAAGTAATAAATGTTTTTCTATTAAAGAATTAATGCATAAGAAGGCTAAATACCTTGATGTAATGATTAAATGACTGATTTGCCAAAAATTTACTAGATTTTATAATTATGTGAATGATTCGCTAATGTTTTACAATATTTTTCAAGTCAATGTTTTTCTATAAGAGAATTAATGCATAAGGGTAAATAAGATGATGTAATGATTAAACGACTGATTCACTGATGATTTACAAGATTTTATAATTAAGTGAATGATTCACTAATGTGTTACAATATTTTACAATTCATTGAGAGATCCACCAATATTTCCCTATATATATATATATATATATATATATATATATATATATATATATATATATATTATTTCGAGATAGTCACAACAATTTAGTTGTCAAAACCAATTTAGCCTATTTAACTTAGACCATCGACTCGATGAGAGAGTTGGTCGACTTTACAATATTGAATCTACACTTTCTTGTGATTGTCAACTAAGTCGACTGGCCCCTCCAACATCTCCCCTACCCTTAATTGATTCTTTGTGACAAAGAAGGGAAGATTTGAGTGGAGGAAGAAAAATTTGATTGTTAGATTGATCTTCAATGCATACAGATTAGTGATCATGAGCCTCAGGTGTTTCAAAAATTTCCTGATTGGAAGTGAAACCAACCTTATGAGAGAGAGGACCTGACATAACCATCAGCTCGGGCTGAAATGCCTTGACAATATGGGGTTTTGACTTCGTCGATAGATAGATCATCATATACCAGTTTCTTATTCAGATTAACAACAGTTGAATCAATATCGTGATAGGATGAAGAAGTACAGAGATCACAATAACCAAGATCAAAAAATTTAGGATGTTTGCTAGCATCCTCATGATTTGATGAATCACATAGAGGTATAGATGAAAAGCAAGAATGTTCACCCTCTGTGTTTCTGGAAAAAGAAGATGAAAAATCGAGTGGATTTTCAATAAATGATTGGTCCTCTCCATTGTCAGATGATGGACTAGAATCTGATGTGTTCTGCGAATGATCAACAATGGGTGTATCCATAGATAGAGATACACATGCGAAATCAGTGATGACAAAATAACCAAAGACGTTAGAGAAGAACGAAGGAGTCTTGAAAAAAAGGGAATCATCCTTTGCTGAGGGTTGATGCTGAAGCTCCCAGTCATACTCCTCATGAATGACAACAAAGTTTGGTTGTGCAACACCAACTCTGTCACTAGCTTGATACTCATTCACAAAAAGTGTAGAGTTCAAAATCGAAGAACACAAGATAATGCAATCCAGAGGATCATTAGAATACAAAGACATAGGTTGAGGTACGAAACACATGTGACAACCCATGGGATTTGTAGCCAAACCTACATAGAAAATGTGAGAGGTGATGTTGGGAGAATGTAACATTTGGACGGATGTGTGTGCATGTTCTGCCACATCATTGTTTCCTGGTTGAGTTGTTTGATGAAGGGATAGTGGACAGTCACTTGTGGCAATGACCGTCTCCATCTGTGATTGTGCAGCTCCATCACCAAATTATGCTGAGTGGTGCTTAGGCTTGAAATTCTTCTTAGATTAGTATATTTAGTAAGACAATACTCAAATCTTTCCATGAGATACTAGAATTTCATCTCACTTTTGGGAGCTTGAAACTACAATACACGAAAGGTGTCACAAAAATCCATAGGCGATTCTTACATGATTTTCCATTTTTGTAAGAATATTTTGGCAAGAGTTTATGGATAAAAATGATGGAAAGTAGATTCAATGAGATCACAAAACTGCTCAAGTGAGTGCACGTTGTCAAGTGGCAAACTCAAGCACTACCGTAGTGAGGTTTCGGAAAGTGTGTGTAAAAGAAGCATGTTGGCCTCTTCTGCATAGAACTCTTATGTAAGGAATGCATAGAAATATTCTAACTACTTAGGCCAGTCTACCTCGCCGAATAGGAGATCAGAAAACATCCTTATGATGTTGAGAGGTTCAACATCCAAAAAAAATCTCAGAGGGATCAGCCTGATAGTATCGATGATAGATGTATGAAGGTTCAAAATAGATTCTAAGGAATCACGTTGTCATTTGGCCCTCCTTCTAGCGCTAAAAATGTTGACGGTGCTCGACTCACCAACATGTCAAGGGATCTCCTCGGTAAGAAGTCCCAACTAGACCTCAGGTTGTTTGGTGTAAGAGTCCCAGCAGTGGGTCATACAAGTATCACCTTCACCGCAGTTGCACGCAGAGGCAAGTAAGATGTCCTTGTTGGTAGCAATGGTGTGACATATGCATCAAGCCAAGGAAGGTGCATGAACGATTCTAACACATGGAAAGTAGGATGAGTGAACCCCTTGGAAACCTATGAAAGCACACAACTAATAACGGAGCACAAGAGCAAAGATGCATCAAAAAATGGAAGGAAGGTAAGCTAATAATCCAAAGTGATGGTTAAACGAACAACACATCTCAGTAAGATTCATACATACTTATACAAAAAAATTCCATACATGCATGCATAAGAAAACAATACATATATGATTATAGTAACCCAAATAGTTGAGATACAATAATGACATATGTATGAAACGTGTTGGCTTTGTTATATTAAGCAGTGAAATTTCCAATCATACAATACATCCATGACCAACCACTAGTCCCCATAGCGGAACATTACAGTCACTAATGCATTCTCCTCTAAAGAGATCTACTAGCTTTACACTATGGAGAAGCCAAAGCTCATTACAATACTCTCCAAGCTTTCTATAAGATACTCCTATCATAAGTTTGGCTGACAAAAATCCCTTACAATGATTTATGAGGTACTATATACAGCAAATCATGGGGTGGCCCTTCACATTCCCCTTTGGGATTGTTCATCTACCCTCATGACTCTTCATGTCCTCTATGACAGTTACATTCAACTATTGACACTTGAAATTTTAGTTGACAAGACGTTACATACATTCTGCACATGTACCCACGTGAAACAAAATAGGCTTGAACAAGCCATGCAAGACATCACTATGACTCGAACAACTGTGGGAAGACCAAATCTTCGACATCCTCATGATGATCAATGGTGAAAAACAAATGCCATGCTCGGTAGTCCATGATGGTATCTATGTACTTTGTGGTGACATATTTCTGGAAATGGACTCTTGCCTCTATTAAATCTGGGTACACTGCTCCGGCTCCTCTGTCTGACTCGTCTAATAAAATGCGCATCAACTCGTCAAAGTACAAGTCTAGCTCAAGTTGCACTTGTGCCTTTGTTTTTACCTTGGTGAGTGTCCCAATAGATCGGATCACATGTGCATGCACAAAAACATCCATGCTTCTGAATACACATGCATGGGAAGCCTACAAACAAGTGATGAGTTGTGAGAGTTCTTCATAGTTCCAGGTCTGACTCTAGATGTGTGCCTTCAACTCAACCGTTCTAGGCTTCATCATCTTGGTCAAGCGTAAAATAGCTCCCTTATATATCATTATCCATGTTTGCAAGTAATCTAAAACAACATGAAAGTTTGATAAGGTACATGATCTCCTAGCACAACGCTCCTGACAACCATTGAGATGGACAACTCCCTTATGCACGGTACTAAATTTGGAAAAAAATTCCAACATGACTATCTTAAGGGATGATACTTCATCCAATATCGCCTTCTTCAACTCTGCTAGGGTGGATTTTGTAACCAGTTCTCCTCCCTTCTTGGTCGTATGTGACAACTTGGCCATCTACTCACTCTCTACTATCAAGAACCGAACACTAGAGCTAGTGGCTTCAACATATGCGTTATAGCATCAATAAAGAATGTTGGATTATTATGCATGTCAGACACGATCACTCATTCTTCGAAATGTGCAGGAGATGTGTGGTCATCTAGAGTAGACACTTTGCACGATAGCACAACTCTATGACGTAACTCATTGAATGATAGGTTGTGCATGTCTTCTTCTGGATTGTCTCCAAGCATCTTAGTATCTCTTTGCTCACTTGGGACATACCCTACTTCTCGATCTGGTGAAGTTGGTGGACCGACCTCTTGGTGATAAGACATGAGGTAGATGCCTTTCTCTAACTCTAGTTGCTCCATCTCTGTATCCATCTATTCAGGTACTCGTTCAATCTCTTGAGCGAAGTCCTACTCCTACGACTGCTCACCCTCTATGCTTGGTGCCAGCTCCTCAGATGAGTCTACTTCCAATATGGGCATAGTTTCATCAATTTGTTCTTGTTGTGCTTCCTTCTCCTATCTACGTAGCTCCTATTCCTTCTGGAGTTTCTCATTCAACTTATGCAACTCCTTCACTGTTTCCTCCATCCTATGTTTTTCTCTCTGCCTTTGCGCTATCCTGTTTTTGCACTATTTCCTCTTTGCCTCTATTGCCAAAGACTCTGCACTAGTGGGTCTGCTCTAAACTTGTAGCTTTGTTCTATCTCTGTGATGTCAACAATTTTTCTCTTGCCTTTGTTGTGCATCGGTATGTTTAACTCTGTTGCTACTACTGTTGGTGATCTCCTAGATGTTGTTTCATGTTGCTTCGTTAACCATTCCACAACGATGCTGACCAATTCAATGGACGTGGAGAAGATGTAACAATATCTTCGTGGATCTTCCTCGGCCCAATGACACGCCGCGTGGATCCATGGAAACTTTACACTCACGTAGTGATCCTTCAAAAAATAATTCTAGTCATATGGATTGAAGCTTCGAGTGATGAAAGTAAAATTCTTGAACTCTTCTGTCTCAGCATCTGCATGCTTGAGATTCTGTATCTCATACAACCTGATCCGTAATGGAAGAGAGGGTCAAGGTGCCTTCTTCTTCCGGTGCAGTCTAGCTGACAGTTCTGCAGAGATGTGGAATGACACTTCTTTCATAATAAGATTTTCAGTGGAAAACTTTAGCAAAACATGCGAAGGCTTCTCCGCGTTGTACATCAATATGAAGGTTCCAAACAGTGAGGCATAACAACCCACTATGTTAATCAATGCCTCCATTGCTACGTTCAACATGTAAGGTGGATCCTATTTGAATATCATCTTGTATACTGGGATGAAAAAATGATCTGAAAACTGTGTGATGAATATGCGAAAGGTGCATTCAGAAAACAATTTACAATAAGTGTTGAGAGAGATTTTTGTTGGTGTCCATGCCCACTTCAACCCTAAGAATTGTTGTCGGGCACAGATTGCATCCAATATGTAAGAGGACATGTAAATTTCTACTTGCTGACATTTGGGTGGCTACAGAGCTCCTGTTACCTGTTCCTTCAGTCTGTGAGCCAACATGTTGGACCAGTTGCATGATTTTCTTTCACTAGCTAGTTGGTCCAACACGATCATCGAACTCTGCGGGAAGGTATTCGTTCTCTCTTAGCCATACAAGCAACTTGCAAATATGACAAAGTAATTATATGCCTTTTGCAGTATCTTCATCTTATAAATGTGTTAGGTGTCATCCTAAATTTGGCTGGCTCCTTCATGCAGTGGTTGGGTGTAGATTTGTTTTAGCTTGTAATGTTTTTTTGTTTTTGCTAAAATGAAATAGAACACACATTGTATTTGTTTTACTTTGTAATGCTTTTGTTTGTGTTGGAACGAAATCTAGCATGCACTAGATTTGTTTTTCCTTACATTGTTTTTGTTTGCATCAGAAAAAAATCAAGCGAGTGTTATATTCATTTTACCCTAAAATGCCTCTCCTTGTGCTAGAAACAAATCTAGGGTGCACACTATATTTCATTTACCGTGCAATATTTTTCTTTGTGCTAGAAGCAAATCGAGTGCACACTAGATTTGTTTTACACTACAATTCTTGTAATTGTTGTATAAACAAATCTATGTGTTTTACACTACAATGTTTGAGATTGTTTTAGAAAAAAAAATTAACATGTACAAAATTTTCTTTACACTGCAACGCTTGAGATTATGATATAAACATATCTAGCATCCACTAGCTTCGTTATACCCTACGATGCATTTGTTTGTGCTAGAGAGAAATCTATTGCACACTACATTTTTTTTACTACTAAACAAAGAAAAACTACTTTTTCAACTCGTAGTTTCAACTTATCTCCCTATGGGTTTACTGAAATTTCAAGCAAGAACACTCATCGGATGTAGAATTGGGTTCTCCATATAATGAGTACCCATGTTGCATACTTTCGATGGACACTGCTACATGAAAATATGAAATATAGGAAAAACATGATTGGAATCGCGGTTTTTCATTTAATTCTTATTTTTCATGTAGCAAGGTCAATCAAAATTTTGCAACATGGGTATTCCTTGGATGAGGAATTAAATTTTTCATCCAAGAAGTACTCTTGCTCTAAATTTTAATAAAACCTTAAGAAGATAAATTGAAAATACAAGCTTAGAAACTACTTTTATTGTTTTATTATTTTTTAATACTTTTACTTTTTTACTCCAAAAATGGTGAATCATCCCCAATACTTTACATCACCATCTTGAATCCTATTGGTTCTTATAAAGTTTATTTTGGTTGTATATTTTTCTTAGGAGGCCCATTTTAGACCTCAAAATTTCTCTAATGTTCACTATTGCTAGTAACAAATCAAGCATGCACTAAATTTGTTTTACCCTGTAATGCTTTTGTTTGTACTAGAAACAAATCTAACATGCATGGTATTTGTCTTACCTTGCAATTCATGTTTTTGCGCTTTTGTTTTACCCTACAATGCTTCTTTATTTTGTCTTACACTAAATTTGTTTCACCTCACACTGGTTGTTTTTGCACTAGAAACAAATCTAGCTAGTGCTAGATTTGTTTTACCCTGAAATGCTTGTGTTTGTGCTAGAATAAGTCTAACACACTCTAGATTTGTTTTACCACGTAATGCTCACTTTTGTGCTATAAACAATTATGGCACACGCTAGATTTGTTTTACCTTGCAATGCTTTCATTTGGGCTACAAACAAATGTAGTACTTACTGGATTATTTTATGTTATAATGTTTGTGTTTATGATAAAAGGAAATCTAGCACATGTTAGATTTGTTTTACTTTTCAATGTTGGTGTTTGTGCTAGAAAAAATACTAGCACTAGACTTGTTTTAGCCCGCAACGCTTTTGTTTGCGTTTATCCCTACACTAGATTTGTTTTACCTTAAAATGTTTTTGTTTATTCAACCCTAGATTTGCTTTACCCTACAATGCTTTCTTTCATGCTAGAAACAAATATAACATATGTTAGATTTTATTTAATCTAAAATTCTTTTATTTTTGGTAGAAACAAATCTAACACACGCTATATTTTTTTTACCCTCAAACACCTTTGTTTGTGTTAGTGCTACAAATCTAGTTAGTGCTAAATTTGTTTTATGTTACAATGCTAGTCTTTGTGCTAAAATTAGTTCTAGTCGGTGATGGATTTATTTTACCCAATAATGCTTGTGTTTGAGTTGAAAGAAGATCTAGCATATGCTAGATTTGTTTTTCCTACAATACTTGTGTTTGTGCTACAATCAAACGTAGCACGCACTAAATTTATGTTACCCTGTAATTTTTTGTGTGCTAGAAAAAAATCTAAAACACACTAAATTTTTACCCTACAATTTCTTTTATTATGTTTTTTCTTACACTAGATTCATTTTACGTTACAATGCTTGTGTCTATGTTGAAAACAAATCTAGTGAGTGGTAGTTCTTTTTTACCTTGCAATGCTTTTGTTTATGTGGTCGAAGGTGGAGGAGAAAAAAATCATCTAAATCAATGTGGAAGTATGCATCCATGAGAGTCTCATTGCTAATGTGGATATTTCCTTAGATGGTTAGACTAGGTAAAATTTGGATTACTCAAAGATTCTATTTAGGTGTCATTATTGTCATGAAGTTGGACACATTTAGAAACATTGACCCAAATGGGGCCCTACAAAGTGGATCAGAACATTTTTCCAGAGCAATTCTCTCATATCAATAAGTTTTCTAGAACTCCTCACTTAAAGGATATCTATATAGGTTCAAGTACGTGCAACTCTTCGTAATAAATTTTATTTGACAACCTTCCAACCAATAAGTCAACAATCCACTCTCACCCTCATATTATTCTCTCATGTTGTTTCTCTTGAGTCCTATATCTACCCTACAATTGGTACCTCTTCCTCCCTCTCCACTTCTAGATGAACTGTGCTCGACTCTTGTGGAGCCCTCTATCCTTGAATCCATCTTCCCTGCCCTATCACACTCACCTTCACGATTCTCTTCCATTGTTCTCAGGAGAGGAAATGGACCTATGATCTCTGGCTTGAGAAGAATCATTTTATGATTCTCCCTTCTACTGATAGCCTAGCGATGAATCCCCCTACTATATGCCGAGTTGGTAGAAATTCAAGTCTACTTAAACCTGACGAGAAATCCAAAGTGGAAACCAAAGAATGAAAACAAGCTTTTATTGGAAGGTCCCTTAGAGAAAAATTAGCTTTGTCCAAAGGTGCTCTAGGTATTTTCTCTCCTTCAAGTCAAGGGGCATGAGGGTTCCTGGAAACATACTTCCCTCAAAATATTGATCGTTGCCATTAAACCTGATATTTTAATGATCGAGAAAACTATGTACTCTCGTTCAAAGGTGTGAAGAATCCTTTAAGGTTTTTTGAGGAACTTGTAGTTTAGTCACATTGACTCAAATGGTTTTCTAGGGGGTCTAATAGTAACATGGAACTTGAATTTCAAGGCCACACATGATGTTTGCATCAATAACAAGGGATTGATTAGACTCTGCCATTTTGTAATTTACAACATGTCATTAATATACCTATCCTTTTTTATTAAAAATTACTAATGCCTAAAAACCCAACTCAAATAAATTCCGAATAAAGTCGGATTATAAGAGAACAATGAACTAAAAAAAATGTTGATAAAATCTTGGATATGCAAGTCATTCAAAATGGGGTACCTTATTTCATTCCTAGCATTTAAATTTGATTATGAGGAGTTCTTTCAATCCACTCATGCCTTAAACTTCCAAGTAAAAATAACCTATAAGTTACTTGCATGTTAGTCTCTAACACATGTATAAATCAATCTCTTTATTTGTTTTTGAGCTTTATTTTCCAATACCAATTCAATATTGTGACTAAGTTAGCACAACAATGGGGCCAAGCATAGCTTGACTCAAATATACTTTAATGACTGCAATTTTTGAACTATGATAATTATTAAAAAGAATGTTGTCATTCAATGTCATGGAAGTTATGCATGGCCTACCTATGAGAGGTTTCACCATGTGTACAAATACAAATACAAAAAATAATAAAATGTTTATGTGTGTATTGACATGTGCATGCACAAACACAATCAACTAGGACGTATAGGCATGCATTTGCATGGGTGTGAAGTGTACACGCACACATACACTCTCATTGCCATGTGCAAGCATGGGACATGTGGGGGAAGTGAAAACATGTGGAAATCACATAGGTATATGCGTGTGTGTGTGCATGTGTTATATAGAATATATATGAAAGATATTCAGCATAAAAAAGATATTTTAAAATGGTGTAAGTGTGTAAGTGGATCTTTAGGATCGAGAGAAAAAATAAAATTGAAAAAATACTAAGTTACTAGCATTGTCACCAAAAGGTGCAACAACATGTTGATAGTTTTTTAGGGTTTTTTGACCCTTCGAATATATATATATATATATATATATATAAACAATTGAAATACATGCAGAAGGATATGCAGTCTTGGAAATGAAAATGGTGCTAAATGACATGTGGGCCCAATAATAATACCATCAATGGTTTGAGAGACCCTTGTTCCAATGTTGAAAACCCTAAGTGGAGGAAGGAAATGGTGAAAATAATACAAGGTGTATATGTTGTATAAGGAAAGTAGAGTGTCTCTCTTGAATTGTGAGTTGTGGCCTATTATGTCGCAATAACAAGTGGTTGCTAGTAATAGACTATCAACCAAACTAGACTAATAATAGGTTATTATTTGTAATACACTAACAATAATAGGTGGTTGATTATAATATACGGTTTTGTGAATGAGGATCTTAATTGCCTCCTTAAAAACAATTTAAAATTTAAGAATAAATAAATAACATAGACAAATAAAAACATGCAATATATTTCACTAGAACAAAGTAAAATGCTACAACCACCAAAACCCAAATTAAAAACCATTAAGAAATGGTTCATATAACTAACCCAGGTACCAACTTGTGACACTTTCAAAAATGACATTATTTTGTTGTAGCAAGCTACAAACATGCTAAGTGATATGTTATTTTCATGTTTTTTTAACGTAAGGCACACAATCTAACAAAAATTATGTGAAACAACTTCAAAGTTCTTATAAAGTGGTATAGAGTACAATATATGGAAAAAAATAAGCTATTTATAATATTTCACAAAAAATGGTTAAACATATAGTTGCTAATTATTGCTATTAGCATGGAAATTGAAACATGTATCTTACGAGGTATGATACATCCAATCAATGTGCTTAGTGTCTTGTTCTTAGAGCTAAAGAGAAAATAATGTAAGTATGGTTTCGTCCTCCTTGCTTTACTATACTTCCTAAGCCAACCTAATTGGTGCTTAACTAAACTATAAATGGTTTTTGGTCCTTTCTATTGGTTCTTGGTCAAGCCAACTGAACATAGACAAGAGTGAGATACTCTTTGGATTTCTCCTCATTCATCACACAATTTTGGTTTATTTTGATACGCGCAAAAAACACCATTATGAAACTTCAAGTCATTCACTTTTTCAATCTCCACGTAGTCTTCTATAAAATATGAATTGTAGTTCAGGGCTAAAATCAATCATATATATATATATATATATATATATATATATATATATATATATATATATATAGATATATATATATATATAATTTTTTGATTCACCCCTTGTTTAAAATAGAGTGGAGAAACCGAGTCTCTTATATATGTGAAAATAAAATTCCATTCAAATGAGAGGTCAGTATTGACTACTCACTTGAGTTGGTGAGTTACATTTTTCAATTGATTAAAATAAACTCATTTTATTTCTTTGGAACCAACGACACTAGCTAGGGCTCATCCTACATAGAAATGGCACATGCTGGGGCACAATAAAATATGTGGACCTTGTAGGTAAAGGGAAACATTTGATTCTTTTGCTCATCACTCTAAGTCTCACTCTATCCATGGTATCTCTCTCGGATGGAGCTCATTAGTTCATTGTGGAGTCAATAAATTGATCTATGTTTCACATTATTAGAATTGACTTTGCTTGATGTGCATATTTGGCTGAGAATCTATCCTCTTCTCCCATCATACACTTAAGTAGGATCCCAAAAGGATTCCTCAAATGCAATTAGCACCCAATGCACAATACCCAGTAACCTTAAGCTTCAACAAACTCCTATGTGATTTGTCCATCCCTCGAGGGAAGATGCCTAAGGTAAGAAAATGAGATATGTCCTGGTATCATGGGGACCAGTGATATCAAATCATATTGGGGCTCTTGAAATTGATCCAGAGACCTAAGAATTGTTATAGTGGAAAGTGGCAATTTCTAGTGAGAACATGACTAGTAAAACGTGTAGATGAAACCATGTAATAGTGCCGACTCCATACCAAGAAAACATAATAATAACCTGGTAGGATGTTAAAAACAATGTGCAAAATGCACAATTCACAAGTCAAGCATGGAGCTAAGGATAAACATGAAACTAAAATCTCTTTAAATTAGTCCCAAAAATACTATAATTAATGCAAGAGTTTAAAATCTATTAACGCAACTGCAAAATTAACTTCACTAGGAACATCCAACCATATGAAGCAACAAAAAATTGGTTGATAATATAACTACACTCTATGAAATAAAATTCCAATATTAAAGATTTGAATTCTTTCAGACATCTTCATAGATTCCATGTCAATGTAATATACAAAAGATGGACCAAACTCATAGAACTCTAGGGTTTGAAGGTAAACCCTAGCCTCCTCTGAAATCAATGGCCAGAATAACCCAATAGCCAACTGTTAACTGCCCAAAATATATACCTGTGGTAAGAAGTGGAAAGAATTCACACATAAAATGGTAAAAATAAATTTGTGGACTTTAATTTACATTTCATGAACATGCCTATCTCAATACATGTTAACAGGGGACTATAATAAAAAATTAAAATGAAAAGTTTCTCTACATCTTAAAGATTAGGATTCAAATATCTAATGGAGCACCCATTATTATCATGAGGAAACATGCAAATAAGTCAACTCTATTGTGCAATGCAATTTAGTGTTGACTGGTCTAGATGAACTCAGATATGATGGTGTTCATCTTTTTAATAAATGCATGTCCCTACACAACAACTCTGTACACTTCTAGTAATGAGTTAGCTGGATGGAAAATGTTCTCGAGGATTCAAAATTGAGATTGTAGTTGGATTAAGTTTGCATCAAATTTGTTGCAACTTTCACATGCAATCCAGGTGAAGTGCTAGTGGCAGGGGTAATAGGTCCCACAACTAATGCGATTGAAAGATAGTGGATATGTCAAAAAGAGGAATTAAATACAATAATAATATCCATTAAATGACATGTCAAAAGTGGAATTTGAATGTAGTTTCACATTTTAACACTCCCTCTCAACAAGGGATAATTCCACCTGCATCATGTCATGAGTATCCTATCAACAAATCATATCCAGTCTCGAGTATCTCATATCACATATCGTCATTGATAATCTCAATTCATCTCTTTCTTATTCTTGCTTATGTCTTGATTTCCATTCTCATATGTTGAATATTATCAAATCTAAAAGAAGAATAATTTTGACATCGAAGGGGAGCTCAACCTACCACCCAGAATCTCTGCCGGCAGGGAGCTCAATGCTACCACCCGAGAAACATTAGCAGGGAGCTAAATCTATGACCTGTATCATTATCAGGGAGCACATGTCAACCTAGAACCACATTGTGGAGCATATATCAACCTGGAATCTCATGGGGGAGCTAAACATCCATGACCCCATATCGACCAATAGGTGATATAGGCAAGCCACTACTTGACCCATCCTATTGCCTACCAATCTTCCCAACAATGACCCTCAATATTCATGTGGTAGAACACCTACATCATAATCAACATGGGTTGTACACTCTCAACCCGTTGGCCAGACGGGGAGTGGTATTCCCAACAAGCCTAGCTTGTGGGTATGATGCTAACTGGGGTATACTCTACAAAGACCAAGATAGAGGAGAAACATCTCCAACCCTATGGATAACAGATAGGGGAGAAAAATCTATGAGCCTATTGTCCAGAGATCCCTCAACCCCAGGATCCCTCCATCTCAATTCCACACCCTGGGAGCTCAGTCATCAAATCAAATCATTAATCATCAAGTCAAATCCTAAGTTTGATATCTTTGTGAGATCTATAGTTCAAAACATATTGCAATCATCAAGTCAAAGTTCTATGTCATTATCATGTCAAAATTCAAACACTGATATATATCAATCAACCAAATCCAGTCAAACTTTTGCAGAACAAACTTCAATGGTTAAATCATAATGAAATATCTATATGCATATCTCGATTTCTTGAAAATACACACTCAGTATACATAATCATATTATAGTAAAAATTCAATATTCACTACTCACATAACTTTATGTTGTCTACTTCATGTCTGTAGGATTGATATCCTTTAGGTGAACATCCGATTTCATGCACAAAACTTCATTTTTATGTCATGCAGTCAAAACCATATCCATATGACTTCTTCTGTGTAGCTGGGAGACTATAGTCACACCCTTGACCTTAGTTTTATTGGGATGAGAGGCTACAATAGCACCTATAATATCTCTTTCGTGCGACTGAAGCTTAGAGTGAGGGAAAACTCTCTCTTCTTAGATTAGAACTTTGCTACAGATCAACAATGTCATATATTTTTTTATTCGTGTCCATAAATATTATTTCTGCAGTAAAAAATATACATATAATGCAAATGATAATAGGAGTAAGGATATTATGGAGAGATTCCCCCTCTTAATTGGAATCCACTTCAGTCATCTTTATTTAAGTCATCAACCTGTCTATAATTCATCATGGTCATATAATTTTAGTATCAACTACATCACTATTACATCATGACATCAATATTTCATCAAGGGTTAGTGTCAAATAGCTAATAGGAGCATACCTTGAGAATCATGATCACAACATTACTTCTTTGTCACATAACTCAATCTATCAAGTTAGGGCATTCAATTTTACCATATGCCATAATTACTAAACACATCAAAACATAACCATGGTCAGAAAAAGATCTTGAATATCAATCTCATTGTTTTACTTCTATCATCATGGCTAGCATGCTTCTCACAAACAATATCATTAGTCTCCAGTTACCATCTACTAGAATCAAGGTGTTAGCCTTCTTTATAAGATCAGAATATCCAAAACTATAGATGTTAGCCAAACATAAAGTATACCAAGATATCAAAGATCAATATTAAGTAGCTTGATATAATCAAGAATTTCAAGATACTTTTCCAATACCAAATGCACCATTTCATTATAACTACCATGAATCCAAATCACTTTCATATGCATGAAACATTTGTGGAGACATTTTCATCATACCTTAGGGCTTACCTTGTCATCAATATTGTAGTTTAAACATAGCATTGAAACAATATACCATGCATATCCTGTAGTGTTCAAATACCTGTGCACCTTCTTATTTTACATAGACAGCTTGTAGTACTTTGTCACCCTTTCATTAGGTGCCTCTTTACCTTTTCCAATGATAGTTTTTCTCTTCCTACACTAGCCATGATCCTCAAGAAGGATCCACCTATCACAACTCATCAGGAGGTTAGAAGCATCCAAATACTCAAATATTAATATAGGAAGCATAAGTAATAATAATAAAAATAATTAGATCCATAAGTCAAAAGTAAATATATAAAGGAGCATCATAAGTTGGAAAGTACTTATCTTCAATGAGAGGTGATCATCTTCCTATTGAACTAGCCTTCAAGAGCCATCACTGTCCATTATCCATATAACAATGTTTCCTTCTATATTTCAACCAACTATATAAGTAACTAGGCCTAATAGAGACTATCCCATCTAGGGCTTCATCAAATTTGACACAAGTGCTTGAACATATTCACATTGACCATACTAGGGTTTCTAGATTGCATATCTCAAGTATTTTCCATAAACCAGGGTTTCTCCCAAACCCTAACCTCATAATATCCATCAAACCCTAATAAAAAAAATTCCCTAAGGTTTTCTTCAAACATTATAATTATTTTAGGTCTCCACCATCCTCTTCATGCATCCATCAACGATGTCATAATAGGGGTAATCTCCATGACTTTTCTTCAGTCCAAATCTAATTCCATGCTAATTTTTGTTAGGTTTATAGTGTTCTTTTCTTTGATAATTGCATTTATTCATTAACACATTAAGTTCATCCCATAACATCATAACATTCTTCATATTTAAGTCATTATTCAAAAACATATGCAATTATATAGAAATAACAATGTCATCATCATCAATGCAACGAAACATAAAGGAAAAATAGAATAAAAATATTCACACATAGAGACATCATGATTGGTCAGAGACCAGGGAAAAATCCACTATGGGGAAAACCATTTCAAATTATTCTTCCTATTCAATTGTCATCAAATGATTCAAAAAAATATAGCAAAATGATCCATATCTTCATTTCTACAACTATTCATGAAAAGAAACTACAACATCCATGAAATGAACCCAACAATGCTTATAATCAAAATGTTGATTCTGAAGCATGTAATGAACTCTCATTGTCTATGGTCAACTACTGAACACTACAGTCACTAAGAGAAATATTCAAAAAAATGAAATTACATCATTTAGGTCTCGGTCACATGGAGGAGGAGTCATGTGTGTGACTGGGAAGTTTCCGGTCACTCTATGGAGCCTACAAGCAAGCAGTTGTAATGTGCAACTGAGATTCTAAAACCCTAGATGTTGATCACATGGAAGACAAGTTGTGCGTGTGAATAAGATGTTTTGGTCACATGGATGAGCCTAATAGTGAGCGATTTTAGTCGAGATCTCTCTGAGGATGAGCCTCAGACCTGTGCGAGAGAAAAACAAAGATAGAAGAGTGTTTCATGATGATGTCCAAATGAGGTAGAGGTCACTTTTATTTATAGCCTTTCAAGGGTGCCCACTTTGCTTTAGGATTAACCTTATCAAATATGTACATGTGGGATTTTCTTCATAAGTACACTTTCTCTTATCCGTTTTGAGTGATCTTTAGCTCAATTTTGGTCCTCTCAAAAATATGAATTAAATTAAATCATAATATCCATAAAATGAGTTGTCCAAATCAGAGTTTGACCACAGTTTCATACTTTAACATGAAGTGGATCGAAGAAAAAGGATCACCAATACACTTCTAAGAAGGGGAAGAAGAAGTGGAAAGGGGGAGAACATAAAAAATGGCAGCCACAAAAAACGTTTAAAAACCCCAAAAACCACTACAACCACTGTAATATTGATGGTCATATCACGGAGAAGTGTTAGAAATTACATCCACAGATTAACTTGAAGAACAAAAAAAATATAATACAAAGAATAATCTCATGTCCACGGATTTGAGAAACAGAGTTGAAAGTAGTTCAGATGTCGATGAGAATATGTTTTGTGTGTTAGTGAAGAAGAAGGTGAATTTGAGTAGCCTTTAATAATATGAAGAGTTAGAATTGACCAAACTCTTCCACATCAAGATATAGGTCAAAAATATAATGATTGATGCTCCTTTTGACTCTGGATCATAGGAAAATATCATTACAACAAATATGGTAAAAAAATTGTGATTGGATTCCATGATCATATAATCCCATATCCATTGGCATCGATAAATAAGGATGTAGATAAAAAGCTAGCAAATTAGTCCAAAATTAGATTTTCTATGAATGTTGATTTTATTGCTAAATTAGAACTATATGTAGTTCCCCTTGATGTACGTGGAATGGTGTTTGGATTTCCCTTTATGTATATGTGTGATACAAATTTCATCTGAAGATCCAACCAATACTCTCTCATAAAGGATGGAAAATTTTACACCATCACCGTGCACAAAGGTAAGTCAATTGTTTTTCCAATGAGTGCCAAACAAGCCAAGAAACTAATCAATTCTAGTAAGAAGTAATTTTTAATATTTTAAAGAGATATTTATTCTATAGAAGAGTCAATAAGATAAAAGGAGTCCTTTTAGGGGTGTACTAAGAAACATAGATGAGAATTGGAAGAGATTTTATAGAAATACATGGATGCGTTCTGAGAGACTAAGGGGTTACCACCCAAGAGGGAAGTGGAGCACGAGATCTAGCTATTGTTGGACTCCCCATTGTCAATAATTGGGATGTACAATATTCTATCACAGAAGTAAGTTAGGTGAAGAAAAAATTGTTGTAGTTGTTGGAACAAGGTGTCATTTAACCTTGTACATCAACATACGGGTCACCCATCATCATTGTGCAGAAGAAGGAAGATAATTGGCTAGTGTGTGTAGATTACATGGTGTTGAAAAAAATCAAATTCAAGAATAGGTACCCTAGCCCAGGATAGATGATTTTTTGGATTATTTTCAACAAGAAAAGTACTTCACCAAGATGGAGTTAAATTCTTAATATCACTAGGTTTGAGTTAGAGAAATGATACCTGGAAAACTCCTTCAAAAATAGGCAAGGTTTGTATGAGTGGTTAGTCATCCCGTTCAACCTATACAATGCACCAGCTAAATTTATGAGGTTAATGAATAATATATTTCACCATTTATAGATTCATTTTCCATTACCTATTTGGATGATATACTGGTATATAGTGCTACCTAGGAAGAGCACGTTTACATTTGACATAGGTGCTAGAGACATTAAAGAAGCACCAACTACTAGAAAAATCAAGAAGTGTGAGTTTGTACAATAATCTTTTGTTTATATGGGGTATATGATAGGTGGAGGAGAGCTAAAGAGTCCTAATTGACTTTAGACTCTTTTGTCATTATTTCCCACTCATGTCCTCCTTATTCGAGAGCATTTACAAGATATCTCACACATCTAATTAATTCACTTAAAATCCTAATATTACATTAATTTATCACTTAGGAATCCAACTTCCTAAAAAATACATGACCCCCATATCTTCTTAATTACAATGATTTTCACTTGGGTTGAATGCTCTTGCATCACACCCTCTCCCCTTCCCCACCCTTTGTCTCTCCCCATATACCTCCCTCTATCTCTTTGTCTCTCTCTCCCTCCCACTCCTCCCTTCTCTCTCTGTCTCTCTCCCACACGATCTCCCCTGCTCTCTCTCTCCCCATCTCATGCTCTGCGCCCCCCTAACCCTCTCTCTCTCTCTCCCTCCCCCACTCTCTCACCCTCCCTCTTCCACCCCCTGGTTGTCGCTCGATCTCTCTCTCTCCCCTTATCCCCCCTCACCCTCTCTGCCCCCCTCCCCTCTCTCTCTCTCTCACCCTCCCCCTCTATTCCCCACCCTATCCATCTATCTCTCCCCCTCCTCCACCCTTTGTCTCTCCCTCTCTACCTCCCTCTCTCTCACTCTCTCTCTCCCCCCTTCCACTCCCCCTCTTTTCCACCCCTCTCCCTTCCCCTCCCCCTCACTCTCCCACACCTTATCCCCCACCTCTCTCTCTCTCTCTCTCTCTCTCTCTCTCTCTCTCTCTCTCTCCCCTCCCACTTCTCTCTCTATCCCCCATCCCGCCACCTCTCCTCTCTCTCTCCTCTCCCCTCCCTCTCTCTATCTACGTCTCTCTCAACCTCCCCCTCCCTCCCTCTATCTCTCCCTCACTCTCTCTCCCTCTCTCCTCCCTCTTTCAACCCCATCTCTCTCCCTACCCCTCTCCCCCGTGTCCTCCCCCCCTCTCTCTCCGCTTGCCTCCCCCTCCCTGCCCTCTCTCTCCATTTCTCCCCCACCCTCTATATCTCCCTCTCTCTCCCTCACCTTCCCCCTCCGCCCCTCTCCCTCCCTACCTACTTCGCTCTACCACTCTCACTCTGACTTACCCTCTCTCTCTCTCTCCTCCCTCCCTCCTCCACTTTCTTCTTTACCACTCCCTCTCCCTCCCTGCTCTCTCCCACTCCCTCCTTCCCCCACTCTCTACTTTACCATTCCCTCTCATTGTCTCTCTACCCCTATCCGTCTTTTTGTCCCTCTGTCTCTCTTCCTATACCTCCACTCTCTGTCTCTACGTTTCTCCCTCTGTCTTTAACTTTCTCCTTTTAAATTTTAAAAGCCCAAAATACATATATTTTATTTTCAAAACAATACAATGAAATATCTTCAAAATATTGTTTCTCCTAAAAGAAATTATCATTTAAATATGTAATAATAAATATTACTTAAAACTAAATTAAATCATATTACAGAGCAAACAAATAAATTAATTATGAAAGAAAAAGAAAAAGGAAAAAAGAGTTCTAATAAAAATAATCAATAAATGGTTTTACTATATTTATTTCATTTATTTATTGTGGGAGAGGGGGGGAGGGGGGAGGGAGGGAGAAATTTTTTATTTGTGTAAATTTTTATTTTACACAAATTTTTATATACTGCATGCATGACACAATAACTTAATAAATCTAGAAGTCTAGCGAAAATAACCCGCATAGTATATATTTCATATTTCAAGTATAGTTTTATTAAAAAAAAAATTATGAACTCACCATTGTAATGTCCCTGATAATTTATGAAGCATATTGGTATAAGAGCAAGTGACTTTAGTCATTTTGTGGGAATATGCAAGGGATCCAAATTGGTTTAAGTAGGAAAACTCAACCATGGTAATAAATCCAAAGATGTGGTAGAGGAAAGGTTCTTAAGGCTATAAAAATAGATCATAGATATCATCCATAACATGAAGCTCCTTATGAAAACTCTAGTGAAAAAGTTAAGAATAAGAGAAGATGGAGGCTCCAACTTAGAGGTTAGTTGAGAGGGGAAATCAAGGGACATGGATGAACCAAAGAGGAAATCTAAGAAAGAACATGAAAATGAACATCCCAATTCAAGTGTCGTGAACCATTCACAATTCTTGTTCAAGAGCGAAGAAGAGGTCTACGTCAAGACATATCAAAGTGAGATTAATGCTTTGAAGTTAAATCACTAATTATAACTGTTTAAGGTTTATTTTAGAGTTCACCACATATATGAAGGACCTAAATTTGATTTTATCATCTGATATTATAGGGACATTCCTTAACTTGGTGGTAAATCCATACGAAAACCTTAAGACTAGAGGGATACCCTCTAGTGATTAAATGGGAAGATTTCAATACTCTAATAAAGTAGTTTTATCATATTGGGTATGTACGAGATTAGTGGATCTAGAAGAATTAATTCGGGTAGATATAAGGGATGAGTGTATAGGAGTTCACCATGAAATTTAGGAAGATGGAGATAATTTTGAGTATCTCCGCAAAGAACCCGTACATGTTTCTCAAGTATATGGGGGGTATAAAGAACCGTCAGTCGAAGAAACAAATGTTGTTTAAGCCCATAACAAAGAATGAGGATTATGTACAAGCACAATACCGAATGAAATTAAGAAAAATAAACTAGGTCACAGTAGAAGGAGCACCATAGAGCTTCCTAGAAGGGGAAAGAAAACAATATAACAATGATAACACACTAGTGCAAATATCCTAGCAACCATTATAACATCGATGGTCATATAGAGGAGAAGTGTTGGAAATTGCATCTAGAGCTAAACCCAAAGAACCAAAATAAATATGCTAAGAAGAATAATCTCATGGTCATAGATTCAAGTAATCAGTGGGAAGGAAGCTCATATGTGGATGAGGAAGAGAAAGAAATGACCATTCTCTTCCATGTAAAGACATGAACAAAGAAGGCTAAAATTGATGTTCTATTCAACTCGAGATTATAGGAAAATTTCATAGCAATAAATATGGTCTTGAAACTGGGACTAGAGACTCATGATCATCCTAGCCCATAACGATTAAGATGTGTCAACAAGGAGGCAAGGATAAAGGTAAAAAAAATAGTGCAAAATCAAAGTTTCTATTACTGTTGATTTTCTTGTTGAAGTAGAATTAGATGTAGTTCCACTTGATGTCTATGGAGTGGTAGTTGGAAGTCCCTATATGTACATGTGTGATGAAATATTCATGCAGAAAACTAATTAGTATCATCTCATCAAGGATGGAAATTGCTTCACCATAAACACATATAATGGAAACTCCAATTTTTTCTTGATAAGTGCCAACCAAGACAGGAAACTGATCAGTTCTAGAAAGAAGTATGTTTTACTATTTTTTAGATGAAACCAATCTATAGAAGAGTCAGTGATAGAAAAATCATCTTTCAAGGGGTGTTCTAAGGAACAAAACCAACAAATGGAAGAATTGATATAATAATACAAGGGTGTGTTTTAATAGACTAAAGGGTTATCATCCAAGAGGGAAGTTTTTTTATTTTATTGTAGCTTCAATAAGTATTGAAGTTGGCCCAAAAGAAAGAAATTAAAATTTGAATTTTCACCTCCAAAAGTAGAAGTAATCTCCATATTGTTCAAGTCATCCAACCACAAAAGAAACAACTATTGGAGCTCATTAATTCACTATATAAAAGCACTAAAATTCCTCCTCAAAGAACACAATTCAGATCACACACACATAACATCTTATATTCATCTATGTAAAGGCGACACAAGAAGAGAAGGTCGAAGTTGACCATGATGGTCTAGCATTTGAACAAGCTCTTATTCTCTCTTTGTTTGACCTCGCATATGTGGAAGAGGCCAAACTTTTATGTGAATACTTTTGCGGAAGGAAAATGAATTTCTATGGAGGAATAGGAGGCTGAAATTCGGCCTCGTCAACTAGAGTTGATCAAAATCTTCTCAGAAGTAGTTTGTTTGTTTTAAGGGTAGTTTGGCCAAGTTTGACCTCGGTTTGATTAATAGTCAATTGGAAATTATTTTGAATAGAAATATAAAATTGTATCTCTTGTTGAATTAAATAATTTCTCTAAGAAAAGGTTGTTGGATTTTTAGCTGACTCTTCATGATCCTGTTGTAATTATTGTCTTACTGTTATTCCCTATGTATAATTGATTAATGATGAATGTGATATAAGATGAATTGGTTAATGAATCATTAGAAAGTAATTATCATTCTAGGAAATCATGAAAATTCAACACGGTATCAAAGCCAATTTAAAGAGAATCCTTTAAAGGTGTAACCCTAGTCAAGTCATGGATGGTTTTTGATGAACTTTGTATGAATCATTGCAAGGAGAACAAGGACCGGGATTCTTATTTGAGACACAAACTCTACCTTATCTGAGTCAAATTTGAACCTGTGTTTGGGCCTCAGTAGCCCTCTATTGACCGCATTGAGAGGAATCAAGCCCTGGTACGAATTTAGAGACTATATAAAGATTGAACTTGTAAAGATAATCAACCTTTGTCTGAGAAAATATTAACCTAAATTTTGTCATGGTTAGGGTAGTCCTAAATCCACTTTTGGACGTCGCCTTGAAGGTTATTTTGAACTTATATAGGACAAATATGATGTCGACCTTAACGTTGTTCTTGTGAAATCCTGGACAAGATTTTGAAGTCATTTGATGTATACTTTAAATTTGATTTGTAAGGTCACTATACCCATTTTTTTGTACCATATAATTCATATTGGTATTTCTAGTAATGACATCATCACAATTTTGAATATGGAAGTTCGATAAGGCATAAAGGCAAGATATGCCTTGTTAAGTAGGATGAACCAAGTATGTTCCATACACTTGTGAAGTGCACTATGTTGAATTGAAATTATTGTATGAACATGTGTAGAGATACTTCCATATGCGTTCAGAAGAGTGTTGTATACCTTGTAGTATTGTTGAAATATCTTTTATGACTGAGGTGTCATTGCTTGATGTTACAAATTGAATCAAAGGAGAAAAGGGTCTTCACCTATAAAGAAACAAATTCCAATTAGCACATGACAAAGTTTGTATTTGGAATTCTTAGGTTTTTTTTCTTGGCCACAACACCCCCTATAATTTTCAAACCTTTTTTGGGGACCCTCCATCTAAATCTTGGTCAAACGAATTATTTAATGCTTTAATTTTGTTAATTTTGCGATATTTTATCTTTTCTTATATTTTCATATTGATTGCTCCATTGCATGTGTTTTGTTGCAATTTTCCAATGTTTAAAATTTCATCTCATTATGACTTACAATTTGGAATATATCGTCAATCAAAGTTTGGTTGAATTTTTTTACCTCGGTGTAAAATTTGTAAATTTGTATTTTATTATATTTTTATAAATTGTAAATAAAATTTATATCAATATGTAATATTTTTTATTAAATTTATTTGACTTTAACTGGTTATGTTAATTAAAATTAATTATTTATAAATATAATTTTAACTATTTAACAACGACATGGAGTATTCTCCCTGAGTTCCCTGACTTCTTAGAGGTATTGAAATTTCATTTTTTTCGAATCACCCAGGTTCACTAGACTTTGGGATGACATGGGAGGAGCACAAAGAGTATTCAACACAAATTATAATTAAAAGGGGAGCTTATATTTATTAATGGGTAGATCAAAAATACCTTGGAGTGGTGGAGTGCTCGTACACCACTCACGAGCCTCCACCCACTCCCTCTCTTATTCCTTCACATGTACAAGCATCCCCTCATTTACTTTTACTTTGAAACCATAAAAACCTTAAAATCCTGCTCTTTTGAATTTTTATATCTATTTTTTATTGTATTTGTTTTTTTAGATATTTTTAAATTTATTTAAACATAACATTAATAAAAAACATCTTAGGACTATGTATTTTCCAACACTTTGCTAATTTTGGAATCTAGATTTTGGAGGCTAATATCTTGAATTTTATGGAATGGAAATGAGCACGTGAGGGCTTGTTGGAAATATTATATCATCGAGAAGGATATCACAGTGGTTGTATGACCAGATTTGGTCATTAACCACTCCAAAAAATAACATAATCTACAACTATGAATTTGCAACAAAAAATAAATTTATGAGTTTGTTTTGGAGAATTTTCGTTGGTCCAAAGTGGTTTGTTGTTGCAAATTCATTTTAGAAGATCAAATTTTCGAATCTTCTCTTCAAAATAAAGCAAGGGAAAACTTATATTTGGTTTTATTAAATTATTAAATTAAATTTGGACCGTTTAGTTTGTTTTTCACAAATTTTGAAATCTTAGTTTTTCTCCATTTTAATTAGTTTATTTATTTATTATTATTGGTTCTTTATAGAGCTTGGTGGAAACTATGTCTCAAAAAAATCTTGGAGCAAATGGATTGCACTAACAAAGAAGAGAAAAGGATTATTTCCAACTAAAATCAAAGATCTCAATCATTCTTTCAACAAATCTCCTTTTCGAGCATTTATTTTTGTAATTATAAATAACAATTGGGACAGGCAGAAAAGGTTTCCAATTATTTGCAAAAAGAGATTTTTTTGCACTATTGTAGAGGACTGAATTTTGTATAAAATTGCATATATTTGGACTAGATCTTAAGAGGTGTATTCCAGCTCCAAAATTTCATGATGTCATGGAATTTTCTTAGATCATGTACTCAAAAGCCATGATCACGACTGCAACCTTTGTGCACTAATTTCAAATTTAAAGGTTGATTGAAGGTATTAATTTCAATTTAATTTTGATTGACGGATTGATTGAGATAACTATTTGATAATTGGGTTTTATGCTATTACAAATTTCACTTAATTGTAGGCTTATCTAAACATTAAAAACCTATATTTTAATGATGCCTCTTATTCATATTAAAGATAGGCAATGAATTTGAATAGATATGCATGTTATCATTGATAACCCTTTAGTAGATTGATGACAAGTTTATCTTTGGTTTAATCATGATTGTATTATGAAAACTATTTCTTTAATGCAATTATACCACTTATTTTGAATTCATTTTATTTGAATTTAAAGGTATGTGCAGCAGGATAACTATTTATCAATAGTTGAATGTATATATTTGTTCAAATTAGTAGCAAGTACTGGAAATATTTCCTTGGCTTATTATCTTTATTTTTATTCTAAATTCAAGTTGGTCCAAAATTCAATATTTTTCTCTAGATTGAGAGGAGGACTAATCCTTCATTTAATCGAGTTAGATTTAATCTATACTTTTGAATGCTTTCATAATAGATTATATTATATTTGCATTTAGATTTGCACTTAGATTTAGTTCTCATATTTTAGAAGTTTCCTTATGTAGGAGAAATTACATTGGTGGATTAGTTGAGCCCTTATGTCAGCTTAAGAATTGCTTCATTGCAAGCATGCTACAAGAGGGTAAGTTTGATTGAATTTTCTTTTTGATAAGTTATTAGAAACACCGCAAGTCAATAAGGAGATAGAGGGTAATTTGACCCATTTGAACCAGTCAGAATCACCATTTCAAAAGGATAAGGGCTTCGTTGGGACCATGACTAGGTGATCTCCCCATTGTTGATTTAATTCATTTTTTTCCATCAACGGGCTTGAAGGCTATGATAAAAAAACCTTAACTCATGCAAGGAAGGGAAGAAAAGGAACATGTTGATTATGAGGATGATGAGTTCATAGATGGATTTCAATCATTCCTACAAGGATGAAAATATCAAGAGGGAGTTGACAATTCTTTGAAAAGATAAGTACTTTGTATATATATTCCTTGATTATTATTGTTTTACAATTAGTTAGCCTCTTACCTAGTGAGGATCGAAGGTACATCATGAAGGTTGACAAGGCTCTAGCAACAAATGGAAGCACTAGAAGAACAAGGAAAAATTTATGACAAGAGGGTTCTTCCAGGATCAATAATTTGTGTTCAAGAGAGAAATTGTACTAATCATACCTGATGACCAGAAGAGCTCCTAGATCAAAGGGAGCACGTAGGCCAACAAATTTAAAGAATGCTATGATGGAGGAAATTTTGTCGAAGACAGGTCATTGGTGACTTCCAAGTTAATCTCAAGATGAAGTATGTGGAAGATGGAAGCAAAGAGAAGTACAAAGAAATATTCATGAGGATTCTCTGAGAAAGAGGGAGAGGACTATGTGGAGACTCCAGTTTCCAGGTACACTTATGTTACAACTATTATTTTTCGTGCTTCTATTATTTTTTGAAAATTACATCAAGTGGATGTGGAGAACTCTTTCCTAAATGGAGTATTTAAGCAAGAAGAAGTGCACATAGAGCTACGTCAGGGATTTGAGGTACATGAGAGGGAATCTCATGTTTACAAAGTAAAGAAGGTTTTTTATAGACCTCAGACACAATATTTTTCCTTATATGGATATCAAATCTCCTAGTAGACCTCTTTACCATATGACTTGTCTCTGACGGGAGTGAAATGACCCACATGAGAGAGGGAGTAGCAGTGCTAAGAGGATTTTCCATCATGACCTGGGTTTGATTACTAGTTAGTTCTAATTTATTTTGAATTGAAAGATCATATTAGTATCCCTTTTTGAATTTAAAATTTTTTCTAAGAAAAGGGGGCTGGTTTTTCCCCAGTTAGGGTTTTCCCAAGGTAAAAATTTGTGTCTCTTTTGTTTGGTTGTCTCTTCATGATCCTACTCTCATTATTGTTTTATTGTTGAGATTTTCTATGTATAATTGCTTAATGATGAATGTGATATAAGATGATTTAGTTAATGAATCATTGGAAAGCCATTACTAGTATAGGAATCATGAAAATTCAACAAAGTGGAGCACAAAATCCAACTATTTTTAGACTCTCCAATGCCAACAGTGGGTCGAACAAGTGGAATTTTATAGAGACAAACAAGGTGAAGAAGTAGTTGCAACAACTGTTGGAACATGGTGCTTCTCGACCAAGTACCTCACAATGTGGTTCACCACTTATAATTGTGCCTAAGAAGGATGCAACATGATGGATGTGCATTGGTTACAAGGTTTTATAAAAAAATATGGTCATGATAAAGTAACCCTTTCTTAAGAACCTAGCATAGTTAGCATTAGATAGATTCTTCTACAATTGATAAAAATTTATGAAATTATTTTACTATTTATCTTATCTTGATCTTCTTCATATTATGAGTGTGTGTGTTTACTTCATCAAACTTCTGCCAAAACAAAGAGACAAGAACACAAGAAGTTGGCATTCTGGCAGGGCCAAAACCTCTCGCACATAATTCTTCTTATAGAGATTCTAATTGATGAACACCAAGACCATTATACTTGACCCTCTATGCCACTCCAAGACCAATACACCAATCCTCTTCCTTTGTTACTACTAAGATCATCAGCGTAGATACTTCAGTACTTCTCTTTTATCGAAATCTTCAATGAGGTTTCCACATATATGACTGATGTTTGTCCTTAACTTCACCGAGATCATAATTGTCTCATGGTTGCACCCTTAACTAAGATTATAGTCGTATGACTGTGTCTTCATTGAGATCACATTATTGCACCCTTGAGACAGAGTATCTTCAAATCAGGTTTATGCTGAGATGGTTTATGCCACTATGGTTTACTTCAACAAAATCTTCTCCTTCACCGAGATTGTGCCTTCAAGGAGGAGTCTCTATGATCATTTCCGAGATCCTGTAAGATATCTCATACAAGTCCAAGATACCGCCTTCACTTAGCTATTCGAGATTTTTTGTCTTACTGTGCCATCAGAAGTCCTGAATACCTCTGAGAACTTCAGAGGTATCCGAGATTTGTCCTATGTTTTTGCGGATACTTCAGCTAGGTATATATAGCAGTTATGACTCCATTTGAGCTGACTTATCCAAGTGAACTGACATGTCATCTTTTAATAATTTAATATTTTTTTATTATGCAAACCGACATAATGTTCTTTTCATTGCTTTGCTTCCAGAATTCTTCTTTGAACGATGTTGCTTGTCCTGGAGGGTTGCTAGACTCTGGGTTAACCCATTTTAATTACAGAGATGCTCAAGTAGAACTCTTCAATATGGTTTTGACACTTTGACTTTCCAGCACTATGGAATGAGAAAGAAACTCATTCATATTATTTATAAAAATAATAATTATTTTTCTTGACAAATTGAAAGATCAAAATTACATTGACAAATACTGAACCTAATTAGACTCTTCTTCACCACCTCTTCCCTCTCTCTCTCTCTCTCTCTCTGCCTCCCCCCAACTCACCCATTCTAGCTTTCCCCTTCCCACCCTCTATCTCTCCCCCTCTTCCTCCTTCTTCCTCCTCCCCATCTTTGTCTCTCACCCTCTCTCTCTATCTCTCCCTCTCTCACTCTCTCTCTCTCTCTCTCTCTCTCTCACCTCCCTTGTTTCTCTCCATCCCTCCACCAATTTCCTCTTTATGGCTCCTTCTCCCCCTACCCCCCTTCTCCCCCCTCCTCCCCTTTCCTCCCTCCCACCGGCCCCACCCTCCCTCTCTGGCTCCCTCCCCTTCGCCCTCCCTCTCTCACTCCGCCAGCATCCCTCTCTCACTCGCCTGCTCCTCTCACTCCCCCCACTCTCTCTCTCTCTCTCCCTCCCCTCTCTCTCTAGCTCTTCCCCCCTCTCACCCTCTATCACCCTCCCTCGCTCTCTCTCTCTCTCTTACTCTCCTCCCCTCTCTATCACTCTCATGCTCCCTCCCCCACTCCCACTCTTCCTCCCCCTCACTCCTCCCCCCACTCTCCCCCACTCCTCCACCGTGTCCCCTCATCCCCTCTCTCCCTACTATCCCCCCCACCTTCTCTCTCTTCCCCCTCCCTTCTCTCTCTCGGTCACCCTCCCTGCCCTCACTCTCTCTATCTGTCTCTCCACCCCCTCCCTCTTCCTCCCTCCCCTTCTCTCACTCTCCCCCTATATATCTCTCTCGCCTCCCCTCTCTCCCCACAATCTCTCTCCCTCTATACCCTTCCCTCTCTCTCCCTCTCAGTCTCCCCTCCTATCCCTCACTCCCCCACTCACACTCACCCTCCACCTCTCTCCCCCAACCTCTTCCCCACTCCTCACTGACCCCCTCCCCCCCCCTTTCTCTCTCTCCCTCTCTCTATCACTCTCTCCCCCACCCTCTCACTCTCTCTCTCTCTCCTTCTCCCCTCCTCTCTTTCCATCTCTCCCCTGCCCTCTATCTCTCCTTCTCCTCCTCCCGTCCCACCCTCTCTCTCTCTCCCCAATCCTCTCCCCTCCCCCGCTCTATGCCCCCACTCTCTCTCTCTCTCTCTCTCTCTCACTCCCCCCCTCTCTCTCCCTTCCTCTCACCTCCTATATGTTCCTCCCGCCTCCCTCTCCCCCTCCCTCCCTCTCTCTCTCTTCCCCTCCCCTCCACTCTCCCCCTTCCTCTCACCTCCTATATCTCCCTCCCCTCTCCCCCTCTCTCACTCTCACTGCCCCCACCTCTCTCCCCCCTTCCTCTCACCTCATGTCTCTTCCTAACCCCTCTCTCTCTCTCTCTCTCTCTCTCTCCCCCTCCCTCCTCTCTCTCTCTCTCTATCTTTCCCCCTCCCCATCTCTCCCCCTCCCTATCCCTTTCTCTCCCCCACCTGCTCTCTCTCCCTCTCTACTTCCTCTCTCTCTCTCTCTCTCTCTCTCTCTCTCTCTCTCTCTCTCTCTCTCTCTCACCCTCTGCCCCCCCTCTCTCTCCCCGCTCCGCCTCTCTGCCACCTCTCTCTCTCTCTCTCTCTCTCTCTCTCTCTCTCTCTCTCTCCCTCCCTCCCCACTCTCTCCCCCTCTCTCTCACCTCCTGTCTCTTCCTCCCTCTCCCCTTCCTTCTCTCTCCCCCTCCCTCTCCGCCCCCCCTCCCTCTCTCTCTCTCCACCCTCTCCCCTCTCTCTCCTCCACCCTATCCCTTTGTCTCTCCCCCTCTCCAACCCTCTCTCTCTCTCTCTCTGTCTGTCTCTCTCTCCCACCCTCTCCCCTGATCTCTCTTCCCCTCCCCTGTTCTGCGTCCCCCCTCTTTGTCTCTCTCTCCCTGCCTCCCCCTCTTTCCCGCTCCCCCTCCCACTCTCTCTCCCCCTCCGCCGCTCTGTATCCCCCCCTCTCTCCCTGCCTCACCCTCTCTCCCGTTCCCCCATCCTCTCTCTCTCTCTCACCCCTCGTTCTCTGCCCTCTCTCCCCCTCAACCTCGACCCCCACCCTTCGTCCCTCACCCCTCGTCCCCCACCCTCTGTCTCTCCCCCCCTTCTCCCCCACCCTTTGTCTCTCCCTCTCTCCCTCTCTCTCCCTCTCTCTCCCACTCCCCTTCCCCTCTCTCCCACTCCCCTTCCCCTCTCTCCCACAGCTTATCTGCCACCTTATCTCTCTCTCAGCCTCGCTCACTCTCTCTCTCTCCCCCTTGTCCTCCCCATCTTTGTCTGTCCCTCCCTCTCCCTCTCCCCCTTCCACTCCCCCACCCTCTATCTCTCCCTTCCTACCTACCCACTTTCCCATCCCCCTCTCTCCCCCACGCTCTCCCCCTCCCCCTCCCTCTCCCACACCTTCTCCCCCACCTTCTCTCTCTCTCTCCCTCGCCCACTCTCTCTCTCTCTCCCCCTGCCCCTCTCTCCCTCATCACCCCACCTCTCTCCCTCTCTCTCTCCTCCCTCCCTACCTCTCTCTCCCTCTCTCCTCCCCTCCCTCTCTCTCTCTCCCTCCCTCTATCTGTCTATCCCTCTCTTTGTCTATCCCTCTCTCTGTCTATCCCTCTCTTCCTTTCTCTCCCCTCCCCCTCTAGCCCTCATCTCTCTACCCCCTCCCCCTCTCTGCAGCCTCTCTCTCTCTCTCTCCCTCCTTCCTTCCCCATCTATCCCCCCTCTATCCCCCTCTCTCCCCCCCTCTCTCCTCCTCCCTCTCACCTCCTATCTCTTCCTCCCTCCTCCCTATCCCCCTCCCTCTCTCTCTCTCTCTCTACCTCTCTATCCGCCCCTCACTCTCTGCCCCTCTCTCTCACCCTCCCACTCTCCATCCTCCCCTTCTCACTCTCTCTCCTGCCCTCCCCATCCGTCTCCCCCACCGTATGTCTCTCTCTCTCTCTCTCTCTCTCTCTCTCTCTCTCTCTCCCCTCTTCCCATCTCTCTCCCATCCTCTACCCCGCTCTCTTTCCCCCTCCCCCACTCTGCGCCCCCCCCTCTCTCTCTCCACCCATCCCCATATCCACCACTGCTCGCTCTCTTTCTCTCTCTGTCCCTCGTCCCGATCGTCCCCCACCCTCTGTCTCTCCCTCTCTACCTCTCCCTCTCTCTCCCTCCCTGACTCACCTTCCCCCTCTCCCTCCCTCTCCCACACCTTCTCCCTCACCTTCTCTCTCTCTCTCCTCCACTCGTCCTCCCCCTCTCTGTCTCTACCTCCCTCTCACCCTCCGCCTTCCCTTCCCCTACCCTCTGTCTCTCCCTCCCTCCTCCCCCTCCCCCTCCCTCCCTCCCATTCACCCATCTCCCTCGCCCGTTGTCTCTCTCCTCTCCCCCTCTCTCTCTCTCCCCTCCCCTCCCCCTCTGTCCCTACCCTGCCCTGCCCTCCCTCTCTCTCTCCCTCCCTCCCTTCCTCTACCCTGCTCTCTTTCCCCCTCCCCCACTCTACGCCCCCCCTCTCTCTCTCCACCCATTCCCATCTCCACCACTGCTCCCTCTCTTTCTCTCTCTTTGTCTCTCGCCCGATCGTCCCCCACCCTCTGTCTCTCCCTCTCTACCTCTCCCTCTCTCTCCCTCCCTCACTCACCTTCCCCCTCTCCCTCCCTCTCCCACACCTTCTCCCTCACCTTCTCTCTCTCTCTCCTCCACTCGTCCTCCCCCTCTCTGTCTCTACCTCCCTCTCACCCTCCGCCTTCCCTTCCCCTACCCTCTGTCTCTCCCTCCCTCCTCCCCCTCCCCCTCTCTCCCATGCCCATCCTCTCGCCCTCTCTCTCCCACACCTTCTCCACCACCTTCTATCTCTCTCTCCTCTCTCCCCGTTGTCTCTCTCTCCCTCTCCCCCTCTCTCCCTCTCTCTCCCCTCCCCTCCCCTCCCCCTCTCTTTCCCTGCCCTGCCCTCCCCTCCCTCTCTCTCTCCCTGCCCTCCCCTCCCTCTCTCTCTCCCTCTCTCTGTCTATCCCTCTCTCTCTTGACCTCCCCCCCTCTCTCTCACACCCTGCCCCTCTCTCTCCCTCCCTCCCTCTCACCTCCTGTCTCTTCCTCCCTCCTCCTCTTCGTCGCCCCTTTTCCCTCTCTCTCTCTCTCCCCCCCTCCCCCTCTCTCTCCCCCTTCCTCTCCCCCACCCTATCCCTCTGTCTCTCCCTCTCTCCCACCCTATGTCTCTCACTCTCCACCTCCTCCCCTCTCTCTCTCCCCCACCCTCTCCCTAGCTCTCTCTCCCACCCTCTCCCCCGCTCTCTCTAACCCTCCACCGCTCTGCGCCCCCCTCCCTCTCTGCTTCGCTCCCCCCTCTCTCCCCCTCTGCCTCCCTCTCTCTCTCTCTCTCTCTCTCCCTATCTCCTCTCTCTCTTATCCCCCTCCTCCTCCTCCTTATCCACCTCCCTCTCTCTCTCTCTCTCTCTCTCTCTCTCTCTCTCTCCCCACTTCTCTCCCCCCTCTCCTCCCCCACTATCTCTCCCTCCTCTCCTCCCCCACTGTCTGTCTCTCCCTCTCTACCTTTCTCTCTCTCTCTCTCTCTCTCTCACACACACACACACACACACACCCCTTCTCCCCCACCTTCTCTCGCTCTCTCTCTCCCCCCCTCGTCCTCCCCCATCCCCCCCTCTACCTCTCTCCCCCTATCTGACTACCCCCCTATCCCTCTCTCCCTCCCTATCTACATCTCTCTCCCACTCCCCCTCTCTCTCATTGTCGCTTCCCTCCCCCTCTCTAACTGTGCCCCTACCCCTCTCTCCCTCCCTACCTACCTCTCTCTCCCTCCCCCTCTCTCCCACTCCCTCCTTCCCTCACTCTCTACTTTAACATTCCCTCTCACTATCTCTCTACCCCTATCTGTCTTTCCCTCCCTCCGTCTCTCTTGCTATACCTCCACTCTCTTTCTCTCTACCTTTCTCCCTCTCTCTTTACCTTTCTCCCTTTAAATTTTAACAACCCAAAATACATATATTTTATATTCAAAACAATACAATGAAATATCTTCACAATATTGTTTCTCCTAAAAAACAAAATATCATTTAAATATGTAATAATAAATATTACTTAAAACTAAATTAAATCGGATTACAGTGAACAAACAAATAAATTAATTATAAGAAAATAACAAAAAAAATTATAATAAAAATAATAAGTAGATGATTTTACTCTATTTATTTATTGTAATATTTCTTGTCAAACAAAATACAACATAAATTCTTTACCAAAAAATAGAACATAAATTCTTTAGCAACTAAAGTAAAGACAAATATAAAGCATATCTAAGTATAAAGTATATGCGGAATACCTCCCATAATTATCTTCCAAAGTTGCATGTTAACAACAGAGTCCCACGTCTCCAGTCGAGCTGCTCCGCAATCTTTCAAAAAACAAAAGAAACTCAATAAAAAAACGATAAAGAAACGAATGTAACAAATGTAGAAGGCTTTAAATGCGATTTATAAGTGATGTACAACCCAACGGATAGAACCACCACAGTCGATGCTATCAGCGCCCCACGCTTAGAAAACGTTGAACTACACGATGCAGGAAAGGGAATTCGCTGGTTCGGCAAGTTGAACGCTTTTCTTCCTCTTGGCGAGACGAATGTACCCTTCTCCATTTCCTTCCTTCCAATAACATGATCATATTTTTCTGCTGCTTTTCCGTCATCCTCTTTTTTCTTTTCTCAGGCGGTGCTCCCGATTTCGGTCCTCCATCCTTTAGCAACGCCACGATAAAGAAACAGTGCATAACTCTTTTAACACTCACCCAAAAAAAACCATTAGCAACGCCACGATAAAGAAACAATGCACAACTCTTTTAACACTCACCCAAAAAAACCATTAGCAACGCCACGATAAAAAAACAGTGCATAACTCTTTTAACACACACCAAAAAAACCAAAAGAAACAGTGCATACCTTTTTTAACCGCTGCACAACATGTGAGGAGTACATCAACCAAGCCAACATATCCTCTCATCTCGCAGGGAGAAGCAAATCTAAACAGTAAAAACAAAGACCCAAAACAAAACAGTTAAAAACCAAAAATACCATTATCTAAACAGTCAAAAACAAAAACCCAAAACCCACGAAATGGCTACAAGCAAAAAGTAAGAAATAACGATGGACATTGCTAAAGCATCCACAAAAGAAAGAAAAAGCAGAAATGAAAAGGACAAATCAACCAGGTGCAATGCTAAATCAACCCACTACCCAAGATGCTCTGCCTCTAGCAGCATTCTAGTCTGCTACACTCAGTTTATGTCATGCTTTGTACCGGCATTCTGCTCTGCTACACTCAGTTTGAATGCAAAAGGTATGACCCGTATGCAAAAGGTAATCGTTATATATACCATTAATGAACAGAGGGTGTTCACAGAAATGGAATCTGACGGCCTCCTTTTCTGAAATCCCATCACGTGTCCTCGATCACCACGTAAACCACCACGTCCTCTCGCTGGTTCTTCACACGATGGTTCCTCTCTATGTGCTTCACTCCAGCACATATGCAGAGTCGGTCAAGCCCCATTAACATTCGGTGGAAGCCACGAGGGTTAGAATATTGGATGGTCAAATTGCCCTAGCATGAACCCTCTACTGGTCGAAGGGTTGAAGGGTCAATTCGCTTCGTTTTGCAGAGTATCGATGACTTACTGCAATTTATGATGGGGACCACCTGGTTAGGCTCTGCACGCATAGCTCCAGAACTCCCATCCCATGCTCGATTACCTGGACGAAATGAACCACCATGCTCCCACTCCATGCTCGATCACCTGGACGAAATGAACCACCATGCTCCCACTCCATGTGATCCTGCTCTGCATCCTGCAATTTACAGAAATTTCCATGGGATTATAAGTTCACCTTTTGGATCCCTTCGACATGCCTTTGAGCGTTCAGAGGATGATGAGGATTCTATGTAGTGCCCTCACATTCAGTGGATTCTATGTCTGCATTCTCCGTCTGGATGATAAGTGGTTAAGCAGCAACTCCCACGCAGATGCGCACCAGCAAGCCTTTCTACGAGCGCTCTCGACGGATGGAAAACACGCTAAGTTCAATCCTTATTTATTTCTTAGTGTCCACAACGGTTATGCCTTTTTCGAATTTTCCAGAACACATCATAGCCGTTTTATCCACCTGCAATCGATAGCCTCGGATACCCTCCACGATCTCCGTTTTCAAGTTCTGAGTGCCGTTGTCCTCTGATGTGGCACTGATTTCAAATTTGTTAAAGTCGGTTAACATTTATTTCATGTTAACATCCAAATTAGAAATTTTAGTTTTATATATAGTAAAAAGTCATTAATCAAAATAAAAATAGAAATTTTCCAATTACAAATATGGTAAAATTTATTAACAATAGATTTAATGTTTAATAGTCAAATTTGTTAATCATTTTTTTGATATTAACAACTTAATTATACATTTGAGATTAACAATTTTGGAGATTGGTTTTCAAAAATTAACCATGCAACTCCAATATGGAACACTTTACTATTTAGATTTTATATTAAATATATTAATCGTTTGTGTAAATAATATAGATATTTTTTATCGTTTAATATTGAATAGATGATTATATATAGTTATTTAATATAAAAATCACAAAATTTTGACTTTTTAATCCAAAAGGATTAAATTTCACATAAATTAAATAATTTACAAATTTAAGTTGCGTCTTATAAATTGATAATTTTTATTTTTATTATCATTACTTATTTTCCTCTTATTTGTTTTAATTTGAAAATTATTATTATCAACTTAGATCCATCTTAACTCCAATCTACCCTCAGAGGGATCAAATTTCTTTTCACTTTAAAAGAGGTTTGCACCTCAAAAGATTTGATAAAGTTATGATGGATCTAGGTTGTTTTAATTTATCCCTTAAAATAGGCTATATTCCACATGAATACCATGGGTTTTTTTTTTGCTAGGTGTGACCTATCAGAAGGAGTGCCTTAACAGTGCACCCATTCACCGTCAATCCAAAGCCCCGTGGGCTTACAATGGGTTTTCAATACCATGGGTCATTTTTATTTTATTTTTACATGGTTATTTTTCATTTTATTTTTATTTTGCTTGATCTAAAAAGTTTACATTTCATTATATTAATCTTTTTATTTAATTATTTAATTATTTATTTTTATATAATTGACTTAGTCAAAATGTCAAACATTACATTCCAACATCCTTACCATCCTCGGCTAGAGAGAGGTACAATTAAAATACATACATAAATTACACCTAAAGTTTTACATAGTTTGATAAAAGATAGTGATTGCATTACTTATTTCTATCATATTATTTATTTATTTTTAATCATATAATTGGCTTAGTCAAAATGTTAAACGTTACATTACAACATCCCTACCATACTGGCCTAAAGTTTTACATAGTTTGATAAAAGAGGGTGATTGTATTAACTATTTATATCACTTATTTATTTATTTTTAATCGAACATCATTTATTAGTTATGAAAGTATTGCTATTTGTTGGAGTGAATGTATGGTTAATCAAAATGTAGATATTCTTATGCAATAATCAAAAGCTTTATCTAATATAGTTTTGCATGCTTACTTCAACTAATACATTCTCAATGCTTTAAATGAAAAAATATTACCCGTTATCTCAACACTTCATTAGCTTCATAACTTTGATTCCAACTATAACATCGCTAATTTATCTTACATTCATTTTACGACAATAACAATGATTATGTAAAAAAAACTAAGGAAGTAAAGGTGAAGATACTCCCATGAGGCATACCAAAGGGAATTCTTAACATGTAGAGTGGCCATGTATTTAGACTGAAGGGAAATTCATTGATATCTGATATTTTTCGACATATGTAATTGAATAATAATAGGAGAATTGAAGAGGACTATTTGCAACTTACCATGGTTTATACTTGTGCCCAAGGCTACCATAAAGTATTCAAGTACCTATTCGAAGGCAAGAGATTTTTTGACAATTGATGGAAACACAAGAAGAGTTCCTCTACAAATTGTTGATCAGATGCAATTCTATCATCCCCATGAAGTTTCATACCCCTAGTGTTTTTTTAGGGTGCCATAGCATTAATACTTCAACTCAATACTTCTTCAATTAGAAAAAAAAAGTGGGATAATGGGCCCCTTGTATGACTCCACAAGGTGGAATGAATGTTGAGGAGGGTGACCCATTTATGAGGATCAAGAAGAAGCCATTGGAAATAAGAGAGATAATCCAATTTATATATTTGTCAGAAAACCCAAAGGTGAAAATGATGTGATATATTTATTGCTAACTAAGTCTACCAAAATCATTGGGCATCGCAAGCTTGATGACCATACCCAAATTTTGAAATATTTAGAGATTGAATCAATTCATGGGCCAAAATGATGTTATCAATGATTTTTCTACCTTCACCATAACTAGATTTCTCCTAGAATATGAGCTTCAGGATTCTCTATCATGTCTTCTTTAGCAATGAGTGTGAAGTAGGTGGCATTAAGGTTATGAGTACTAAGGAGGTTATGCAAAAATCTGTCTAGTCTAGGGGTTTTCCTTTCGACATTTCAATGACTACTCATTCTACATATTGAACTATGATCTCGAAGAGCAAGGCTTCGTTGTGCTTCTAGGTAATCAAAGTTGGAATGTTCTATGTAATTCTTTCAATAAACTCCTCTAAAAACTTCTTAGGTTCAGTGAGCAAATATTATTAGTAATTTCTCAATTCCTTTTCAATGTTAACATCTCACTATAACTTCAAGCCCTAACTATCTTTTAGGGTTGAAAATAAGTTATGATGTTGATGTTAAACCATGGATAACTTGAAGAATTGTGTGTTCTTCTCTCCTTCATCTACCCATCAAAATTTTAATTATTGCTGCCATAAGACTTCCTCTTATTTGTTACACTCCCCCAACTATATTTGATGTTGGGTTTTGTGGCTGATAAGTTTCATTGTTCTACCTTTGAGGATGATATTATACTAAACATGCTCCATTTTTCTCAATCAAATCCTTCTACGATTCAAAAATATATTTGAATTCATCTTTATTGCATTGTCACGGATAATCTGAGGTAATTTAAATTTTTCCAGAAGTGATATGTTGTGGTACATTTTCTCATTGGAGCTTCTTTCCACTATTTAGCTAAATTATGCTAAACATATGGATTATTTAGCTAAAACGCTTCAAAATTAAATGGATCATTTTTTGGATTCATGTCTAATCTAGTTTCAAACTTATTGGTCAATGATTCAAGCCCATGCTTACAAGAAACTTATTGGTCCTATGATCATTAAATATTTTGAAAAAGGAAATTCATCTAGTCTAGAGCTTACGTGATGAAGGACCCCTCTTCTATTGTCCTAGGTGTGAGTTCCATTGGATGTTTCCAATTCAACTAAAATTAGGCTTCAATTACTGACTTTGAAAAACCACAAATCTACATCTGGTCATCTCATACCCATGATTTGAATAGAAAGTGGAATCCACCCATGGTATCCATCCATGCTATTGTAACTCAAGAAGCCAACGAGAATACTATAAATAAAAATCCTCACTTGGTAAAATGACAGATGGTTCCTTCACATTGTAGGGTAAATGATTTATCCATATAATAAAGAATTATATGTTTTTCATATATTGTTAGGTATTGAGTGTGTGTATTTTTTGTTCAAGGTTTTTCTAAGAATAATTGCATGGCATATTTATATTCTTTCTCTCCTACTCTCTCTCTCATTATTTATTGTTCCTAGATCATAGCTCCTATGATCTAGATAAGTGGTATGAGAGCCAAGTTGATTTAACAAATGTATGTCTAGGCCATTGCTTTGAGATTCTAGTTATTATTTAGATGGAAGATTAAATTTTCTCCTTGGCGAGGGTTATGCCTTTTATTTCCTCAAATCATTCACCATATGGATTTTGTGAAATCACTAGCAAGGTCCAAAGGGATCGTGACCAGTGAATCCCTTGAGAAATCATCAGTAAGGGGAAAAGGATTAAACCCTATGGTTGTGGTAGCCATTAAAAGGGTTGTAGGAAGCTCCAAGATGGAGTAACATAATGATGACATGCCTCAAACCAGAGATGTGGTGGAGGAATTATAGATTGGAAATGATGTTAGTCCTTATGTGCCATTTGATAATGGAAAGAATGGGTTGCATAAGTTTTTTTGTAAGAACAAAACACTAGTCCAAGTTCGAGTCTGGTGGAGGCATGGCCTCATGGCCAAGCTACAAGCCTGCATCTTTCTCAATGATGGTTCTCCCAAGAAGCAATGGTACATGCTCAAAGACCTCAATAATCCTCATTATGTTGTTGCCTTTGTTGATTCCACCCTGGAATACTACCCCACCCTCCAAGAATCAAGAGATTATAGCCATGCATAACTTAAGGATGAATACGTGGCATATGCTTGGGAGGAGAAGATGCACAAATAATATGGGAGTTTCTTCTATTTTCTCATCATTCCCCACACCCCAGACTGTAAGGTTGAACATTATAATGATGTGGAGGATACCATGGACAGGGCCTACACTTGGCTCACTACCTCTCAAGCCTCTAGAGTGCTCATGGTTCTCCTCAACATTCAAACTGACCCTTTTCTTACCAAGATACCTGGAAAAAGGGTGACCACTATGCTAAGCATAGGGTCCCTCTCTAACCTCTCAAGAATAGAAAATCCAAGGCTTTATAGCTTTGAAGGTTATAATGCCATCAACATGAGTGATGACATAGTCTCCATGAATGTCATAGGAAATGGTGTGAATGACTTCATTATATTTCATCTCATACCATCCATGCTTTTAGCCACCACTCACATGTTTCAAGAAGTTCAAAAAATTTCATAGAAATGCATGTTCACAAAAGAAAAAATGATGGCCATAGTGCATGGTGAGTTTGGGCTCCATAATAGGGGTAACAAAAGGTATGGATGTCATGTGGTAGGATTCCAAAACATGATCCAAGCCTTTGGTTCATGTGTATATTCTCCCAATGATTCATTTCCCACCTAGGATATTTTCCCATCTAGGGCTTGTCCATACACTATTTGTATCAGAGTCGGCCCACAAATGTCATGGGGTATCAATATCTTTGGACCTTCATTTATCACAGTTGTGGGTCACCTACAAACCCATGTTTATGGATCAAATACAAAACACCCTTGCCATTGATGTTCATTTTCTAGGCCAGACACTATCAATATCAAAGTTGGCCCATAAGCATTATAGGATACTATATCCTTTGACCTTTTCTCACCATGATTATGGGTCAACCACACAAAACCCTTCTATTCATTGGCTCATATTCAAAAAAAGCTTCTCATGAGGGAACTTGACATAATGAGAACCATTTCTTCCTAAGGGAAGAATCTTGATCCAAATGGAAAGTAGTATCCACACATGGTATGTACCCATGGTATTGTAACTCAAGAAGGCACCTAAAATACCATAAATGATGGGCCTCACCTTCTGAAAGGACAAATGTGTCCTCCAAAATGTAGGATAAATGATTTCTCCATTTAATAAAGAATTATTTTCTTTTCATATATTGTTAGGTATTCACTGTGTGTATTTTCTATTTAAGGTTTTTATAAGAATTGTTTCAGAGCATATTTGTATGCTCTCTCTCCTTCTCTCTGTCAACATTTATGGTTCCTAAATCTTAGACCCCGAGATACGTATCAACCTCCCGTATTTTCATCCAAGGATTCAATCATAAATATTGTCCCACAAACGGGTAACCATGTCCTAGAATATAAGGGATGGGTTGAATATTGTGAAGAAAGAAAAACATATATTCCTAGTTAGATTGGGTCCATAAAAAATGGAAATTAAGCCCATTTATGTCAAGCATATTAGTTGATACTTTATTGTGACAATTCTTTGAGTGGAAAAGATGTTTGAAAGCATAATCTCATGGGGGATGTATAATAAAGTAATTCCCCTTGATGCCTCGTGTACATCTAATTTCATTGAGTTATAGTTTCTTGAACAAGTAGTATCAATTTTAGAGAGCATATCAGTTGAGGACTTTCTTGCCTATAGAATAGTTTCTTTCATTCATTCATCTGATAATTTATGATAATATATTCTTTGGGTATTTGAGGGGGTGGGGTGGAACATGTTCATCATCAATGCCATTATTCTTAAATTGACTAGCATTTCTCTCAACTCTTGTAGAAGTTTCTTAGTTCTTCTTTCTTTGTCCTTTTATTCTATTTTCCTATTTTTATCATTATTTTAGGGTTTTAGTTTTAACTACTAAATAAATAGACTAGTGATGCTTACATTGCATTTTTTATTCCTAAAATTATCCTTTTTTTATCAAGGCTTTTGTCAAAAGTTGAATTTATTGATTCAATATTGAGTTAGTCTCCTTTCCATCCCATTCTACTACTAAATACTGGAAATCAAGCTTGCTAAGCTCCATATCTTCTCCCTCCTCTATGTTTGTTAGGTCTCTAACCTCTTAATCCATTTATGTGTCTTTGTTGTCTCCACTATTATTGTTTCTTCACTTCATTAATTATATCATTCTTTCCCATGTTTCTTATAACTGGTGGGATTACTCAGGATTATTGGTAACCTTGTTTAAGGTTTCCACCATGTTCTTGGATAACATTTCATATCAATTACATGATATTTTCCAATGAAATCAACATCCAAGGAGGGTTTTCTACCTGATTTTTTCTTTCTTACCACATTTTCAAAACTCCTAGGTTCTTTCTCCATTTATGGTTTAGGGATAGAGGAAGATTTATTAAGAGGAAAATCCCTAAATAGGTTCCCTTGCTAATGATATTTGTGTTGATGTCGCTTGTTGTGATGACAGTCCTACTACCAACATCCATTCGAATGAGCCTGAATTAATAAAATGTATTGGTACCAGAAATACTTGCTCATTGTCCCATGTCTTGAAAAGTGTATTAGTTGTTTGGAAAATACAAGGATGCAAGTTTGGAGAATAGTTTTGTCTAAGGAATACATACTTTTAACTATGAATTTTCTTTCTAGTCTCCTAGGATAAACTTTTAGTTGTTCAATATTGTATAAAAACTAAAAAAAATTAAGAAAATATATCTAAAATTACTACAAACAAAAAAAGAGCAAGGCGAAACAAGAAGCAAAAAACAATGAAAATTGTTTCTATACATAAAACCATACAAAGTAAAGTGTGCATGTTATTTTGAGAAGAAAACTCTATACTAAACACACAAATCCAATAACCAAAATAAGATAAATTATCTCACTCCCCATATGATTAACAAAAAGAGGTAAACACACGAGTAATTCACTATAAAATGTATTTTCAAATATTTAAAACCTTTAATACTAAAGTAGCTTTAAAATATTTAAAATGTATTTAAATTATCAATATTAAAAAAAATAACACATTTTGAATAGAAATTTACATACTAGCACAATTATATAAATTAAATGGCTAGTAAATGTTAATAATTATCAATCCACAATAAAGATCAAAACATTTACTTCATCATACATCTCATGTTGCTAACATTCCAAAATTTATGAAATTAACATTAATATTATAACCTAAACATATATTCATTTTTAAAAAGCATGGAAGAAGATTTTTATCCATGAAGATTTAGATCCACTTTATTATGGAGTTCCTTAACCTATAAATAGGGTATGTTACAATACCATACCATGGGCCAGAGCCATGGCTTTTCAATATCACATGCCAAAAAAACCATAACTCATTTCATATGAAACTTGGTCATATGATATTTTATTAACGAGCAATTGCACCATATGTTGCAAAGAAATGCCATAAGGCGGGAGCATAGAAATTTATTTTAGCTTATTTTATAATGGTAAAATTAACAAAAATTTCTTGCTTAGAAAAAAGAGAAAGATGGAATGGGAGGGAGTCAAAGTCTTTTTACAACGATAGGTGTAATTATCATGGAATTGGATGGAACACACATGATTAGACAGTGGTATACATCAAATCATTGTCTTCCTTTTGAATCCCCACCTTTCAACAATGAATTCATCTGATTTTTATATATTATCTTGCAACTCCTTCCATGGATGTGTTCTTAAGCCGAAGTGCCAATTATTCGAGCAAGAGGAGGAAGGAAATTCTAACTATTTCAGCCATTGTATGGTTGTCGTGAAGTGCAAGGACATGGTCAAGCTTGGCCAAGCAGTTGAGAAAATCCATGCCCAAAAGTATAATGGAGCTGGATTTGGTCCACACCCAGAGGCTTCACCATCCATTCCCCAGATGGAACTGATTTAGCTTATGCTTCCGCTACCTATCAACACTCACCAACGATACTTTAGGTGGATGTGCTAGTTGTAATTGAAATCACAATATAATAAATATATCATATCCTAAACATTCCTTCACACTAATTCCTGTGTTGATGTACATTTAGTGTTTATGAAGGGATTGTGAAAAGCTTGAGTGAAATCCTGATAGATAGATCAAAGTTTGTAAGCATAGGTATGGAAGAATGCATGTGACTTTTTTGTATTTACTTCTTCACGAATTCATTCCATCACAGTGTTGAGAGATATTTGAAATGCAATCATCACATCCAATCATTGCATCCAGTGTCATGTTTACTCTTTCTCATTCATGGAAATAGCAGTATTGTAGATGTAATGGTTTTTATATTTTCTATTTGTATGTTTTGGTTGGAGATTCACATTAACTCTTTCAAAATAGTGTATGAAAACAATTATTCTATCATTCTCTAAAACTTGGTTAAAAAATAATCTATATGTAAAGACCATATTAGGAATTGTGGGTGTAACAACTTTTATTGAAGCTGATAATGTCACATCATTTTAAATATCATTCACTTTTGGCATTGTCTTGTTGTCTAGAATATGTCAAAAATAGTTGAGAAAATTTTCCTTTATTTCATCTGGTTTATAAAGAAGGATAAGAACATATCTTGATCAGTGCAATAAGTTTACAAAATTGATATAGTTATGAAAGAAACATCCATTATAATGAATATCGTTATTTATGCATCCCAATTAAATACATCGAGACTATCTAAGTAGTTGTAATAACATTTTCAAATAAAGCAAACAAAACAAATAGAGTCAATAGTTCCCTTCACAACATCTGTTGCCGAAATTTTTTCACAATTCCTAGTAATAACACTTACGAATCTAGACATAGGAACACTAAACAAGAAAATCCAATGGTATATTTTTATATTGACACACATTTATTTAACAATATTTTTCTTCAAAAACTTTAGGAGGCCAAACATATATATAGTTAGTTTCCATTCTGAGTTTCTGCATCAAAAATGGGTCATTTTAGGGAGTATTTTCTTGTCCCATGATTATATCATCATCCTTTTACAACAACAAACCCTTTTGATGAAAATACAATATGATGATGAAGAATTCCCCACTACGATATGAGAGGAAGATGGTGCTTCACACGGAAGCATCACTGGGTCTAGGATAGCAGGCAGTCTAATGTTTTGCTATCGCCATCGTTGCTTTTACCATTTTCCTGCAGTGCTCACTGTGACAGCTTGTGGGTTGGATCCCTACCCATTCTACAATTGTTACCTGCATCCCTGATTCTATCTGTAGCTGTTGGAATGGAGTTAGACGTTGTCGATTATTTCACCAACTTGAATCCCAACGAGTCGATTTGGACGCTCCCTCATATTGTGTCAGGTTTTGGTCCTCATTGAACATCGTTTCTCCTACAGACAGGCCCACTATCTGTCACTAAGATTTCTGGGCCATCCGTGCCCTACCTGTTGGCTTCTACACCCCCCATTACATCTGTTGGGCTTGACTGCCCTCCACTCTCTCCTTCTACGCTCAACCTTCCTGCTGCTTGCATTACACCCTCCCCTACCTTTGATTCCAATTCTCCTGAGGCATCCCTTCACCCTGCATCGTCTGGAATTCCCATTTCTTTAGGGTTGTCACAATCTGGGATATGCTCTATCCATCACTCAACACTAGACAACAACCCTAATCCTACCTCTTTTTAGGGGAGTTTTCCTATTCCCTCTGGAAGCTTCAATATTCTGGCAGTTAACCCTCGGAACTCCTCCCCTTCTCCACAGGCAGTCTGACAAGGCAATCAGGACCCCCTTCGGGACCATCGAACAACTCCACAGACTAGTAAGGCCAAGAAGAGTAAGTGTGTCAAGGCCTTGAGCAAGGACATCAATATTAGATTTGTGGAAGGTATCACCATGGGAAAAGTGGTGGATACTGCAAATAGGGTTCTGGTGTGGCATGTGAGGGGAAGAACATATTCGGTTGAGAGGCTTCTCCTCTGGACCTTCGAGATTTGGGGCACTTTACTGAAGGAAATTACGTCAATCACCATTCTAAGTCGAGGATGGTTTGCCCTCAGTTTCCATCAAGAAGAATACATATATTGGATACTCTCCCACTACTGGCATATCGAAATGGTCCCTATCCTTCTAAAATGATGGAGCCTCCTCTTCAATCCAAAACGAGAGCAGTTGGGTGCTGGTTCGATTTGGGTTTGCCTTCCAGGGCTACCTCTGCACTTTTGGTCAGAGGACATCTTTATTCACATCGACAATGCACTGGGTACCTATTTGGATCATGGTTTGTCATATACGACTTCTAACAACAAATCTATGGCCTACATACTGGTTCACCTAGACACTACAGAAGGATTGGAGGAAAATATTACTCTACACTGGAGGCATTTCACTCGCAAACAAACCCTAGACTATGAGGGAGTCCCCTTCAGGTGTAGAAGGTGTCACAAGGTAGGGAAGCTATATAAGGAGTGCCCCCTCATCTCATTGGCAACTTCTTCATCAGAAAAAGGCACTAAGAATCCACAATCTAAAGATCCTCTGGTGGAAGAACAACCTCCTCGCGCTACTAGTTTGATGGCTATGTATGGGGATACCTCTCTACCAACTTGTTTTGCCTCTCTGCGGCCTACATCTCTGCTCATGATGAGATATCATACTGCTGCAGTGGCTGCTCTCTTCAAAAGTACTCATCCTTTTCTCTGTTCTTCTGTTTCATTTATATGCACTTCACAACAATTACATGTTTCATATGCATCCATTTCTAGCTTTTCCACATTCCCTCTCACATGCCCACTCGATCATCCTTCTACTATCTTCTCCACTACCCCACCCTCTGTTACTGGAGCTGACTCCATCACTTCACCTAAGCCCTCCACCACTTCTCAACTTTCACATCCATATAACCTCTGACCCTGGGTATCCATCCCTCCTAGACCATCTGGATAAGGTCTCTCTTCGCTCCCTATTGAGACCAAACCCACTCGAGGGAAGCCTTCCAAGATTTCAAGAGCTATCCTTCTTGCGAGGGTAGATGTGGCCCTAGGCAAACAGACCACAATTGATAGGGTTCTTAAATGAAAGAACACCCTTAATCAAGATGATCCATGAAGTGTTTTTACATCAACTTCAGAGGGTTGGCTAGCACTACTAAAAAACTAGCCCTTAAGAGGCTCCTAGATACAAAGCCATCTGACATACGTTTTTTAGAAGAAACCCTCGGGAAGGAAGAGTATGTTTCCTAGATTCTTCACTCTATGATGTCTGGCTTGTGCTTTCATGCCCTAGATGTTAATGGATGATCCAGGGGTATTGAACTGGGAATTAATACTCGATCCATCAACCCTATTTCTTTATGGGGGGGACCTGGATTCCTAGGAATGGATATATTTTCTTCAGAGATGGGCAGGAACTTTCGTATCACCAATGTCTATGCACCATATCATAGTAGGCTGGAGTTTTGGAATCACCTCTTGCAACTGTCATTGATGAATTTTAATAACCTAATTTTGGGTGGAGACCTCAATTTCGCTATGCATCATGAGGAATCTTTGGGACATCATACACATTTGGATCCTCTATCATAATATATGGAACATCTCCTGAAACAACATCATTTGATTGACATCCCCATGAACAAAAAGAAACTAACATGGCATAATAGGAGAATTGGCGATGCTACTCTGCGTAGGCAATTGGATTTCTTTCTCGTCAAAGAGGACTTGCTTGGTACCCTCTCCAATTTTCATCAATAGGTTGGATCTGGGGGTATATTTGATCACTCCCCCGTCTATTTGGAACTAGTTGGTCCATCCCTAAAGCCCAGAGCACCCTTCAAGTTCAACTCAACCTGGTTACAAGACCCCAAATATCACAAATTGGTCACCGATTTTTGGAGAGACCACCCTCCTTCCCAAGGGCGGAACCTAGTTGAAGGATATTTTCGGAACCTCATGGAACTTAAAAATATCTCCATTCAATGGTTCAAATCTAAACGATCCAGAGACAACCAAACTCTTTGTGCAATTGAGCACTAGCTTTCCAATCTTATGGATGACCAAGGTCAGGGATTCATCTTAGTTGAAGCTAAATCTACCCTCACCGAGGTGGAGGCCCAGAGGTCCAATATTCTACAGGACCGAGAAGAGACTTGGAGACTTAGAAGCAAAGCCATCTGGCTGAAGGCAGGGAATGACGATACTAAATTCTTTACAATTATGCCAAAGGAAGGTGGTCTTGTAACACCATTTGGAAAATGTCTACTGATCATGGACAATATGCTCAAATGTTCCATCAACTAGATCATTTGGAAAATTTAGATTTTCAACAGCTTTTCAAGGCTCCACCTGGGATTTCGCTCACAGAAATCATTCGTATTGCTGGTTATTTCCCTCGGTATATTGACCCTGACATATCTGAAGATCTCACCAAACCTATATCTATGGGCGAATTGGAGAGCACCCTTCAAGTTCAACTCGACACTTTGGTTCGTCTTGGTGTGTCATTCATCAACAGGACGAGGAATCGAATGATCATCTCTTTCTGTTTTGTAGAACCTTACAACACATTTTGGGAGCAATTCCTCTCCTCTTTGGACATACCTCAACTTTGGGAAGGGTGAAACATAAAGGAGGCATGGAACAACTGGTGGAAAGCTTCCCCGAACATGAAGAATCACAATCTCCCCTGATTATATGATGCCATACTTGGTTAAGTCAGAAAAACATCATCTTTAACAATCTATAAATTTGGTGGCCTTTGGTAATCACCAGAATCATCAATAAATTCAATGAAATACTAGATGTTGAACAGTCCCCACCTTCTTGCACCGTAACTCTTGAAGCCATTAACCATGACCATCCATGGGTATACTTCGATAGATCTGCCCAAGGCCAGGGGTGTGGGGTATTCTTCTCCATTTTTTAGACAGTCACTCTTTCTGAATCTGCATGGGGTTTGGTGCTGGCACAAACAATTTCGCTGAGCTCATCTCACTCCGACACTTATTATACTTCACATTGGCACATAACTGTAGACATATTCCAATATTTGGGGACTCTAACATCATCATTAATTGGTTCTCTTGCACAACTTCATATCAAATGCATTCTCTCATGAACATTTTGGATGATGCATTGCATTTAAAATCACAATTTGAATAGATTACTTGTCTCCACATTTACAGGGAGTGCAACTAGGTTACAGATCAACTTTCCAAGGAGGCAGTGAATCAACCTAGATGACAATGGTTTATCCAAGAACAGAGGGATGGAGAGATCTTCTAGTATTATCACAAGCACTATAAAGACTAGATACAGCAGAGGGCTGACAGGCCACAATTTTCATAGTTTTTATGATCCTAATATTGATCCAGGTGGATATTGGTGGCCACCCACCAATTCCATTTTGACCCCCACCATTTCTTCTTCCAGTTTTTCAGTTTCCTTATTTATAGCACAATTTACTATTTTTATCAGTTTTTTGGGTCCTAAACTTCTGGAGCCGTTTTGAGACCCTAAATGACGTTTTTTGGGAAATCTACCACCACCGATTTTCGGTCCAAAATCATATTTTCCGTCGTAGTCCTTGGAGAGATCTTTCCAATGGGCTATCATGCACATCAAATGGAGATAATATGACCAAGTCGTGACCCTGGGAAGTTGGCTGTCCAACTCAGCCCAATGAGGCCCATAAACTCTTGGTGTTACATCTCTTGGGTTAGGTTTTTGGTTGTTTAGGGTTTGCTCTTATTGTTCAATAATAAAAAGGCCCTTGACCCTCATTGTAAGATAGTTCAGAGCCATGTATCCACCACATCTCTTCTCAGAGATAAGCTACCATCGCACTAGCTAGTTTATTTCCATTCCTGTTTGTAAGCATATTTCAGTATTTTACATTAATGAAATGAAGTATTATTTCCACTGCATCTCTGTGTTTTTGGTTATCTCTGTAATTTGTTGCATTCCTATTTAAATCCAGATCACTGGTATCAAAGCGGTCTACTTTTATTCTTTGTTTTTCTTTGCATGTCCCCAACGAGGTCGGGATATAAGGAGTTAGGGCTTGAACTGGTCGAACCTTTGGAAGACCAACCTCGCAAATCCTGACAGCCTCCCATGGAGGATGAAATGAAAGATGAGGGGGTAGGAGATCCTATCAAAATCTTGCTCAAAGAAGCCCTCGAGCGACAAAGGAACGCTATGATGGAAAAATTTTCCCAGATCCTTCAACGGCTACCCAAGGGCGACACATCGGCTTCCAACAGCAACTCTGGAAATGCTACACTGTTTAAGGTACAAGTTAATTTTGAAATCCCCATATGTGAGGGTCAGATAGATGCAGATGCCATCGATAAATTGTTAAATGTGCTAGAGGGTTGTTTTTCTATTCACGATTTTTCCAGTAGGGAAAAGATTATTTTCGCTCTTCCCGAAGCATCCCCCCACGTCAAGGATTGGTGGGAAACCTACTGTGAGTAGAAGGATGAAAGTAAAGGCTCACTATTTTCAGTCGCACCCACTTGGAATTCATTCCAGGATGCCATCAAGGAACAATACTGCCCTATCGGAAGCTATGAGGATCAATACATAAAGTGGACCACGCTGCGACATGGAAGGGACCAAGACGTGCTAGAGTTTACCGATATTTTCCATACCCTTCACACAAAGTTGGGTATCTAGGATATAGAGCAGCATTTGGTAGTCAAATTCTGTGGCTGCCTGCACAAGTACATCTAGGAAGAAATAGAATTCCTAAACATTTCCTTGCTTGGCATGGCATACCAATATGCCGTCAAGGTCGAGCAAGAGTTTAAATAGAAGAAGCGAGACTTTGGATCTGCGAATCCAAAACAAGGGAAAGGTGCCCCCAAACAGTAGAACAAAGGAAAAAGCCAAGGCAAGGCGGCCCAAGACAACTCGCCAAAGCTGCAAGCAAAGAACAGTTCCGCAAAGCCGAAAAAGGACACGAGAAAGTGGTGTGAGTTCCATAAGAGCTCCACTCGCAACACAAGTGAGTGTCGGGCCAAGCAGTCACTGGTGGCTGAGCTAAAGGTTTCAGAATCAGATGCATATTCCAAGTCTGAGTCAGAACCCAATAAGGGGAATGACAAAGGGAAGCAGATTATCGATGCGGAGCCCAATGCCACCGTTGCCACCACAAAGATCCAGAAGGAGGAACCCGAAGATCTAGAGGAGGAGGAGCATCTCTTCCACTCCCAGATATGGGTAAAGGGCTCCCCGCTATAGTTCATTGTCAACAGCAGGAGCCAAAAGAACCTCATTTCGGTAGAGGTCATGAAGCAGTTGGGCTTACCGACCATAGCACATCCACAACCGTACACCATCGGGTGGCTTCACCAAGGACAGGATCTTCGCGTGAGCCAACAATGTCTCCTTCCATACAACATCAAGCCCTTCACGGATGAGGTATTATGTGACATTGCTCCCCTTGAAGTTTGTGATGTATTATTAGGACAACCATACTTGTGGAAGTGACATGATGTGTATGAATCAAGGCCCCGTGTTGTTATTGTTACTTTGGGAAATAAGTTGTACATGATACCAGAGGTAGCATCGCCTATTGCCATCTCTTTGGTTAGTGCAAAATGATGCAGTAAGCTCATTTGCAAAACTGGGAAATTTGTTTTCCTGATGATACGCCCTCAAGGAAAGAAGAAGATGGTGGCCACGACCTCCAGACAGGGCCCCTCCGCACGACAAATACAGATGGACAAGGTCATGAAGGAGTACGAGGACATCTTCACCTCCCCCACAAGGGTTCCTCTGCACTATCAGGTCAAGCACTCCATTGATGTGCCACTGCCCAATGGACCAATCTATCGGTGCTCCATTCTAGAGAATGATGGAATTAAGAGCAAATTTAGGAGCTGCTGTAAAAAGGTCACATCTGTCCAAGTTCATCACCCTGTGGGAGCCCGATCATGTTGGTACAGAAGAAGGATGGGACTTGGAGACTCAGTATTGACTATCGGGCACTGAACAAGATCATTGTTTGTAATAGGTACCCAATTTTTGGCCAGATAAATCGGTCTTGCGGACATGACCGATCTCCCTAGTATCACAAGATAATCTAGCAACAAACAGACAAATGAATCTATCTTTCCCTAGACATATGCAATTTACAAATAAAGACTATAGAGGTGTTGATATCCTACCTTATATCTAACACTTGTTTGTTGTAGTTATCCCTCAATCGTCTGAAAGAGTTATCTTTAAAGACCCGCATTCACAAACAAGCAAACATCAAATAGCACCTGCATAACAAATATCATAAATCATGTCTATTATGGTGATCAAGGAATCCATAAAATAAACTATAAATGGACAAATTATTAAGAAAAACAAACTTATTTGTATTAACTTTGAAGTAGAAGAACCTTACAACCTTTTCAGCCTTGATGTTGAACAAGCTCTTCCTGGGGTCTGAAATAGGAATTTCCTTTACTTTGACAAGCATTGCACTCTTCCAAATGAGATCTTAGAGGTATGTAATCTATCCTCTTAAAGGCTCAACTAAAGAAGACTGAGTTCCAGCAGCATTTCACCTAAAAAATATTTAGCTTCCAACCTCCGTAGTAACCAGCCCAAGGCTTCATTTTATAGTGCAGAGGAGGAGGTTACAGGTCCATCTATGAAGGGATAGAATCCTCCTTCAAAGGGATAAGCTCCTCACATTAAGGGGTTAGCTCCTTAAGGTATGGGATGCATGAACCTTAAGATAGCGAACTTGCCACCTCAAGATTCCTTCCAAAAGCTTCTAGAAAAGACTGAAAGTGAGTTTTTTAGAATGTACTCAGGCCTCTTTAAATTTTACAGGTGCCCGCACCCATAACACAAGGACAAAGCGGTTAGGTGTGCGGGGGACATGATCATTAGGTGCGGGACAACAAGTAATGCAAAGAGAAAGTGCGGAACCAGAGTTTTAGAGACTTTTAAGGCTTTTCTATTACTTTGAAGGCTTGATATGAAGAACTGAGGCTTTAGACTTGCAAAGGAGGAAAGTATGAGTGATAATGGACACACACAGATTGCAGAATGTCAAGATGAGAATTTCTAGTGCAACAGAATGCCCCCTAAAGTGCAAAGTCTGTAATAGATGAAGATAGAGTCTTTCATGTATGAAGAGTGAAGTACTTAATCATTTCAAGGATCATCCTATGGACACCCCAGTCGGAACCTGTAAAAACATCCAATGCAAATATATATATATGAAGACATATCATCGTTGAGGTAGGCATTCCCATACTCAGATTAGAGTGTTCCACTTGGTTGAAGGAGAATCATACCAGAGGAACAGCACAAGGAAATAGGAACTTGGAGGGAAAAGAGGAAGGCTAGAGAGAAGCCAAGATTTCCTATGAGCATTTCTGAGGATTGTACTGAGAGTTAGCTAGCTGTGAGAGCTAAGGATTTGTATAATTCCTTTGTATTTCCACCTTGTATGATAATACAGATAGTTGGGTTTTTAGCTGAGGCTTTCCCCAAAGTATTTTCATGTGTATTGTGCATTGATTCTCATTCTTCTGGTTATATTGTTCAGCTCGATCTTTAAGCTTCCGCAAATTGATAGTAGAAGTAGGTTATAATATTTTGCTTTGATTTATAATGGATTATCGGGTTAACTTACATACATATTTTCTACAATTTCTCCATGTCAGATTGCCCAATTTTGGTGTGACAATAGTCAAAATTGCATGTTTACTACCTTATGAATCCAATGGTGGTCTTGGTTTTACATCTGGATGCCTCTCAAAGGTGCACAACACCTAGGGTGTTGCGCATAGGATAGTCCAACTGTGCCAAAAACTGTCAAATCTTGTACAAACATCCAAAAATTCCAAAAAATGCCCAGAAACTTGTCAAAATTGATACATGAGCTACTGATGAAGTATGTCAAGCACGGAAAGAGGCTTCAACAAGGATATCAAGTTTTTTCTTCTCCTTTTGCATATTTTATCTCTGCCTAAAACTCTGCTTCTGTCCTCTTTTCTTTGCCTTTGTGTACCTGTTTTGTTGACGAAGAAGGAAGGCAACTTCCCACAATCTATGGGGAAAACACCTACCTATGACGTCTCTGATAAGTATATGCCAGTGTGCTCAAATCTGCCCTCTTAGGATTGATGACCTCAGCTTTGTTAGGTGACCCTATATGATCATACAATGGTGATGATGATGGTGAAATAGTCTAAGATGATGGAGGGATAGATGTAGTGGGTTGAGATGGAGGGTGTATGTCTTCAGCATGATGATCAGCAGGATGAGATGAAGAAGGCATATCTTCAGCATGTGGAGGTTGTGGAGCAGTGAAAATATTATTGGCAACGAAATTGTCCCATGAGAAGTTTAGTTGATTAAGTGATGGAGGACAATGATCTTGATCACAAAGTGATGAAAGAGGTTGTTCATTTTCTGATCATACTTTTTCCCATAAACTGTGTGTGGCATTTACTCAATGCCCCTAAACAAATAATAAGGAATATTGAGCATTCTGACTCTTGTGAAGTGCATGAGCAATCTAATATGGTATGTGTAGAGTTTGGAAAATCTGCCTTCACAAGTGAAGTACTTCATGATGATTTTCATCATGGGAGAATATGTATCAAGAAGGTGGCTGAAAGGGAAGAATCTCTTTCTCTCATTTCTATACCGAGGCTTCAAATATGGCTCATAATAGTGATGATCTAGGGTTTGAGATTTAAACCACCTTTCACCCACATTAGGTATTCCAGTAGCAACAACAATAATGGTTGAGGATATGGTGAAGGTTTCACCAGAAAGGGTCACTTGATTGTCCTTAAGATTTGAAAGGAAAACTCTAGTCAAAACAATATGGCTTTGAACTCTTTGTACCATTACAAGAAAATAAAAACATCCCATATGCTTGAAACAAGTGATTGTCATGGGTGAGGCCATTAATTATCTAGTGTTGGTAGGATCAAACCTAAATATTCTTCCCCCTTGTGTGGCATTCTTTCTTCTGTGTCTTCCTCCTCTGTAAAATCTCTATTTTCTTCCTCCATGATGCGTTTTTGTTATTTTTTCTTGAAACCCTAGGGATTAGGAAATGGGAGTGGGAATGGGGTAGGAAAAATTTATGGAGTGGGGGGAAGGGATTAGGGAACTTAAGTGATGTGATAGGGGATTGAAATATTTATGGGATTTAGGAATTGGTATTTTATTACAGTTATGCAGTACGGTTGCCTAGGAATTTGTTGCCTAGGAGTTAGGGTTTCAGGGAGAATAAATTTTGGATAGGGATTTAGCAACACAGGGGTAGGGATAGGGTTTACTATGATTTGGGAAGGATAGTAGTGTCTCAGGAATAGTTTTGGAGGTGTAGGAATGAAACTAGGGTGTGCAAGTCTTAAGAATTCCAAATTTCACACAAGAAACTTCATAGCATGAATTGATGACTTGTGAAATGTAAGGAGGGATAGACAGGGCCTTAGTTACTTGCTAGGAGGTTAAGAAACCATGTGTTAAAGGTTTGGAGTGTTTTCATGAAGTTTGAAAGCTTACAGAGAAATTTTGATAGGTGCATAGCGCCTTTGATGCGTGCGCGACACCTGTCTGCTCTATGAGCAACGCCTTTGGTGTGTGTGTAGCGCTGACTTCAAACAAACTTTTGAGTGACTTCACGAAGTCCAAATTTATCCCATGATATCTCTTTGGAACTATCTCTCTCTTGTCTACACAATGGACATATCAAGAACTGAAAATAATCAATTATAGCCCCTCACAAATCAATTCTTCCAAGACTGGTAAAAAACTATAGAATGAGGGTGAAAAAATGAAGTGTGCTCTTGCAGGAAACTTTTGGAGGTCTTCCACAACTCTAAATTGAGCTCATGATATCTCATTGGAAATATTTTTCTGTCTAACTAGCATTTGACTCATCAAGCAAGTCATTTGGACACTCTAGATTAGAGAAATATTGATTTTCCCAAAGTCGCTCCAGAAGTGCAGAAAACCTCTGATAGTACCTATATGTTTTACATTTCTCAAAAACCATAACACCTGTGTAAAAACTGAAGGAGGGTTTTCATCTTTAGCCTAGTATGGACAAAAACCTCTCTCACTTTTGTCAATTTCATCTCTGGTTGGTTGGAAACATACTTTGAAGAAAAATTGGCCCTATGTGTAGCAAATGATTTGTCCCTCGAAGTGACTTCTTGAAAAATGATGGAGACATGATGTTTATGAGTTATTTGACTTTGATTTAATGAAGTTGGCATATAGAGATTGAGTTTGCAGCTTAAGAACAATACTTATTACATATGATGAACATAAAATTACATGACGAAATAAGCATTTCTCTTTACAAATCATCTTCACATGGTGAAGAGATGTTATTTGATCACCCTTTACTTGCTGGTCTTACCCAATGGAATGGAGTTTTATTGGAACCTTGGTAACCCTAATGACCTAATGAAACTTTGAAAAACCCTCAAATACCTAATGAGACCTTGAAGGACTAAATTTCAAGATGACATGACTGATGTGATGGCATGATGTCATTAAATTTATGGACAATGGATACTCGGAATGACAAACATTTCAGAATGGGACCCTAATATGATATGAAATGAGGATTTTTAATCACCGATGGCAATATGCAAATACTGACACTAACACAGTCTAATGGCTCAAGATATTGCACACTTGGATATCTCAGTGGAGTGCATAGTTCACTGCGACAAAGAAGTGTGCAGTTTGCTACCATTTGTTGATGGTGTAGTTTCTTGTCACAAAGGGTTGTGCACTTTACTCTAATAAGAATTTGTGCAGTTGACTATAACATAGGATTGTGCAATCTCACAGACCAAGGTATGCAATCAATATCATTAGGCCATTATGTAGCTTGTTTTCTGAAAAGTGCTTAGTATTTCTTTCAAATTTGTGTAGCTATTATTGACAAGGACTGGTTTTCATCATGGAGTGACCAATAGTTGTTTGACATAATTCACAGTTAAGGTGTCACAAGTTTATCGTGAGAGAGTAAGTGGTTGCGACACTTAGTACTTCAAGAAGAAAACTTGACACAAGTTGAAATGAAATTTCTTACAACCAAATGGAGGCTCAAAAGTCGAATCATGGACAAAATTTTGGAGGGGGTGGTAGTAGCTACGACAATTTACTTCTATAGAAAATAACAAATAACAAATTAAGGATTGGAAGTTTGACAATAAGTCATTGGATGCTTATGATGGCAATGTAAACAATGTAAATTCTATGCAAGAGGTATATGGTACTTTTGGGATGTCAGAAGTAAAGGTTATTAATATTTCACATTCATCTAAATCATTCTCCTTTAGCTAGCCAACAACATTTGGCATCCTTTAGGCATCATACTTATTTATACATTATCTATTTGCAAGCTATGTCAGGCATGTTGGAGATATGTATTCTACCCTTTTATCTATGCATTAAGTAGTTAGGGATGTCGATGGTGATTGGGATATCATTGTTGACTATCTTGAAGTGTGATTTTGGATACATATCCCTTCTAATGCCAAGGTAGTGTCATGGTGGGACTATCAAATCACAACAATGGGAATCACAACTGTGAAACTTGAAAACTAGGAGGAAGCCTTTACACATCCATATTTCTACAAGGAAGACCAGAAAGTGAACTAGATCATCATGGTTAGGGGTCAACCACACAAAAACCATGTCACTGAAGTCCATTTTCTAGGCTGCATATTGTCAACATCACAGTTGGACCACAAGCATTACAGGGTATCTCTATCCTCAAATCTTCATCCATCATTCTTATGGGTCATCCACAAACTGCAGTTATGGATCGACCACACAAAACCCTTTCCATCGAAGTCTATTTCCTAGGCCACACATTGTAAGTATCATAATTGGCTCATAATCATTACAAGGTATCTCTATCCTCGGATCTTCATCCATCATGATTATGGGTCATCCGAAAACTTGTGGTTATGGGTCAACCACATAAAACCCTTCTATTCATTGGCTCATCTCCAACAAAATTTTCTTAGGAGGGAAATTTACACAATCGGGACCATTGCTTCATAAGGAGGGAGTAATAATCTAAATGGAAAGTTGCATCCACCCATGGTAATTACCCATGGTATCTGCTCATGGTAATTACCCATGGTATCTACTCATGGTAATTACCCATGTATTGTAACTAAAAAGGCTATAAATTTGGGCCTCACTTTGTAAAATAGTAGATTGGTCCAGGCAATGTAGTTGGGACATTTTTCTTTATTTTAATAAAATGGTTCTTTATGCATTTTTATCTTCTCTTTGGGCATTTTTAGCTCTCGACTCCCCATATCCAGATAATTTGGATATTTTAGCCCATTTGTGTTTAGTTTCCTATCCAAGCATCATTAAGATAATTGAATACAATTACATATCAATGGAGATTGAAGGCTCACATGTTACAATGTGGTTACATAGAGACAAATACTTCTAAATCTATCTTGATGCTTTTCTTGATATGAGGCATAGATTGACCCATCATAAAAATTCCCTCCCTTGAATCTTAACCACTACAAAAGTGGGGATACTAAGCCCACCTCAATACAATGGATAATTCCCTCCCTTCAATTATAACTACTACAAAATTATGGATACCAAGGCCAACTAAATACAATGGTTAAATTGACCTATAAAGATTTCACAAGAAAAAAATGCAGAATTTAGACCAATCTACCATGATTTCATATTGACCTCACAAGAGTAGTTTCAATTTCAATGAATGGCAAGTAAATCAACATCAATCTACCAAATGCATCAATTTAGCTCAAGTGGAAGTTTTTTAGTAAGAGAAATTCAAAACTAACCCACATGTTCTACCCTAGTAATAGTGATGTTATAAAAAATTGTTTAGTACCATCACTCATGAAACAATCATCAATATAATCCTTAGTTACATTAGCATGGGCACAAAATTATATATATAAACAAGTCACATCTTAATAATGGATTATTACACTTTTTTAATTATAAATTTCACACTCCTAAAAGAAAAAATTTAAAATACCATGATATATTTTAAATAAAATCAATAAATATTTGTCATAGGTGACAATCCTAATACAATAGTGGGTATCCTAAAATTATATAAGGAAAGAAGTATTAATTTAAAAAACATAACATAACACATTTATAACTGATTTTCCATTGGATTCGAACCGAGAATCTCGATGAGCACCCATGTCAAACTTGCCTATAGAGAAGACAGTCCACTTAACAGCATCAAGAAGATGAGCATCGCCTTCGTTTCAAATATGCCATCAGAGAATAGACGGAGTATCAATATGCCGTCAGAGAATAGACGGAGTATCAAATAAACCCATAAATTAGGCGAAATTTCTGTCAAGAACTTTTCCCAATATATCAAAATCCTTTTTCTTTTCCTGGTTGACCATGTATGGAAATTACTTTATGCTCATGAATTTCGAACGAATCACTATCATAATTTGAGTTTAATAACCAGCGACTCATCTCTATAACATATTTGCTGGTATAGGCTTTTATTCAACTATTGTCATGAAAACAATTTCAGCACACCTAATAATCTTTGAAATATATTTTTAAATTTTTGAAATTGAAGTCTCATGCTTTTTTGTTTATAGAATTTCCTTGTTGCTGCTGTTGAAATAGGTTTTTTTTTTTTTTTTTAATTGGACATGGATTGTTTTTTGAAAAGTAAAAGTGGATAAGATTTTTTTTCACCTCTAATTCCATTTCTTTTATATATATATATATATATATATATAAAATAAATAATTATATCTATATATATATATATATATATATATATATATATATATATATATATAAAAATGGAATTATATATATATATATATAGTTTTAATTTATTTCACCCTATGTCTTTTTCAGTAATTTAGGTGAGTCAGAATTTGTTACAGGTGAATGATTCTATTTCCATAATGAAAATATTTTGAATATCCTATAAAATTTATATTTTTTATTTTTTTATTATAAGTATTTATTTATATAGTTTTATTTATGAAAATAAGAAATAGGATTTTTTTTCTTAATTAATATAGAGAGTTTTTTTAATATTAATTTGTTTTTAGTAAAAAATCATCATTTTTAGAAAACAAGAAAAAAAAAATTGTGTGCTTTCAATAAAGTAAATTGTCTTTTTATAATTTCTTAACCATTCATATATTTTATATGATTCTTCTTAGTTTTTATATATTTTAATAATGTAATATATTGATTTTATATTAGTGATTTAATCTTTTAAATTGTTTATTTATTTTATATTTAAATTTATTGTATATTATATATATAATATATATATATATATATATATGTGTGTGTGTGTGTTTTTTTTAATTTTATGTTGAAAATTTATTTTATTATAGAATTTATATTATGTTTTCATTCAAATATCTATATGTAAAATATTTTTTCAATAAACATCAATTTGTATTTTTTTACTTTCATAATAAATCCATTACTTATGTTCACTACTTTTTATGTGAAGTTTTTTCACTTTCATGTGGGATGTATATTTATAATATATATTGAGATTTAGGGTGTAGGTTTGGCTAGTTTACTCTAGGTTAGGCTAGAGTGGTGTGGATAGGCAAGACTAGGATAAGCTAGGCTAGGTTAGGCCAAGCTAGTTTAGGATAGGCTAAGTTAGTTTCGGCCACGCTAGGCTAGGCTAGTTTAAGTTAGATTAGGCTAGGTTGGGCTAAGATAGGATAGGCTAGGCTAAGCTAGGATATCTTAGGTTAGGCTCAACTAGTTTAGTCTAGATTAGGCATGTGTTAGGCTAGGTTGGATAATCTAGTTTTGGATAGGATAGGCTAGGCTAGTTTGGGATAAGCTAGTTAAGGTTAAGCTAGGCTAGGAAAAGTTATTTTAGTCTAGGATAGGCTAGGCTATGCTAGATTATGTCAGGCTAGATTAGCCTAGCGGCTAGGCTAGATTAGCCTAGATTAGATTAGATTAGGCTATGCTAGGCTAGGTTAAGTTAGGTTAGGCTAGGCTAGAATAGTGTATGCTAGATTAGGCTGGGCTGGGCTAGGCTACACTGATTGTATGAATGATGCCCTAAATCCCCGTATAAGGGAGATGTGTAGGTATTATGATGGTTTATGTCTTTGTCTGAAACATATTTTGGTCTAGCCTTTACCTACATATGTGATGATTTCACTCCATCAATTGTAACACTAATATGTACAATTTCATATTCATATAGCTATGGATAGAAAGAAGATATACCATCATTGAAAATTTAGAAGATCGTTGTTGAGATATAGAGAGGTTATTAAAAATTATTTGGTGTGCTAGTAACCTATTAACTGGTGCTTTCATGTCTACTCATATGCTTGATTCCACCAGGAATAATGCAAAACACAATTTTATGAGTCTGGGAAACTATAGATCTTTGAACTTAGTGGCCACTATATACCAATCATATATCTATCTATATTAGATAAAAATGTTGAGTGATGACTAGAGAGGAAAACACACATCTTAACCTAGATTGTGCAATGTAGGGATTATTTGAGGTAAATAAATTTTAATTGTTACTATGTTGTTTTAAGCTAGCCATAAATCTAGTAGTCAAAATATCAACATAAAAATTAAATTGCGACCCTCTTTTTAAAGGATGAATTTTGTGTTGAAATATATTTATATTACTACAAAATAAATAATACCAAACAAAACCTTTTATTTTATGCCTCTTCTCTGAAACAATTAACATCTACATTTTCAATGTTTTTTATGAATTTTAGGTAAATAAAATATTTTATTAATTGTTTAAGTTGTTATTTGAACTATAATTTTGATCATTTAATCCAATCCAAAAGTCATGAATATTGAAGGAATTATAATTTTAAAATAATAAAATTTAAATTTAAAAATTTATAAAGGTTATTGAAAACTAAACAATATTATCTAAAATTTTGTATTAGTTTTTGCATTTTGTTCAACATTTAACGCCATGGACAAATAAAATATGAGGACCATTACATTCTATGTATCAGGATTATTGATATTATTTATATGTGTTTATGTGATTTACAATTATATTCAACACCTTTAACATTATCATAGTTATATAAATTAATTTTAAATGTTAGGAGACATCAATTCATTCTTTATAAACATCCATACTTTCCTTATAATGCATCTTCTATAAAAACTATCCTAGATCCATATTAAATTCAAACCTATTAAGTAGATAGAGTGATAAGGTCTTTCAAGTTGCAAACCTTTCTTTGAGTTTTGCACCGACAAAAGAGGTTTTCATGTTGAAATATTTGATCCCTCTTAGTACTTGATAGATCTAAAGTAAAGATAGATCTATGTTGGTTCACCTCCACAATAAATTACCTTGTGTTATCTATAAATTTAAGGTGGAAATAAAGCACAACAAAACTGTTCAACAAAACAAATTCAAAAACCAATGTTAAATTTCAACAACGAACTCTCTCTCACTCTGTAACTCTTGCTCTATCTCACTCATGCTATCCCTCTCTCTCACAATGTCTCTCAGTCTTTTTCTCTATGAATCTTACTATGTGTCTCTCACTCTCTCTATGATATTGTATCATTCTCTCTCTCTCTCTCTCTCTCTCTCTCTCTCTCTCCCCCCTCTATGTCAATCTCTCACCCTCTCATTCTTTGTCTTACTCTCTCTCTTCCCTTTCTCTCTCTCTCTCTCTCTTGCTCACTCCCTTTCTACTTCCTCCTCCCTTCCCCCCTCTCTCCTTCTCTCTCTTTCCCTCCCTCTCTTCATCTATATCTCAATTTCTTTCTCTCACTTGCTCTCCCTCTCTCTTGATATCTCCCTCTCTCACTGTCTCCCAATATTTCTCTTTCTCACTCTCAGAATGGCTCTCTCACATAATCTCTCTAACATTATATCCTTCTCAATCTCTCTCTCTCTAAATCTCTTCCCCTCTCTCCCTCCTCCTCTCACTCTCACTCTCATTCTCACTGCCTCTCTCTCTCTCCCCTCTCCCACTTTCAATATTTCTTTCCCTCTCTATCTCCCTCCTCCTCATTCACTCTCCCTATCTCTCATGCCCTCTCCCTCCATCTCTCACTCTTCCTCCCTCTCATTCTCCATGTCTCTCTCTCTCTCTCTCTCTCTCTCTCTCTCTCTCTCTCTCTCAATATCCACCCCCACCCTCCCTCTCTCTCTCCCTTTCTCTATGTCTCTTTCACTCCTTCCCTCTCTCCCTTTCTTACTCTTTCACTCTTAATCCCTCTCTTTCTTCTTATCTCTCATTCTCTCTCCCCCTTCCTCTCCCCTCACTCTCTCTCTCCCTTAAATATATTTCAGCCTCTCAGACTCTCTCTCAATCACCTCTTACCCATTCACCCCTCTCCCTCTCTATCTCTATGTCACCATCACTCCCTCCCTCTCTTCCCCCTAAGCCTAAAACTTAAATCTTAAATCTAATTTTGAAACGTGACTTCACTTAACATTACATAGCATTAAGTGAAACTAATTCTTTCAACAAAAATATATGGTGACAATATACATTTTTATATACATCATAAACATGAAAATTTTACAATATTAATAAAAGAATCACAACCCATTGTGTCATTTAAAGTGCAATTTAAAAAATAAAAAATGGAAACATGCATTCTAACATTTTTTATAAAAAATACATACTTCATTTAACATTACTTAGCATTAACTCAAACTAATTCTTTCATCAAAAATATATGGTGACAATATACAATTTTATATACATTATAAACATGAAATCTTTTTTACAATATTAATAAATGAATCACAACCCATTATGTCATTTAGAGTGCAATTTTAAAACCTAAAAATAAAGGCATAAATTCTAGCAATTAAAAAAAAAAAAACATTGTAACATTAGTATTTTTGATAAAGTAATAATAACCCTGCAATATTTAAATGCATGTTAAATAAAAATACATTTCCATATTTAGAAAGAGAAAAATTTACATAAAAATAATAACCAACATAAATTAAATAATAAATTCATATAATCTTACACAAAAATATATATTTTATCATAAATACAATTGAATGCAGTTTTATAATGAAAACAAATAAACAAATAAACAAATATATGATTATTAAAAATACAAATTTATAATATATAAATAAATAAATAATAATAAATATATATCATGACATGCATTTCTTTATATATAAAAAATACCATAAAAAATTCAATATTTTTTTCGTTATTTTTTTATTATTAAAAAACATAATAATAATAATAATAATTTAATGGAAAAACATAAATGTTGAACTGAAATCAATAATGACTCGGACTGAAATCAAAAAATCTTTTCATCGGATAACTAAAGATAACCTAAAATTAGAAATCTAGATAGAACAGAGATGCTAGTTAAACAACTCGGGAGTCTCAATATAATAAAATTAGATAAGGATAAACAAAACTACACTGAAAATAAAAACTTCATTTAATTTTGTAAAAACAAATGCATATTGAATTTGTAAAAAAGATTTGTATACCTTTGACTGGATAACACAACAACCTTAGATTTGAACAACAGAATCCTCTCTCGCGAGCTTTTACGAATTTTTTCGGTGCTTTCTTGATTTTTCGTTCTTTCGTGAACATCTAAAGACAAAGATGCATAATTGCTAAGGCCTTTAATGTTATAGTATACTGTTTTCAGAATCCTTCATCTCTCAAGGGTACGCTTTCTTCTGCGTTTAAAATCTTTGTTTTCTTTGAGCTTTTTTCTTTAATACTTTCTCTTTGCTTTTTTATGAGCTTTTTCGCTTTACTATATCAGCAGGCTCATCGGCGTTTTTTGGGCTTTCTTGATTTTGTGCTTAAAATCCTTTCTCGTGAGTTTTTTTGAATTTTTTTTGTGCTTTCTTGATTTTCCGATCGATTCTTTTTCCGGTGCTTTTTCGATTTTCCGTATTTTATTTATTTTCCATTGTTTTATTCAGGGTTGTTGTTGTTGGTTTTCCGTACTTTATTTATTTTCTGATAGTTTTGTTCACGGTTGTTGTTTGGTTATCTGTTCTTTTTATTTTCCATGCTTTCTTATTTTTTAAGGTTCGGTGTGTCGTTTTCTATGGTTTTGTGATTTTTTCGGTTCGCTGTTTCATTTTATTCATCTGCATTTTTTTGGAAGGCTTTTATTTGGTTATTTGTTTCTTTCTATAGATTGAGGTTTTTGTTTTTATTTATTTATTTATTTATCATATAAATATAATCAATATAATTTTTATTTATTTAAATATATATATTTGTAGATATAGTATATAAATTTTATTTATTAAAAAATATTTCAATATTTTGTTTTTTATGTTGTTCTTTTATTTTTGTTTTTTCAATTTCTCAATTATCAAGAAAATAAATAAAATATTTTTTTCAAATATATAAAAAAATACAACTTACCATAAATATTATTATTTTTTAATTTTTATACCAATAAGCCTCTTCTTATTGGAATGGCTACCTCTTCCACATAGTTTTTATTAACAAATTAGATGGTGTGTGACAATGAAATTCATTATATTCTCAAGACATTTCATGATGGGCCTTGTGGACTAAATTTTGCAGATAGGAGAATAGGTCATAATGTTCTTCACCATGAAAACTTTAATGAACCACTTGACCTCCATTTAAAATATAACTTCCTCTAACCACTAATGATGTACTTGTAGAATTGAATCTTCTTGACTTAAGGAAAATATCGATAATAAATTTCTCTATGAACTTACTTCCATCTATGAAAATACAATGAACTACATTTTTGACAGTTATATAAGTAGGTAGTTTAGATAATGAGCATATCCAGTAGTCAATTATACAACTAAACTTTCTTCACTTACACACTTTCATACATAGATAACTTGTAATTGTTGATATTGAAGTACCAAATAACAACAAGATTCATCATGTTCTAATAGATTCACATAAATAAATCAACAATATATTCTCTCAGTTCTGAACAATATCAAGAACTACTAATTTGAACTATGCCACTCTGTTCATTAATTGGTTATGCATCTTTCCATTTGAGACAAAGGAATATAGGAAAATAATTAACAAATAATAAAACCAATTATAGTTTTCTTCCACTCCATATATACACTAATTATTGAAAATATTAAACCCATAACAATAAAAATAATCATAGCATGAATTCACATATTTTAAGGAATGATTAATAGATTCTTTGAAGGAATAGCTGTAAAGTCAAAATAAGAATGATTTTCTTAAAAGTAAGGAAGCAAAAGTAATCACCAAAACTCAAAATGGTGTGGGCAATGTGCACAGGACAAGAGGGAATTACGAATTTCAATTATCAAGTTATTCAAACAAATATTACATATTGATATTGTGGGATCATTTCCAACATTTGGATCAAGCATTGAGAATTAGGATATACGAAAAAAAATCCTTACTTTCACTCGATTCCAATTTGACCTCTCTATAATTAGTTGCAAGGGTGCACACCAGTTGTGGCATTGAATGTATATGCAATTATGTAAAGTGGTAACCTTCGATGCAGAGATGTTTGATCCAGTTCATCAATGGAACCTAACCAAAATATGTTTATGTTTCCAAATAAGAAGAGGTTTAGATTCAAGAACGAAAAAAAATAATATTCGAAGATTGAATTCCATTACAAAAAAACATTGGCTAAATCAATTTTATTTTCCATCTACATTTTTTGTTAATGTCGTTATGATGATGCATTCATTTGTTGTTCCTTATGCCTTCTGCACCATATTCATCTTTGAAAATTATCCTGTGGACATAGGAAACAATAAATACATGACCATGCTTGTGAAGGTCAAGATGTGGTACAATGTCACTAACATCACCAATCGCTTTCCCACTGGTAGGTTTTGTAATGGTAGAATACAAAGACACCATGAGCTAAGTTAGTGATGGAATTCATAGGAATGGATGTTCCTGTTCCAAAATCAAAGCAAGCATTCCATAGTAATGAAAGTGCCAAGGAATGTGTTTGTGTCTCCTTATCTTAGCCTCTATTTCATAGGCAAAGCACAACATTGTTAGGTGATTGAGGTAGACAATCAAACCATCAAAATTACATTGAACTGATTAGGTAGAAGAAATCTCTAATCAGGATATTTCACACAGAAATCAATGGGGAACCTCGGGACCTAACTTAGTGCACTGACAAATTAATATAAAGAAAATGTGATGCACAAAATCAATAGAAGCATATGAATGTAGAGATTAATCAAGAACCTTTGGTATAAAATTTTGTTTGACAACAGTTTCAATTATTTTGCATAGAGCATAAAGTATTGTCCTTATTCTTGGAACTACTGGTATGGGTGAAAATTTGGATCAAGCCAGATAACCGTTTGAACTTTGTTTTTATTCAAGACATGCATGAACACCCTCATGTTTACAAGGCTTTAGACCACTAATGTTCAATAGTTTGTAGATTCAATGGATAGATGGAGAATATCGTCTGTACCAGTAGATGCATATATAAACACATATGAATGGCCAGCTACAGGAAGTAAATGAAGCTTGCAAATCTAATTTATCAACACAGAGATAAGATGACAATTATTTGGCATTAGACACAGAAGAAACATGAACAACCTGTTCAAGTGCAAGCTTAGAACAGAAGAGAAAATGGAAATTGAACATATAACAACAAAAGAAGCTTATATTGCTAGAATGAAGATGAGAAGCTTGAATATCAAAGTATCCATAGTCTCTAGAAGTTGAGCCCTTGTTACTCTGAATTTTCACATATTTATAGGCCCTTTTACAATGCTCTCAAGCCTTCTGAGGTTTGAGAGGTCTTAATCTATTCCCTCTGTCTTTAACGACTTGATGCCCTGACTAGGCATGCATGGGCTCAGAGGTTTCTTCTCTAAAGCAAAGTAACCTCATTCTAGTACTTTGTTGTGCTGGTAGGGAGCTCGCTCGTGCCAAATATGCCCCTCGATCAGTTCTGTTGGTTTTGGCTATATTGTGCTGTTGATGCTCCATGATCGCTTTTGTTTCGGGCTGCATCATGTTGTTGCCCTTTTTTTCCCTTTCCAGCCTCTCTCTCCTGGAAACTGTTCCCTCGCCTCTGTTCTGTGATGGAATGGGTCTTCGGGCCTTTGTAATCCCTTTAAATACTACCAATGATTGTTTTCTGTTTTATACAAAAATGTTACAACATTATAAAATTCCACCAAGATCTAATTATTTCGGACTTAAAGGGTCCTTGAACTCAGTCTATTCCTCTACCGGGTCCATCCTTATCGCTATCACAAAGCGCAAGTGGATTGTTCCCTTGCTTCCCCTTTGTATTTTAGAAATACATAAAAGACTGTGAAAATTCATTGAAAATGGCTTTTCTAGGACCTCAAATGTTTTGAAATAATATTTAGAATACTGTCGGGTACATTTCATTAGGTAGCACACATATATGTGTAAAGGCCTCTCTCCGTGTTGTTTCTCCGATGTGATATAGCAATGCTATCTGATCACAATCGTGTATCGCTCATGCCCCGAGCCATTGATAGCACTCTTCGTTAATCACTGATAGCGATCATATGATGCAATGTGGGTCATCGATCTACACGCTTGATCAAAATTCTGTGTTGCATCAATGGTCATTGTCACAAGTTCCATACAATCCGTGCCAATATCCGCCAATTGCCTTCATCGATTGTGACCCGCTGATTAGATTTGGACCGTTGATCAGCCAAATCTGACGGTTGCTGTGTGTATCAATGTTTATGCCTCTGATACTTGGTTTTTCATTGTTTTCTCTAGTTTTTTGCCTCCCGATAGTGCTTTTTTGCCATTCTAAGGGCTCTTGGCATGCGATTGTTTTGATCTTTGAATGATCCTTAAGCAAATTTTGAAGACTTATTGAGTGTTTTGGATTCATTTTTGGGCCATTTTCCAACAAGGCTAACACTGGCTCCTTCTGGGGATGAAAGCCTCCCTGTGAGGTTTCAAGGACTATGGAGCAATGCCTTTCCTATAAAACCAAAATCAAATCTATCTCCCAGTGTTCCATTGGGAATGGAGTCTATCTTACATAGAAAAAATAAAAACTGAAAAACATATTTACAATATCAAGGCTTTAAAGCCTTAAATGAAATAAAGTTTCAAGAATCGCCCATTGACCAGGCCACCAAAGACATCTTCTCCTTCCAGACTTTGTAGAATAAAGGTATTGTTCTACTGAATTTGGGAGATGACAAACAGACCTGTCCATAAGGAGTCAAACTTACCATGATTACCTTTCTTTTCCTTTAGTACATCCCATTTGAGAACCCAGTCATCAACTTGGAAATTATCCATTTTTGTCTTCCTGTCAAAGGTTTCTTTAATTTTCTTCTGATGAACTTTTGACTTTTCAACCAGCTACTCTCTGATCTGCTGTAATTCAACCAGGTTATTCATTCTCCTTAAAAAGGCCATGGGGTGCTCTATGCCTTCATCATTTTTCTACAACAGAACTGCTGCAAGTGTATCATAAGAGGCAAAAGAGAAGATATAAAACTCCTTGGTGTAATCTGGGCTGACTAGAGTGGGAGCTTCCATGATAGCTTGTTTGATGGATTCAAAAGAGATTCTTGCAACATCTGTCCATTTTATCTCTCATCCCTTATTCAACGTGGAAGTGATGTGCTTCACTAGTTCTGCAAAGTTTGGAATGAACCTCCTTACAAAGTTAATCTTACCCAGGAAAGATTGAATGTCCCTTTTTGACCTTGGGATGGACAATATTTGAATTGCTTGAACTCTTGCTGGATCAATCTTCAAACCTTTAGTCGAAACAATATGTCCCAGAAGTTTGTCTTCTTCTAGAGAAAACTGTGGCTTCTTTGGGTTTACAGAAATTCCAAACTATCTGCACTTTGAAAACACCTTTTCAAATGCTACAATTTGTCCTTATGAGTGCTAGAAAATATTGTTATGTCATCAAGGTAAATAAGGGCAAATTTGTCCTTCTCTCCCATAAAGGTTATGTCCATGGCCCTCCAAAAGTAGCCCCAGCATTCATGAGTCTAAAAGGCATCTTGGAGTACATGAAAGTGCCCCAAGGAGTAGTGAAGGCAGTGTTTTCCTGATCTTCTGGGTGTATAGAAATCTGATTGTAACTTGAAAATCCATCTAGGAAAGACATAACTCTAGCCCTTGAAACCTTTTGCAGCAAGTGTTCCATCTTAGGCAGGGGGTAGTTGTCTTTTATAGAGCATTTGTTTAGATTCCTGAAGTCAACACAAAGCCTGATTTCTCCATTCTTCTTTCTTACTACCACAAGGTTAGTTATCCACTTTGAATACCTTAGGGCAACTATGATGTTAGCATCCAACAACTTCTTGATTTCTTTCTCAATCAAAGGCAATAAGAGAGGGCTAATAGGTCTTATTTTCTACTTAAAAGGGATGGTGCTCTTCTCTAGAGGAATCTTATGCTGAATGATGCTTGTGTCATAGGTCTTGAGATCACTATACTCCCAAGCAAAAATATCAACATATTGCGTCATCAGGGTGCAATACCTGGAATTCTGAGTAGCAGAGAAGTGAGTGGGTAGATTTATGTATTTTGAATGGGTTGGAGTCCCTATATTATGTTTATGAGTAGCAGATTCAATTTCTATTTTGGTAGGCTTATAAGGTACATCATTATGATCAAACAACTTCTCTAGGGGCACCAATCCTTTGGATATATGTTTACTAGGCAGCTGAACAATGTTGTCCTGACCAATCTCGTCCTTTAGCTTGGACTGGTTGCATTCTTCATTGGTTTCGTTTTCTTGGCCAATGTGCATTTTAGAAAATTCATCAATGACTTGTAAAAACCTATTTATTTCATCATCATCTTCAAAAAATTTCCATTATTTGACATTGTTAGGTAGAGATGATCTATATTTCACCTGAACGTCATAAGTCAATTTAGGAGGAAAAGGAGAAATAAACACACTAGAAGAAACATCAAGAGAATCGATGAGCTGATTCTTCATTCTTGGGATGTAAGAAATGCTGAAAATATTAAAATAATCCTTAAGCTTCCATAGCTCATCTCTGTATGCTTTCAGCCTTGGATGCTTTGCTTGGAAGGGTTTCTTAACCTGCTGAATAATCAGGTCTACGTCTCCAAACACTTTCAGACCTTTGATGCCCATTTCTTTAGCAGTGTTTAAGCCCAATATCAAAGGCTTCATACTCTGTTATGTTATTTGTGACTTGAAAAGTTAATTCGAAAGATAAATAAATGCATTCCTGTGTGGGGAACAAGAGGACTACACCTGGCCCTATAGCTTCCATAGAGCAAACTCCATCAAAGAACATGTCCTAAATTTGTGGGCCTTCTTCCTCTGCAATCTGGAAAACTGGTTTCTTAAGTTACATGGAGGCCAACTAGGATTCTTCAATCTAATGAATACAAGCTCCAAAACCAGTGTCAACAGCATAGATGGGATGATTAGTGGGATTCTTTTCATCAATAATTATATAAGTCAATTGAGCTTCCCTGTATAATCTTTTGCTCTCACCTCCAAAAACTAGGACAGTAGCATAGGACAGATAATTTTGCAATGTTCCACCTAATCTCTTGATCCAACCTCTGGAAAGAAACATGCCAAACTTGGGGAGTACGTCTGCTACCAAAATATCCATCATCATGCTCTTCATGGGCAGCTGAGACAACGTCATTGCCCCTTGATTAATCCCAAACATTTCACTTTTCTAGAGTAAAATGAAGATAGGTCATGGTAAGGCTTGGTAATGTCAAGACCCAAATCATCCATGACAGCCTTGGGCATTAGATTATGGCTGGCTCCAGTGTCCAGAAGGAAATTATGAAGGATTTTTCCATGAATAGTCAGTGAGACATAGAATGATGGGGAGTTGTCTTCGCAATTTTAAATCATTGGGATGAGAATAACGGGTGGTTTGTCATCTTGTAGATTTACATAGTCAGTGGAGGCTTGGATGACTTTAGGCTCAAGGGCCTTGAGGATGGATCTTTTGAAGGACTCATTCTTCGCTAGTTCAATCAGAGGTATAGGTATTATTAGCTTCTAAATTTCTGATTGAAAATTGAAAGGAGAAAGAGACTTGTGAAGGCCTCTTACCCTGTGAGCTGGAGCTTTCAGGATGATGGGATCAATTTTTGGTCACTTCTGCTTATTAGCTTGTTGTATTGCAGGGAAAAAAACTCTTTAAATAGGATTTTTCTTGGCATTATTCATCTTCGACCTCAGGTTATATCTGTGTTGATCTTTAGTTTGTAGAACAACTTCACCGTCCCACTCTTGGTTGATCTGTTCATTGAATAATGACTTTTCATAGGCAGCTAAGGCCAAAAAGGAGGCACTGCCTTTTTCTTCCATACAATGGATCTCATTATCTTCTTCAAACTTCTCTTCATCCATGACTACGTTCTGGAAAGGGGTCTTCACCCTTTGGTCTTCATTGGCATCTTTTCTTCTTTGCAGAATCTGCAACTGCTCATTAGCTCTTCTATATGGATTTGGATTTGGGTTTCTACGAGCAAAGGTATTATGAACTCTTCCTTTCCCAGGGTGCTGCTCAACCTTTAATTTTGAGATTTCAGAGGCTAATGACTCTATCATCTTGGTCATTTTATCTATCTTTGGGTCTAAAGATGATGAAGACTTGCACTTTTGTCTTCTTCTATCAGCATTTCCCTTGAGCTTCTCTGTAGGCATGATGTTTGATTCTACTTCCAAGGTTGCATCATGTATATCGGCCAAAGTAGCACATCAACTCTCCCTCAATAGTAGACAGAAGTCAGAATCAAAAGCATTGGCATAGGTGAGTTTAGCAGAGGTAGTGGTGGGTTTTATTTCAACTAGTGTATTTTTTTACATGCAGTTAAACCTATTATTAAAATCAGAAAGCAAATCATATTTTTCTGTCTTTAAGTTGCCAAATTCGGTGTGGTAGTAGAGTAGATCCTTCTTATCCCCCCAATTCTTTAGGAATGAATCATCTAAAGCCTCAATATCTGCTATGGATCTTGGGGTCAGTTCTTTGAACCATTTTCTAGCCTCTCCATCTAGGCTTTGGATAAAGACTCTCATCCACACATCATCTTCACTAATGTCCATGTTATCAACATAGCTATAGAATGATTCAAGATGTTCCTCATCTATAATAACTTCAGTCCCAGTGAACTTTGGCCTATACTTCTGCTATTCTCCAGTAGGCATGGCATCCAAAGGAGTGGGCATGACTAGAGGTCCATACCTAGCAGCTATGATTCTTTCCATTTTGGTAGGTGCTTGTGGTCCTTCCATAGCTCTGGTGGCTATAAGGGTACTGGCAGTCTGAATGATAGAGGGCTGAGGAGTGACTGATAAGACTAAGGGAGTATGATGGGTAGTAGGTGGGGTTTCCTTTGGGCATACAATAAAAGGAGAACCTAAAGAATAAGGAGCTTTATGAATCTCTGAGATTTTTTCTTTGCTTCTAGTATTAGATGCTATACTCTCAACATGTATTTGTTCTATTATAGGATTTTCTTGAAGAGATATAGAATATTGTTTAGATTTACCTGAACCTGATGCTCCTTTCTGCAATACTTTTCTTTCTTTGATGATTTTTTCAGGATCAGATACTGGGTCAGCTTGTGGCTTCTGAGGATTTCTCTGAGTATGCCTCACAAACTGAGCCAAAACTATGAAGTGGAGTCACCAAGAGGTTCGTCCTCCAGTAGAGTTGCTAGATAGATGATTACAACTGAAAAAGTGCCCAGACTTTGTCTATCATCAAAGTTGGATCTGTGTCATCTCCCAGGGAAGCCAAGCTTTAGTTTCCTCTCCCCAGCAACAGTGCCAATTATGTTATCACTCCAGGAAACTCTCCTAGGTTGTAGCTTAGAGATGCTTGGTAACATATAATCTTCAATATTGTTCTCAGAACTATTGGAATGGATGAAGGTTTGGATCAAGCTAGATAACCGTTTCAACTCTGTTTTTACTCAAGACATGCATGAACACCCTCAGCTTTACAAGGCTTTAGACCACTAATGCTCAATAGTTTGTAGATTCAATGGATAGATGGAGAATACCAACTGTACCAACAGATGCATATATAAACACATATGAATGGCTAGCTATAGGAAGTAAATGAAGCTTGCAAATCTAATTTATCAACGTAGAGATAAGATGACAGTTATCGGGCATTAGACACAGAAGAAACACGAACAACCTGTTCAAGTGCAAGCTTAGAACAGAAGAGAAAATGGAAATTGAACATATAATAGGAAAAGAAGCTTATATTGCTAGAATGAAGATGCGAATCTTGAGTAGCAAAGTATCCACAGTCTCCAGAAGTTGAACCCTTGTTACTCTGAATTTTCACATATTTATAGGCCATTTTACAATGCTCTCAAGCCTTCTGAGGCTTAAGAGGTATTAATATATTCCCTTTGTCTTTAATGACTTGATGCCCTGACTAGGCACACATGGGCTCAAAGGTTTTTTCTCTGACAGCAGAGTAACCTCATTCTCATACTTTGCTACACTAGCAAGGAGCTCGCTCGTGCCAGAGATGCCCCACGATCACTTCTGTTGGTTTTGGCTGTGTTGCATTGTTGATGCTCCATGATCACTTCTGTTTCGGGCTGCATCGTGTTGTGGCCCTTTTTTCACTTTTTAGCTTCTGTCTCCTCGCAACTATTCCCCGGCCTCTGTTCTATGATGGAATGGGTCTTCAGGCCTTTATAATCCCTTTAAATACTAACAATGATTGTTTTCTAGTTTATATAGAAAATGCTGCAACACTGTAAAATCCCACTAAGCTCTGTTTATTTCAGACTTAAAATGTCCTTGAACACTGTCTATTCCTCTATCGGGTCCATCCTTATCTCTATCGCAAATCGCAAATGGCCTGTTCCCTTGCTTCCCCTTTGTATTTTAGAAATATGTAAAAAACTACAAAAATGCATTGAAAATGGCTTTTTTGCAGACCTCAAATATTATGAAATAATATTTAGAATACCCTCAGGTCTAGTTCATCGGGTCACACACATATATGTGTAAATGCGTCCCTCCATGGTGTTGCTCCGATGCGATATAGCAATGCAATCTGATCGTAATCGCATATCGCTCATGCCCCAAACCACTAATAACGCTCTTCATTAATCTTTGATAGTGGTCTTGTGATGCGATGTGGGCCATTGATCTACATGCTTGATCGATGGTCCACGTTGCATTGTTGATAATTGTTGCAAGTTCCATACAATCCGAGCCGATATCCGCCGATTGCGACCTGCCGATCAAATCTGGACTGTTGATCAGCCACATTTGACGGCTGCTGTGCATATCAATGTTTATGCGTCCGATACTTGTTTTCTCTGGTTTTCTACCTTCCGATAGTCCCTTTCCACCATTCTTAGGGCTCTTGGCATGCGATTGTTTTGATCTTTGAATGATCCTTAAGAAAATTTTGAAGACTTCGGGAGTGTTTTGGATTCATTTTTGGGCCATTTTCCAACAAGGCTAATAGTCCTCACAATCTTCTCAACAATGCCTCCTCGCACTTGTATATATTCCTTAACAAAAGAAAAAAAATGCCAATTTGGGAAAAACAAAATTATATAACAAAAATATTCTCACACTTGTATATATTCATTGACCCTTCATTATAAAAGTTATTCCCAAAACGTCTTTGATACCAAGAAAGAAATCATAATTTCTCACACACAAAAAAAATTGTTTTTCTATTAGATTTCACACCAGGATACATCACACTAATATAGTGCATATGAGATCCAATAGATTCTAAGCTAGGAGATTTTTTGTGAAGAAAATATCTCAACAACCCAATAAAATCAACATATCAAATATTCTTGTATACTATTGTAACCATTAGTTCTAAGTTCAATTTAAAAAAGTGACATGACAAATGTTATATCTATCTATATATATATATATATATATATATATATATATATATATATATATATATATATATATATATATATATTCCTCATATGGAATATATAGCATTGTACTTGTCAAATATATATACATAAATATATAAGAATTATATATACTCATATGAAATATATAACATTGTACTCATGTATGTGTGGGATCAAAATACAAAAGAAAGAGTTGCAACAAAGTTATATGTTTTTGAATTGTTTTGACATTGTCTTAGTTACATATTTTTGAATTGTTTAGAGATTGTCCTAGTTATATTGTAAATTGGTCCAAACCAAAACTATGTAGAAATCGAATATTTTGATCACATACCTTCAATAAAACATACCCAAATTTTGACAAACTATAAACCACTTTTAATTTAAACTTGAGGATTATCAACACTATTCCTTAACTTATCTAAACCAAATACTATGTGAAATATGAGGCCTTGTATATATCATTGCATCCATTAGGCTTCCAACTACTGATACGTATGGAACTTCAGACATAAAATCCTTATCTTCCTAAGTCTTGGGACACATATCCTTACATATTTTGAAATGGCTAGACAAAGGTGTATTAACATATTTTTCATTATACATTTTAAATATTTCCAAAACATTATCCATGTACTCACTCTAAGATAATGTTAATTTTTTATTTTTCTTGTGTCTAGTTATTCTCATATGAAGGATTTTCATTCCAACATCAAAATCCTTCATTGCGAATCAATTAGCCAATTTTCCTTTGAGCACATTTATCTTTTTCATGTTATACGTTGCAACAAGAATGTCATCTACATAAAATAACAATATAATATAGCTTCCATGATTCTCCTTCTTAAGATAAACACAATGGTCAGACTGACATCTAGTATAACCTTGTTCAGACATAAACATGTCAAAGTTTAGATATCACTACATAAAACTGTCCTAATGATTTTATGGTTTTCGTAATCATATAAATGATAACGAAAATCATTAACACCATATCCAGTGAAGGTACACTTCTTTAATTTTTCCTCAAGATTTGTTCTATTTTCTTTATTAATGTGGACAAATGCTTCACAACCAAAATTCTTTAGAAAGGAGTAATTTACCTTCTTACATGTACATGTCTGCTCTGGAATTCCACCATCGAAGGAACTTAAAGGCCCTTTTTTATAAGATAAATAACAATATCAATAGAATTTTCACGACATTGTAAAGGTAACCTAGGATGCAATCTCATACACCTTAGATTCTCCATGGTTGTTTTGTTCATCCTTTCTGACACACCATTTTCTTGTGGTGTTCCTTAAACTGTCTTCTCTCCATGGATTTCATGGTATGAATAGTAATTATAAAAATACTTGCTACACTATTCACCTCCATTGTATGATATGAGATACTTTATGTTCTTTCCTATCTCGTTCACGACCAAAGATTTCTATTTCTTAAAAGTATAGAAAACATTAACTTTATTTCTAATACAATAAACCCATGTTTTTGTATTTACATCGTCAATAAAAGTAACGTAATAACGAGAGGCATGAGAGATGATACTTGACAAGGTCCCCATACATATATATGCACAATATCTAAGTTTTAACTCTTCTTTTCTTTCTCAAATCTGAGAAATTTGACTCTCTTCTATTTTCCATAAACACAATTCTCACAAAAATCCAAATCAACATACTTCAAACCCGGAAAAAATTTTTTTGAGTGAAGAATTTTCATTTGCTTCTCACTCATGTGCCCAAGCCTAATATGCCACAATGTCATATATGCTTATACATATGCTAAAACATTAGAAAAATAGAAATAACATTGAATAAATACAATGTACTAGCCTTTTCTACTTTTAGTATTATTGAGGCTCTTTTAGTGACCTTGTAGGTTTTGTTTAGAAATTTAGTTATACATCCTCCACCTCCCAACTTCCCTATTTAAATTAGAGTACTTTTAGATCTAAAACATGTGCTACCTCCTATAGCAACCACTAGTTGCATTCTATTTTTTATAAGTACCTTTACCTATTGAAATAATTTTACACGGTTTATCATCACCCATAATTTTATTAATAAGCATTTAAATAAAACTTACAAAACACTTTTTGAAATATTATAAAATTATTAGGGTTTAGGGTTTAGGATTTGGGGTTTGGGGTGTAGGGTTAAGTGTTTAGGGTTTATAACAATTTAGCAAATTCTTTGAATAAACACTTAAATAAAAGTTACAAAACCCTTTTTAAAATGTTGTAAAATTCTTCGGGTGTAGGTTTTAGGATTTATAAGGCTTTAGAAAATTCTTTTAATAAACACTTAAATAAAATTTACAAAACATTTTTTAAAATGTTGTAAAATGTTTAGGGTTTATAACACTTTAGTAAATTCTTTTAATAAACACTTAAATAAAAGTTACAAAACACTTTTAAAAATGTTATAGAATTCTTAGGCTTTAGCATATAGTGTTTAGGGTTTATAAAACTTTAATAAATGTTTTTAATATACACTTAAATAAAAGTTACAAAACTCTCTTTAAAATGTTATAAATTAATTAGGGTTTAGGTTTTATTACTTAGGGTTTAAGGTTTATAAAACTTTAGTAAATGCTTTTAATAAACACGTAAAAAAATGTTACAAAACACCTTTTAAAATGTTATGAAATGCTTAGGGTTTAGGTTTTAGGTATAAGGTATAGGGTTTAGGGTTTAGGGTTTGGGGTTTTGGGTTTATGGTTTAGTGTTTAGGGTTTATAACACTTTAGTAAAAAAATTTAATAAACACTTAAATAAAAGCTACAAAATGCTTTTTAAAATGTTATAAAAGGCTTAGGGTTTAGGTTTTTCAGTTTAGGGTTTAGTGTTTAGGCATTAGGATTTATAACACCTTAGTAAATTATTTTGATAAAACATAAATAAAAGTTACAAGAATATTTTTAGAATTCTATAAAATGCTGAGGGTTTATGGTTTATAAGGCTTTAGTAAATTATTATAATAAACATTTAAATAAAAGTTAAAAAATACTTTTTAAAATCTAATAAATCACTTAGGGTTTAGTGTTAAGGGTTTATGTTTTTTGAGACTTTAATATGAATACAAAAAAATTAAATAAAACCATATTTTTTCCCTTTCTACTTTTAAATTATCAATCATCTATTTAAACAAATTAGAACATGGATATAATATATCAAGGAAGTAATTTGCAATAAAGATAAAATTAGCAAACATTAGCCTTGAACACAAATGAATAAAATGAAACCCCATATTCTTTTTTCTTCTTGATTAAATTTTTCAATAATCGATTGAAACAAAGTAGAACCACATTGTCCTCTTCATTATTTGTGAATATTTTATGTGGAAACAAAAGAAAAATTAAAGCTTCAACAAACCCAATATTTAAACTTACATTGGATGGTTTGAGCATAAATTTGATGAAAATGCAATTAACTCAGAAAATATATAAATCACACATAAAAAAACAGAGACAGACAATATTGGCGGAAAAGGCTGAAGCCTCATGCTTCTCTCATTACACATTACAAAATAATTGAATATAGTGTTACAAATAAATACATGAGAGATATTGGTCTCAAGATGCGTGCTATCTTAGACACCTTTGGTTGAGATAATTTCTCCTTTGGTTGAGATAATTTCTCACCAGACACACCAATATAGGAGTTACCTAAACTAACTCCTATCTTAGAGGAACAACCCAAGAGTTAGGCACAAATTGCTAACTTGGAATATTTAATTAATTAATGGATTTATTATTGTTTTATGAGAGAGTCTAACATTCCCCCCCTCAATGATAAATCCAAAAATAAGAACGAGAACCATCTTCCAAGTTCTCATGTTGATCCTCAAAAACATTGCCTGAAAAAACCGCCAAATCTGGATGCTGAACAAACCACAAAATGAAGAGACTGAGTCAGCTGCATGACTGATTCATCTCAGAGGGACGCTTGACAACTCCATCATGTGTCAAGCCGCAAAAGGATCCAACTGTCCTTTGCTTGAAAACAACATCCGGTGTCCACTGACACAACTTGATGAACGCCCACTGGCGTATTTGCTGATGATGATCGCCCACTGGCTGAAGATGTCGAAAAACAACTCAATGTTGCTTTTGCTATGATGAATGCTGCTCACTGCTGCTTTGGCTGTCGATCGCCCACTAGCGAATTTGCTGATGCTCACTGCTGATGACAAATGCCCACTGGCTGATGAAGATGCCCACTGGCTACTCCACTGATGTTGTCGAGACTTTCAGTCTGACAACCACTTGTCAATTTCATTGACATTTTCCCCCCTTTGTCAGCTGAAAGGAGAGACAATCTTCTCCAAAATATATTTGAACTCCCCCCCTTCAGGTGTAGGAGAGTTTCACTGTCGTACTCCCTCATTCAACTGCATGAGAGTACCATCATCGCTTCACTGCTGGCTACACTATGTGTGAATGTAGGCGGTTGTAGAACTGAGACAACCGTTTGACTGTGGATGACCATTCCCAAGGATCAATCCATTCATAATGTATCTTCAATCTGCCTGATTTTTGGTGGTTGCGACATTTTGCTGAGGAATGATTGGGCTTGCCACAATGCCAACACGGATGGAGATCAAAACACTGATCTTCCATATGACCGGCTCTTTGACAATGAGAGCACTTTGATTGGACTTCAACTTTAGGTTGCGTGCAATTCTGTTTGTCGGCAACTGTCGCAGAACCTGCTGAAGTGAGTGGTTCAAGAAATCCTGCACTCACAAACTTAATTGGCTTGGAATAATCTGGGATTTTTAAGTTGGTGTCACCAGGGACATATCCTAAGCCACGTCTATTCTTGTTATTTTGAATTTCTTCCCAGGGCTTGATGATGGGTTTGGAAGAAATTTGAATTTGATCATGAACAACTTCGACACTTGAAGTTGTTGGGATGAATGACTTATCATCGTTATGGTTCAAAGACTTTTCTTGCAATTCATTCCTTTGAAGTTGGGACTCAAGCTGAAGAAACTCAATGGTTTCATGCGTTTGCTGTAGATGCCGTGAAATATCAGCAAGAGTTTCTTTGCTGACGTGCACCATGTCTTCATCACTAGAGTTGATCAAACTGTGAAGAATGTTTAATAACTGAATATGCTGCGCCATCTGAACTTGCTCACTTGAAGTCAGGCTCTCTTGTCATAGATATCGTGCTTTGAACTGTTTCACTTTACTTGAATGACAGGCACGCTTGCTATGGGATTTGACTGGTACGCTCGCTTGATTTGTTGATCTCACCTTGCTTGATTGGTGTTAGAGTTGAACTTGTTGTGGTTGCTGTGATAGTACTTTCAAGGAGTTAAAACTCATGGACTCACTTGATTGTGCTTTAAAGGAAGGGTGTCGAACACTGTCGAAAATGCACCCAAAAAAGCTTACAATGGTTTGAATGACTCACATAAAACAAGGAATTCACTTGTCTTAATTTGACTAAGTTGAAGAGAATGGACGTGCTTGACTTATGATCAAATCAAAACGTGGGTGTCGGTTTCAACCGAGAATGCACCCGTACAATTCAATGTAATTGGAATTTGATTCACAAGTTCTTAAATTTGTTTGCAAGAATGTTGATGTAGACTTTGCTTTGAAACGTTGGAGTTTGCAGATTCATGAACTTGATTGTATTGAGTGAATTTGTTTGTTGAGGTAGAATGCCGATGTTGAAAACTTTGATTATTTGTTGTAGTGTTGTTCTTGCAGCTATGTGTTGTGCTTGCTTGCATTGAACTTTATGTGTGTGGTAAATGCGATCATTTATGTGTCAAAACTAGACACAAATCATAAGCAACAACATGAAGCCATAAAAACACTCGCCATCACAAATACACATGGTGTACCTAAGATCCCCTTATTCAATTTCGGGCGGATCTAGGACACAATCACCACAAAAAATATGATATCTTTATTAATCACTGAGTACATCTGAAGCAATGATAATGCCAAGCTGACAACCCTTTAAAACAAGTCGCCTTCAAAATCTGAATGGATAGTGACACGATCCCTCTCAAAGTAAAACAATACTTTGAATTACAACAACTTTCCCTTATCACTCCAAATACACAAATAAATTTACCTTATCACTCCAAAGTTCAAAATACTTTCACCTTATCTCTCCAAAAATTATCACTCCATTACATAAGGAATTAGAAATACTCCTTATGTCTCCTTAAAATTCCATAAGGACTTTATAAACACTCTTTTTAGAAAAACCTTTACATACTTCCCATTACAAATAATTATTAAAACTTTATGAAATCACTTGAATTCACGTTTCTCGAAATGCACTTTTTCACACAAAACCTTTAAAATATTACTCCACTAAGAGTGGTTAAAAAAGTTGACTTTGGCCATTTGATCTACGTGCAGGAGAAAGCTCGAATCATTTGAGGAGGGCACTGGAGGTTCTTTATGCAAGAGGTGTCTTAGATGAAGACGGCAAGTTGAGCCTATGATTTCAAAGGTGCTGCTCTCGTCAAGCTCAATGGGTTGTTGTGAGGAAGTTCTTATTATTGCGGCAGTTTTATCAGTGCAGTCTAGCAAGGGAATTGAAAAGGCATTGGATAAGTTATAAGAACTATTACAAACAAATGATATGTTGCTTGGATCCGACTCAAGTGACCTCGAGATTACAGTACAAGTAGAAAATTCCTCGTAGGGAATGAAAGAATGGGAAATCAAAAAGAACTTAAAAATGTGAAGCACATATTCCCAACTCGTGGAAAACCCGGGAGGATGGAATAATTTTATGGCTGGCTTAATCTTGGAATGCAATCTCTTCAAGTACTGCACTCACAGTATTCTACTGCACACTTTAACCCGACTCTAAACGAAATTTTACAGAGGTCTGCTAGATGAAAGGTCATCAGGTCTGAGGCTCAGATGCTGGAATTGCTGGTCTTGGAGTTAGTAACGGTTGAAGTGCTTTCACAACTATACTCATATTGGGACGGAAATCTGCTTCATACTGTACACATGGAGCTGCAACTGCAGCTAACTTAGCTACGGCGTTGGGAGGATACTCCCCCTTGAGTTTTGGAGCTGCTGCCTATTCGTATTACAGGAGGTGGCGTCTTTGAGTCCCAGCAGTCCAGGGATCAAATCCCGTTCCAACCGACCACCGCAGACATCAAGCCGAAGGACATTGGTGAATTTTCGTCGGATTTACCCCACCTGGTAGCCTTTCCTTTTTCCAGCAAGCCGCCTGCAGTGACTGGAACCGATGGCGTTTTTAAACAGGCAATACACGGCTTCGACGAGAACAACATCAACATTAATCTGTTCACAAGACTGACATCGCTCCAGAAATTTGGCGCTCATTCAATCTACAGGTCGATATTAGAATTGAACGACTTCAAATGATATTGGGTAGATAATCCTTACCAAAACTCACTCTCTTAACACTCGGCTCCACCACGCATCCGCTTCTCAAAAGGTTCTCCATGCTAAGGCTACTTTTCTGACATCAAATTTTAAGGCAAAACAAAATCGTGTTCACACTTATCCATGAGATTTGATAATCTGGTTGTGCTTTCATAACTCGTTTTACACAGAATTACAATGGACACACTGCATGCAACTCGCAAATAAATATGAGAGGCAAGAGAATATTTTTTGGGATTTTTCTTACAAAGTTTAGAACTTGCTGTGGCTTCCACCAGATTCTGCTAGAAATGCTTCCTCCTTCTTGCAAGAAATTCAAGACTCCACTTCGTCTCTTCGACTCACAATTAAGCTTGGAAAATCATGGCTCAGTGCAACCCACTGTTTAGCGTAACCACGAATCGGAAAACCATTGACCATGATCGGATCCCCCCTGTTGATTTCGTTGGCGTGTAGCCTAAACCAATACGCGGATATACGCAGATGCGGGCTTGATACAGTGCTCCACTTCATATGCACGCCCTTCACCCTTATGCATTACCGCACTACTGACAATCGAGTCTTTGCATGCAGCAACTACCAAAAAATTTGGCGTATTGTGCCCCATTTGCTTGGCCCTCCACTCAGCGTACAGGTCCCTCCATATAGCTCTGATATCACATGATGAAAAGGCTGAAGCCTCATGCTTCTCTCATTACACATTACAAAATAATTGAATATAGTGTTACAAATAAATACATGAGAGATATTGGTCTCAAGATAGTGCATGCTATCTTAGACACCTTTGGTTGAGATAATTTCTCACCAGACACACCAATATAGGAGTTACCTAAACTAACTCCTATCTTAGAGGAACAACCCAAGAGTTAGGCACAAATTGTTAACTTGGAATATTTAATTAATTAATGGATTTATTATTGTTTTATGAGAGAGTCTAACAAAATTCAATGTTCTTCCCGTGGGAGTTAGGTCATAGAAATTCATGAGAAAAGATGAGAGATGCTAGCTCCATTGTGCCATTTAAAGTGCAATTTAAAAAAATAAAAATAAAAACATACATTCTAGCAATTTTTATAAAAAATACACACTTCACTTAACATTACTTAGCATTAAGTGAAACTAATTCTTTCAACAAAAATATATGGTGACAATATACAATTTTGTATACATTATAAACATGAAATAAATTTTATAATATTAATAAAACAATGACAACCTATTATGCCATTTAAAGTGCAATTTTAAAACCTAAAAATAAGGACAGAAATTCTAGCAATTTTATAAAAAAATGCACTGTAACATTAGTATTTTTGATAAGTCATAATAACTCTGCAATATTTAAATACATGTTAAATAAATATATATTTTCATATTTAGAAAAAAAAAAATTACATAAAATTAATAACAGAGATAAATTGAATAACAAATTTATATCACATTACACTAAAAATATATATTTTATCATTAACGCAACTATATATATATATTCAAGATATTTTTTAGTTAATGGAAAAAACAAAGTTAATATTTTTTAGTTAATGGAAAAAATAAAACAACTAGAGCATCTCGGAATAATAAAAAGACGTTAAACAAAACAAAACCTAAAAAAAACATAATAAATTTAGTGGAAAAAACATAAAAATAGAGAATGAAACTAATAATAGAGAAACTATTTAATCCTCTACATACGTACTCTATTTGTAAAACCAATTTAATAAAGTTTAGGGAGGGTATCTTCAATTCGGGCCATTGTGCGATGTCATTCTATCTGGTTTGAGATTTGCCTACGGAGAAGATGATGGACAGAACGAGGTTTTCAACGACGGAAAGCATTGGAGTAAGATGTGAGGGTTCTGAGTAGCAACAATTTGAAATGACAATTTCTTATCCCATCTATGTGGTCTGAGATTTTCCTACAGAGAAGATGATGGACAGAACTTTCCCAGAGAAGATGATGGACAGAACGAGGTTTTCAACGAGGGAAAGTATTGGAGTAAGATGTGAGGGTTCTCAGTAGCAACAATTTGAAATGACAATTTCTTATCCCATCATTTCTTCCACGAGCAACGACAATTTTTTCGTTCATTCTTGTTGCGATAATAGAGGTTGAGATAAGACAAAAACGAAAATGTTGAAGAAACTAACAATATTACACGACATTGTAGAAATGAAAGAACTAGGGTTTTGATGGATTCAGAGATTGGAGAAGAACAAGGGATGAGTAATAATAAAATTTACTTCGAACTAAATGGGTTTCATGGTGAACAATTGTTTGTTAAAATATAATAACATACATAAACAATGAATTGAAATAAAGAATGACGGTATCAAATATAATCAATATAGATAAAAACGAACTGAAATCAAGAAATCGTTTCCAGGGATAATGATCAGCAACCTAAAACCAATTTGCCTACCTTTTGGATAACACAACCACCTTAGATTTGCCTACCTTTCACTGGATAACACAACCACCTTAGATTTGAACAATAGAACATCAATTTTTCTCCATAAGAAGATGGTGGAAGGAATTGAATTGAGTCAGATTTGTTCAGAGTCACTTTGAAAATCCTTAGAAATCTTTTGGAAGTGTTTATGAATTGGCTTCCGCCTGTAATGGTGGATTTCTTGAAGGACCAATTTCTACTTGAGCAATGACCCATTGTAACATGGGAGGCCTAGATCATCTAAAAAGATTAACAAATTTAACTCTGAAGCTCTCGACTATGAAAAAATATTCTATTTCTTAGCGAAATACATTACTACTATTTTTTATTTAATTCTCAACTCTCAAAAAATATTATATCACTTGACCAAACAAACATAGGTACACAAAATGGATGAAAAAATAAATGTGAAGTCGGGCTGGCTTGATCCTCATCCAAACACACACAATGGACGAAGAATGAACCATGAGGGCTAGCTGGCTTCATCCCCATCCAAACACATAGATGCATACGCTCCAATGCCATTACAATAGATTCATGAACATTTAAACACACATATGCTTACGCGCTCAGGCTTTAAAGAATGCGCTGAACGCATACAAGCAATTGTAGTGGTGCCATTACAATAGATTCATGAACATCTAAACACACATATGCTTAATCTCTCAGGCCTTAAAGAATGTGTTGAAGCGATACAAGCAATACAAGCAATTGTAGTGGTTGTATGATGCACAAGCAAGCAATACAAGCAATTGTAGTGGTTGTATGAGCTAATGGATCTACGATATACAAATGTTTTCAGAATCCTTCCCTTCTTCGCTTTGCTTTTCTCTCGAGGCTTTTAACTTTGTTATAACTGCAACCTCTTTAGATTTTGCGTTTTCTTTTTGTGATCAAATCATTTCTCTTTCTTCATATTGTCATTAGAATCTTTTGTTTTTTCTTTTTGCTGGGCTTTTTAGTTTTATTATAATCACGGTCATTGGTTCCATTTTTCTCTTTTTCTTCTTGATATTTTTTGTGTTTTTTTTTTTTTTTTAATTTTTCTTTATTATTTTGTGCTTAGAATCTTTTCCTTGCATTTTGTGAGCTTTTTGGCTTTAGTTTAACGACCAGTTCCTGATTTTCCAGTGTTTTGTTTTACTGGAGGGTTGTCGTTTTGTTGATTGGTTATTTTGTTTTTTATTTTTTTATTTTTTAATGGTTTTTTTGTTTTTATTTATTTATTTATTTCTGATATAAATGTAATTAATATAATTTTTATTTGTATATATATATATATATTTATTTATTTTTAATGTAGATATAACGCATATAAATTTTATTTATTGATTAAACATTTCCTTATTTTGTTTTTTTATGTTATCTTAAAATTATTTTTAATTTGTATTTGTCAAATATGAAGAAAATAAATAAAATATATTTTTCAAATATATAAAAAAAATACAACTTACCATAGAAGTATTATTATTTTTTAACTACCATACTAATAGGCATCTCCTTAATTTTAATTTTTATACCAATAGGCATCCCCTTATTGGAATTGGCCATGTTAACCATTTTTTTAATTAATCATTTTGAGATTATGGTTTAAATTGAAAGATACCAACATATTTTCATCATCCCCACTACATCAGCCAATGGAATTGTAACTACTAACTTTCTTGTATATCTAAATAAGGTGTTTAAAATTTGTTTAAAATAGATTTTTACCAAATGATGATTAAAAATTTACTGTGCCTATGAAACTGCATTAAATCATTTATATCTTAATAGTGATTTTCAGTTTTTTTATTAAATACAATGTAGAATATATATATTGAATTGTGAGACAATATTTTTTTCTTATCACGTAGATTGTATTGTGTGACTAGCGATGGATGCCCATATTCCCAACACAATCGATAAAGGTAATGTAAGGATTTTCATTGAAGTAATTATTATCTTGCCCATTTTCTAAATTATGAGGGCGGGACATGGACATGTTGATGACTGGATCCACGTGTATTTTAAATAGGAGCTGCTATTCTCTCTTTGTGTTTCAGAATTCGACAATATTCACCAGCTCCAGAGAATAACAGAAAAATTTGGTTAAATATAAAATTTAAAGTTTAGTTAAGTTAAGTTAATTAGATTGGATTTTAATATTTAAATAAAATTTGGTTAATATATATTTTGGATCATTTTTTTTCAACATTTTTTATCCTCTATATTTAATTAAATTAAATATAAAAATTAATAAAAATGAAAGTTTAGAAAAATTAAATTAATTAATTTAAACTATCACAAAAAAATAAATCGTATAAATGAAATCAAATTTTTAATTATTCATCAATATTTCAAAAATCCTTATAGTTTACCCAAAATGATAAACATTCGTTATTATATTATATGGCTTGAACTTGTGAATAATTAAAGATATTATGTTTTAATTTATTTATCACACAACATTCACGGTTAACATTTGTTCATCTTTTTTATTGAATATGTAAATATAAGTGAATGTTGTATTTTTGAAATTTTATAGAGATTTTATAAAATTTAGTTTAATATTAAAAAAATATATTCTATACTATTACTAATATTAATGTATATTTAATTGCAAATACAAATATTAAAACTACAACCATTAATATTTAATTGCAAATACAAATATTAAAACTACAACAAACTTTAAATGAAGTTTATAAAACTATTACTTTTATTATTAATAAAATAAATTTAAAATAGTCTTAATAAAAGAAAGTTTAATATGCTTATGACCACATGTAACAATGGTCTTATGTTCTTCCAAATGGTTCTTGTTGAAGTTTTTTATGAGAATTTACCTAATGTAAAGTACACACTTAAATAAAACTTAGAAATTGGTTTTGGGTTTGGTGATTAGAGTTTAAGTTATAAGGTTTACAACACTTTGGTAAATGATTTTAATAAACACTTAAATACAAGTTACAATATGTTTTTAAAATGTTATAAAATTATTAGTGTTTAGTGTTTAGGGTTTAGGGTTTAGGGTTTAGAGTTTAGGGTTTAGGGTTTAGGGTTTCAGGTTTAGTGTTTAGGGTTTAAGGTTTAGGGTTTGCTTACAGTTTAGGATTAAGGGTTTATAACACTTTAGTAAATTATTTTAATAAACACTTAAATAAAAATTACAAAACACTTTTCAAAATGTTATAAAATGCTTAGGGTTTAGGGTTTAATGTCCACGGTTTGGGGTTTAGGGTTTAACACTTAGGGTTTATGGTTTATGATTTAGGATTTAGGGTTTTTAAGGCTCTAGTAAAAAATTTAATAAACACTTTTTTCAAAATACTTTTTAAAATTTTATAAAAGGATTAGGGTTTAGGGTTTGGGATTTAGGGTTTAGGGTTTTGGGTTTAGGGTTTAAGGTTTTGGGTTTTGGGTTTAGGTTTAGGGTTTAGTGTTTAGGGTGTACAACATTTTGGTAAATTCTTTTAATAAACACTTAAATAAAAGTTACAAAACAATTTTTAAAATGTTATAAAATGGTTAGGGTTTAGGGTTTGTGGTTTAGGGTTAAGGATTCACGGTTCAAGGTTTAGGGTTTAGGGTTTAGGTTTTGGGATTTAGGGTTTATGTTTTTGTGTTTAGGTTTTGGGTTTTGCGTTTATGGTTTAGGGTTTGTAACACTTCAGTAAATTCTTTTAATAAACACTTAAATAAAAGTTACAAAATTCTTCTTAAATTGTTATAAAATTCTTAGGGTTTATGGTTTAGGGTTTAGGGCTTGGGGTTTATGGTTTAGGGTTTAGGTTTTAGGTTCTATGGTTTAATTTTTACCACAATTTAGTAAATTATTTTATAAAACACTTAAATAAAAGTTACAAAATGCTTTTAAAAATGTTCTAAAATGCCTACGGTTTAGGGTTTAGTTTATAGGGTTTAGGGTTTAGGTTTTGGGGTTTAGGGTTTATAAAACTTTATTAAGAGCTTCCCCTTCTCTCCCCGCCCCATCACTCCCCCTACCACCCCTTCTCTCTCTGCCTCCCTCCCTCTCCCTCTCTCCCTCTCTCTCTATCTCTCCCACTATCTCCCTACCTCCTCCTCTCACTCTCTCTCTCTCTCTCTCTCTCTCTCTCTCTCTCTCTCTCTCTCTCTCTCTCTCTCTCTCCCTCCCTCCCTCCCTCCCTCCTCTCTCTCTCTCTCCCTCCCTCCTCCCTCCCTCTCTCTCTCCCTCCCTCCCTCTCTCTCTCTCCCTCCCTCCCTCCCTCTCTCTCTCTCTCTCCCTCTCTCTCTCTCTCTCTCTCTCTCTCTCTCTCTTTACCCCCTCTCTGTCTCTCTCCCTGCCCCCCTCTGTCTCTCTCCCTTCCCCTCTCCTTGACCCTATCCTCCTCTCTCTCTCCTTGCCTCCCTTCCCTGCCACCTGTTCTCTCTCCCCATACCTCCTCATCTCTCTCTCCCTCTCTCTCCGCATCCCTCCCCCTTTGTCTCTCCCTCCCTTCCTCTCTCCATCTCCCTCTCCCTCACTCTCTGCCTCGCTTTCGCCTCCCCCTCTACCTCTCTCTCTACCTCTCCCTCTCCCACTCTCTTCCCTTCCCCTATACCTCTTCTGCTCTCTCTCCCTCTCCCCATCCCCTCTTTGTTCCCCTCCCTGTCTCTCCCCCCACCTATCTCTACTTCCCCCTCTCCTTCACCCTATCCTCCACTCGCCCCGCATCACCCACTCCTTCTCTCCCTACCATCACTTCCCCTACCACCGCTTCTCTCTCTGTCTCCCTCCCTCTCTCTCTATCCCTCTCCCTCCCCATCTCTCCCCCCACCTATCCCTACCTCCCCCTCTCCCTCACCCTATCCTCCTCTCTTCCCCATCCCCCACCCCTTCTCTCCCCTTCCCATCACTCCCCATTCCACCCCTTCTCTCTCCCCCTCCCTCCCCATCTCTCTCTCCCTCTATCTCCCCATCCCCCCCCTTTGTCTCTCCCTCCCTTTGTATCTCCCTCTCCCCCTCCCCTCTCTATTCCCCTCCCTGTCTCTCCCCCAACCTATCACTACCTCCCCCTCTCCCTCACCCTATCCTCATTTTTCCCCCATCACCCACTCCTTCTCTCCCCCTCCCATCACTCCCCCTACCACCCCTTCTCTCTCCACCTCCCTCCCTCTCCCTCTCCCTCTCTCTAGCTCTCCCACTATCTCCCTATCTCCCCCTCTCCATCTCCCTTCCTCTCTCTCTCTCCCTCCCTTCCCCTCTCCCTGACCCTATCCTCCTCTCTCCCCCATCTCTCTCTCCTCCTATCCATCTCCTCCTATCTCCCCCATGTCCCTCTCCTCCTCTCTCTCTCTCCCTTCCTCTCTCCCTCTCCCTATATCCCCCTCTGTCCTACCCTTGCCCCTCCCCCTCCCCCTCTCCCTCTCTGTCTACCTCTCCCTCTCCCACTCTCTTCCCCTCCTGCTATCCCTTTTCCTCTCTCTCACCCTCTTCCCCCTCTCCCCCTCTGTCTCCCTCTCCTCGTCCCACTCTCTGTTCCCCTCCCCCTCTCTCCCTCCACCTATCTCTACCACCCCCTCTCCTTCACCCCATCCTCCTCTCTCCGTCAGTCTCCCACCTCTTCTCTCCCCGCGTCCCTCCCTCTCTCTCTCTCACTCTCCCTCTCTCTCTATCCCTCCCACTATCTCCCTATCTCCCCCACTCCCCCTCTCTCCCTCTCTCCCTCTCTCTCTCTCTCTCTCTCCCTCCCTTCCCCTCTCTCTGTCTCACTCTCTCTCCCCCTCCCCTCCTCTCTCTCTCTCTTTCTCCCCCTACTACCACACTCTCTCTCTCTCTCTCTCTCTCTCTCTCTCTCTCTCTCTCTCTCTCTATATATATATATATATATATATATATATCCCCCTCCTACCACACCCCCACTCCCTCTCTCACCCCCACTCCCCTCTCTCTCTCTCTCTCTCTCTCTCTCCCCCTCCTACCACACCCCCATTCCCTCCCTCACCCCCACTCCCTCTCTCGCTCCCTCCCCCTCTCTCTCCTGCTCCTTACTCTCATTATCTCTCTCGCTCTCATTATCACCATCATATCATCAAACAACCTAATTTAGGATGTCATTTAACAAATAAAAACATAATCATGGGTATCTTAATCATATCATTTAACATATATAATCCACATCATGTAGCAAACAAAAAGATCTTATGAATTGGAAATGAATAATCATCATATTATTTAAGAAACACAATCATTATATCATCTAAGAAATAATAAAACAAATACATACATAATTTTATACAAATTAAACTTGCAAAAAATATCTACACATATTATCTAATTAGCAAAAACACAACCATCATATCACATAAACAAACAAAAAATGTTTTCAGTTATTTTTTTTTAAGCCTCTTTTCACATTTAAATAAACAAACACATACATTTCACATGTCTTATAAAAATAAAACAATTCTACTCATAAATAAATTATTTTATATCATCCAATTTGTAAAAAATAAATAATTTAATATAATTTAATATTGAATAAGTTAAATATTTACTTTACCCTAATGGAAATCTTCCCTAAAAATATAAGTGAAGTAAAACCTAGGCTATTGAAAATCTTATGGAAGAAGAGGCATTGGATCTTTTTAAGAAAGTAGTGGATGATGATAGTGAGAAGCAACTACTTCGTAACAACTTGAAGAAGATAGTCAAGATATGTGGAGGAGTCCAGAAAATTCGTGTCAACTTCTATTTTCCCAAACATCTAAATTGTTCAAATTTTTAAAAATACAAATATTTCATTAATTGTAAAATTTAAGAAAATATTTTTAATAAACAGAAAATTAAAATTACATAAATGCTAATATTTAATAAATCTAAAATCACAACCTAAGTTAAATAAAAAAATATATCATATATATATATCTATATCTATATATATATATATATATATATATATATATATATATATATATATATATATATATATATATATATATATATATATATATATATATATGTCACACCAATGTCCACATACACATAATTTTTTTTTTCAATGTATGCCTAATATAATGATCTTGCTATACACTACATGATGCATCTTTTATGTATGTGCGCACATTTAACTCATATCGAATTATTCACATACTTTATATCACATATTTCACAGCTCATTAATCCTATGTTTAACTCTGTTATAATCTTTGTTTATATATGCTGCGTGGTAATAAAATATGCTGTCAAATGGGTTTTGGTGCAACCATTGACTTCACGGTGGAACCTAGCTGTTAGTCTACCCGACAGCAGTGAGTATTAATGTGGCGCGGGCTTTGGTGGTCCTGCCGCAGACCTTGCAGGTGCCAACTCACCCTTGCCTTAATAACATCAGTCCTTACCGAGGCAGGTGGCGTTGTTTGGCTACTTTGGCCATGTGACATCTCGATCACGGTGATCTCGGCCTTTTCGCTTCTTATTCCTGCCTTGCTTGGACGGTTGGGATCTCGCCCGTGGATCGTAGGGCTGAGATGCATTCAAGGGTTTAACCCTTACATATTCATCTCCGAGCAGTGTCTGGGTTTATTTTTTTGTTTGGCCTTTCCGGCTCTGTTCTGGTGTTCAATCTCTGGTTCCATATCACTAGCACTATCTCCTCACCCTGCACTTGCTCTGGAAGCTGTGAAGTGCTGCCTTCAAGCCATCACCGGTAATGTCCTTCGGTTCCTAAATTTACAGCTTGCGTTACAGTTCTGGTTATTTGAACAATCCATACTGACTTATTTCCTCTTCCTTGTTAGGGCGCACAGCTGGGTTATCCAACCCCCTCCTCTGACGGAGCCAGGGAAGCTATACACGGCGTTCCGAATCCTTACGGCGGTCACAGGTAAGCTATCAATTCTTGAATGCTCTGCTCTGCATACGAGAGCTCGAAGTTATTGGGTTTTGAGATGTGGTTTCATGGTTTGATGCAGACCGCCGTTCACAAACGGGTTTCCATGCTTCAATTGCTGAGGTATTCTCCGCAGAGAACCCTCACGGTTTACAATTATGTTGGTAGTATGGTCATGTCATTAACTTGCCTGTTAGGTGATTGTCCACGGCGGAACTTCTGAGTTTTCTTTTACACATATTTACGGATTTATTGTGTTTATATCGCTGCCCTTGCGTCATGCCCATTTTTCTTTGGTTTGCTACATCTGCCACCAGACTTTTGGCTTCGGATCTGGCCATATGGCACAGGTCTGAGTTAACGGATTCGACTCTGTTTTAAGGGTTTTCTCTTGTCAATGTATGTACAATTTTATCCTTTCTAAGAATTCACCATCTGGTATTATTTTTACATTTATGTACATGGATCTATGACTTTGTCTAAGCCCTCAGGGCAACTCATGCTGTGCGTCTTATATGAATCTATATTGTGCGTTCAATAGTAACAGAGCTTCTATATCGTGTATTCAACAGTAATAGTGCATGGGTTATCTTTGTTATGGCTAGTTCTGCTCGTCTTCCATGACGGCAATCTCATTACTTTACTCAGACTATGATTATTGTTCCGAGCCATTCGCTCTGGTATTCATTATACGTGTTTTCTTTTGTTCTTGCTAATACTTGCACAGGTTGGTTCCGATTAATTAATTGGCAATACTTGTTTCTTCTTCTTCATGGAAATGCCGAATACACATATGCCTGAAGCTTCTCATTGTTTCGAATATATATATATATATGTGCCTGAAGCTTTTCCTTCTTTCGAAAATATATATAAACCTGAAGCTTCTCTTCTTTCGAATGTTCATAAATCCAAAGCTTTTCCTTATTTCGAATATACATATGTGCCTGAAGCTTTTCCTTCTTTCGAATATATACATGCCAAAGCTTTTATGTAACATGCACAGGGTACGTTTTTTCACTGTTGGTTTAGTTCAGTTTAAAGATTAAGATTCTCCTTGTCTGTAGTAGCTTATTCATTTCTTCACATATCAACAATCAATTTATTCTAGATAGCTGTAGTTTATTTCCTTCTGTCGTCAGACTAGAACCCGACTACAGTCGGTACTCGCTACCCAGACTCAGAGGGTTCTAATTTCGTTTCTGTTGACACATTAACAAAAGTTTGTTTATGTTCAGGGTGTACTGCACTGTTTATTCCCTTATTCATTGTTCTGTTATTAACACAGAGCCTCTGTCTCTCGGACGAGGTTGTGTCATGTTTAATATCCAATGGCCAGTTCCTGGGTAACCTCCCTTCTTATTCTGTAACCAGTCTTTTAATTTAACTACCCTATTGTAGCTTGGTTTACCACATCATAACAGTATTTAGGAGAATGAACATAAACCTTATTTACTACTGTGCATTCACTGTATACAATAACAATATCTAGGAGAATAAAACATATTCCTTATTCACCTACTGTAGATTTACTGTATATTTATATTCAGTCAGGGACTCTGCGACTTGAATCCGTACCTGGTTCACCAGAGCCAGGAACAGGTTCTCAAGCAATCACCTGGTGCTTGTTTCTGCTCTTCCACCCAGCCATGAGATCCATCCCTCAGACGGAATTCTCCCCCCGAGCCATCTTGCAGGCCTCAAGCCCTCAACAAGATTGTGCACTTTTTGTGCCTGGTTATCTGGTCCTAACCAGACTTAACCAATTTTCTCTTTTCTTTTTCCTTTTTCCTCTTCTTGGAAAAGGTCCCTTCTGTCTGTCCACACAGCACAGAACTTCCCCCCTACAGCCAGGACTTTTCCTGTTTTGGGAGGGTAGTTTCCATCAGTTATTATAACTGATCTCTTTCTTTTAAATCCACCTCCTAGAGGCTGCCAGCATTTCAAGAAAATATTTAAATTACTTTAATAAAATAGTTTGTCACAGTTTTGTTTTTAAAACATAACAACAACTGTATTACTGTCTTTTACCACAGTAACTTCTCACATTTACTTAGTCTGGGGTCATTACATCTCCCCCTCCTGTGATTGGACATCGTCTCGATGTCTGTCTCCCTTAAACAAATTCGGGTAAGCTTCTCTAAGGAGTTCCTCATCCTCCCAAGTGGCCTCTTCAGGCCCATAGTGCTGCCACTGCACCTTAGCTTGGAAAATAACCCGTTTCCGCAGCCGCACTTCTCTCCGGTCGAGAATGGTCAGTGGTTCGACCAGAACCTCGCCTTCCGGCTCGACCTGCAATCAGCAACAGATTTAGTTATTTTCTTGTTTAGGAACAAAGCTTATGTAGAATGATCAGATTAATTCTTACCCGAACATTCTGCCATTGAATCACATGTTTAGGATCGTAGACGTATTGTTTTAATACGGAAACGTGAAAAACATTGTGGATCCTAATATGGCTTGGTAGGGTAAGTTGATAAGCTACTGGCCCCACCCTTGCCAAGATTTGAAAAGGTCCAAAATAGCGAGGTGCAAGTTTGGCACATCCGCTCCACTGCAAAGTACTCCTTCTGGGTTGAATTCTAACAAACACATGGTCCCCAACTTGGAATTCTCTGAACCTTCTCTTTTGATCAGCAAAACTTTTCTGTCTGTCCTGAGCGGCTTTTAAGTTTGTACGCACTTTTTTTACCGTGTCTTCCATTTCCTTGAGCATTTCAGGACCAATTCGTAACCTATCCTCAGGTCCACTCCAACTTGAGGGTGTGCGGCACTTCCGCCCATACAGAACCTCAAAAGGACTCAGTTGTGTTGAGGAATGATACCCATCGTTATATGCAAACTCGACCAGGAGGAGGTATTCCTCCCATTGAGTTGGTTTCATCATAACACATTCCCTCAGCATGTCCTCCACTACCTGATTTACCCGTTCCGTTTGGCCATCGGTCTGGGGATGATAAGCTGTGCTAAAGTTCAGCTGTGTTCCCAGTTCAGCAAACAATGTTCTCCAGAATGTTGATGTGAATTTAACATCACGGTCCGAGATTATTACCTTCGGAAGTCCATGCAATTTGAACACATTTTGCATGAAAATATGAGCGATTTGCACAGCGTTATACGTTGATTGCACAGGTATGAAGTGTGCTGCCTTACTTAACTTATCCACTACCACCATAATGGAATCATTATTTTTCTTCGTTCGAGGCAATCCGGTTATAAAGTCCATGGAAATAGTCTCCCATTTCCATTCCGGAATGGGTAAGGGTTGTAACAGCCCTGCTGGATGCAAATGCTCCGCCTTAATCTGTTGACATTCTAGACATCGCGCTAGATACTCGGCTACCTCCTTCTTCATTTTCGGCCAGTAATATTCCTTTCGAAGAGCGGTAACCATTTTCTGGTACCCTGGATGCCCGGTGTAATGGCTGGTATGAAATTCGTCCAGAATCAGTTTTCTAAGACTATCTTCATTGGGTATATACAGCTTTTTATTAAAATACAACATTCCGGCATCATCTAGCTCATACCCTTGTTGTATTTCCTTACCAGAAAGTTGTCGTACTCACTGTTTAATTTGCTGGTAAACAACATCTTGATCAGCCGCTGTTTTTATCCTTTCAAGTAGAGTACTCTGCCATTTACTGACCGAAATCCTGCACACGCATTGTACCTTTCGACTCAATGCATCAGCTACTCGGTTCTCCTTCCCCTTTAAATGCTTAATTTCAAAATCAAACCCGCTTAAGAAGTCGGCCCAACGAGCTTGTCTCGTATTTAAGGTGGGTTGGCTGAAATAGTTTGTTAAGCTGTGGTGGTCTGTTAACAACAGAAATTTTCTTCCCAAAAGGTAGTGTCGCCACATTTTCAGTGCATGGATAACAGCTGCCAGCTCCAAGTCGTAAGCAGAGTATTTCTGCTCATGTTCCTTTAGTTTCCTTGATTCGTATGCAATGACTCTTCCTTCTTGCATCAGCACTCCTCCCACGCCTTCTTTACTTGCGTCAGTGCAGACCACGTAATCCTTGTTAGGATCAGCTATACTCAATATGGGCGCGGTGGTGAGTAAGTGCTTGAGCTGTTCAAAGCTCTGCTGACATTCTGAGGTCCACTTAAATACCTTTCCCTTCTTTTGTAAGGAGGTGATAGGGTATGCTACCCTTGAAAAGCCTTCCACAAATCTTCTGTAATAACCCGCTAGCCCCATAAAGGACCTAATATCTGCCACGTCCTTTGGTATGGGCCACTCCATTATAGTTCTGATTTTCTCAGGGTCTACTGCAATTCCTTCCTTTGTGATTACATGGCCTAAGTATTGTATCTCCTCCTTGAAGAAATCACACTTACTAAACTTTGCATATAATTGATGTTCTCGCAAAGTTTGCAACACCAATCTAAGGTGTTCCTCATGCTCCTTTCTTGATCGGGAGTAAATCAGAATGTCATCTATGAATATCAACACAAATTTGTCTAAGAACCTGTGAAACACACTGTTCATCAAACACATGAAGGTAGCAGGTGCATTGGTCAGACCAAAAGGTAGCACCACGAATTCATAATGTCCATACCGTGTTCTGAAAGTTGTCTTAGCGATATCCTCCTCTTTAATTCTGATCTGATGATAACCAGATCGCAGATCGATCTTAGAGAATACCGTCGCTCCCTTCACCTGATCAAAAAGTTCGTCGATCCGAGGCAAAGGATATTTATTTTTGATCGTGAGCTTATTCAGCTGACGATAATCAATACACATCCGGAAAGTTCCATCTTTCTTTTTGACAAATAACACTGGGGCTCCCCAGGGTGATACGCTGGGACGGATGTAATTCTTGTCTAACAGCTCCTGCAGTTGCATTTTCAATTCTGTTAGTTCTGGTACGCTCATTCGGTATGGTGCCCGTGACACGGGTGCTGCTCCCGGAATCAATTCAATGGTGAAGTCCACATCTCTTTTAGGTGGTAATCCCGGTACCTCCTCAGGAAAAACATCTGCAAATTCTTGTACCACCGGAATGTTGCCCAGCATGGCAGTTTTATCCTTCTGATTTGCGTAACCCACCTGAATAGCATAGATTTGACATTTCTTCTTGATGCATTTAGCTAACTGAGATGCTGTAATGGGTCGAATCTGTACAGGATGTTTGATTCCTTGTAACTCCTGCTGCTCCCCATGGTCATCCTTATAGTAGATGGTTTTTGTCTTGCAATTCACTAAGGACCAGTGTTTTTCCAGCCAATCCATCCCAATCAGGATATCATATGAACCCAACGGTAGTATGTTTAAGTCTGCCACTATTGGCTGCCCTGCTATGGTTAAAGAGCAATTATTTATTTTGGCCAAGACTCGTCTCTTGGCTCCTGTAGCTAATTGGACCAGCCACGGATTTCTAAACTTTTCAGATTGTAACTTACACTGTTCTACTATCTTTGGGCTAACATAACTTAAAGTAGCTCCTGGATCAATAAGAACAACTATAGAAAGGTTTGAAATTTTACCTTCAAATTCAACCATAGATGGCTGGTACTCCGCTTGGCGGTCCTCCAAAGCTGCATTAATTCTGGGTACACTACGTGCCACGTCCCCAACGGTCGATGCTTCATGAATTTGGGATATCTGGTCTGTCCCCTTTCGCTGTGGGCAGTTTTTAACATAGTGAGGTCCCCCACAGCCCCAGCATTGAACTAGAGGTCTGGTCATCCCTTCACCTTCTAGCCTAACAGGCTGCTCACTTACTCTGGTTTCACTTACTGGCCTAGCTCGGGGCGCACTTCTTGTTACAGATCTACTGTTCAATCCTTTGCCAGCTCCCTTACTTCCATTGCTGCGACCTCCCTTGCTGCTTCCAACCATCCGACTGCTCCTTTTCTCATTCCATCTTTTATTTGAAGTATCCCCCTTCTGTTTATTCTGCTGGTAGCAGATCCTTGCTTTACGAATAGCCTCATCCATGGTCCTAGGATTGTCAAACTCAATCCTCTCTCTTATATATGAAGGTAAGCTGCTCACAAACCTTTGGACCTTGGCTTTCTCCTCTTTGATATAAGGTACATAACGTAGCAGAGAGGTAAAACGATTAATGAACTCGTCCATAGTCTGCTGCCCCAGTCTTAAATCATGGAACTCTCTCGCTTTTTCATCGTAGAAGCGCTCAGTTAGGTACCTTTCTTTGAAGTATTTCTGAAATTTCTCCCATGTAATGGTCCGTTCACTTACCCCCTTGATAATCTTGATTTCCTCCCACCACAAGGTTGCCTTACCTTGTAGCTGGAAAATAGCCAGTCTCGCCTTCAAATTGTGATCATACTCATACAACTGAAAATATTTATTCATATTTATTAACCATGCTTCTGCTGCCTCTTCCTGTTCTCCATCGAAATGTGGGGGTTTAATCTTCCGGAATTCTCCCTGCAGCTCCATTTTCTGACGTTTTGAGGTTTGCTGCTGTGGTGCATTATCAGAGTGATCCTCTTTGCCATCTGAATTTTCAGGTTCAATCTGATAGTCTTGTTCTTCTGTCATCCTCTGCTGTTCTGCGCTGGGGTTAGATAGAGGTGGATTTTGCCTGTCCGACAAACTCTTCAGAATTCTTTCTTGTTCAACTGTCAAACGCGCGTTGTCCTCTCGCAACCGTGCCATCTCATTTTTCAACTCCTGAATAGTTTCCAGGATTGCAAGGTTGGTACTTCGTGTTTCCTCACCCAACTGTACCCACAGCTCTGGGTTCTCTCGAGGGTTACTGCCGGTTCCTTGCATTTTGTCTCCTTTCTGGCTTAACTGTTAGCTGTTGTAATTCTGTATTTCACCCCTAAATAGACAGAACAACAGTTAAGTAAATTATTAACTTACATATGTATGCATGGTGTACGCTTCTGCACAGTGAAACATGTTTTGCTTGAGGCCACAGTGTTGAAACTGGGCTCTGATACCAATTTGTCACACCAATGTCCACATACACATAAAAAAAAAAAATCAATGTATGCCTAATATAATGATCTTGCTATACACTACATGATGCATCTTTTATGTATGTGCGCACATTTAACTCATATCGAATTATTCACATACTTTATATCACATAATTCACAGCTCATTAATTCCTATGTTTAACTCTGTTATAATCTTTGTTTATATATGCTGCGTGGTAATAAAATATGCTGTCAAATGGGTTTTGGTGCAACCATTGACTTCACGGTGGAACCTAGCGGTTAGTCTACCCGACAGCAGTGAGTATTAATGTGGCGCGGGCTTTGGTGGTCCTGCTGCAGACTTTGCAGGTGCCAACTCACCCTTGCCTTAATAACATCAGTCCTTACCGAGGCAGGTGGCGTTGTTTGGCTACTTTGGCCATGTGACATCTCGATCACGGTGATCTCGGCCTTTTCGCTTCTTATTCCCGCCTTGCTTGGACGGTTGGGATCTCGCCCGTGGATCGTAGGGCTGAGATGCATTCAAGGGTTTAACCCTTACATATTCATCTCCGAGCAGTCTCCGGGTTTATTTGTTTGTTTGGCCTTTCCGGCTCCGTTCTGGTGTTCAATCTCTGGTTCCATATCACTAGCACTATCTCCTCACCCTGCATTTGCTCCGGAAGCTGTGAAGTGCCGCCTTCAAGCCATCACCGGTAATGTCCTTCGGTTCCTAAATTTACAGCTTGCGTTTACAGTTCTGGTTATTTGAACAATCCATACTGACTTATTTCCTCTTCCTTGTTAGGGCGCACAATGGGTTATCCAACCCCCTCCTCTGACGGAGCCAGGGAAGCTATACACGGCGTTCCGATCCTTACGGCGGTCACAAGTAAGCTATCAATGCTTGAATGCTCTGCTCTGCATACGAGAGCTCAAAGTTATTGGGTTTTGAGATGTGGTTTCATGGTTTGATGCAGACCGCCGTTCACCAACGGGTTTCCATGCTTCAATTGCTGAGGTATTCTCCACAGAGAACCCTCACGGTTTACAATTATGTTGGTAGTCTGGTCATGTCATTAACTTGCCTGTTAGGTGATTGTCCACGGCGGAACTTCTGAGTTTTCTTTTACACATATTTACGGATTTATTGTGTTTATATCGCTGCCCTTGCGGCATGCCCGTTTTTCTTTGGTTTGCTACATCTGCCACCAGACTTTTGGCTTCGGATCTCGCCATATGGCACAGGTCTGAGTTAACGGATTTGACTCTGTTTTAAGGGTTTTCTCTTGTCAATGTATGTACAGTTTTATCCTTTCTAAGGATTCACCATCTGGTATTTATTTTATATTTATGTACATGAATCTACGACTCTGTCTAAGCCCTCAGGGCAACTCATGCTGTGCATCTTATATGATTCTATATTGTGTGTTCAATAGTAACAGAGCTTCTATTTCGTGTATTCAACAGTAATGGTGCATGGGTTATCTTTGTTATGGCTAGTTCTGCTCGTCCTCCACGACGGCATTCTTATTATTGCACTCAGACTATGATTATTGTTCCGAGCCATTTGCTCTGGTTTTCACTATACGTGTTTTCTTTTGTTCTCGCTAATGCTTGTACAGGCTGGTTCCGGTTAAGTAGACGGCAATACTAGTTTCTTCTTCTTCATAGGAATGCCGAATACACATATGCCTGAAGCTTCTCATTGTTTCAAATATATATATATATGTGCCTGAAGCTTTTCCTTCTTTCGAAAATATATATATACCTGAAGCTTCTCTTCTTTCGAATGTTTATAAATCCGAAGCTTTTCCTTATTTCGAATATACATATGTGCCTGAAGCTTTTCCTTCTTTCGAATATATACATCCCAAAGCTTTTATGTAACATGCACAGGGTACGTTTTTTCACTGTTGGTTTAGTTCAGTTTAAAGATTAAAATTCTCCTTGTCTGGAGTAGCTTATTCATTTCTTCACATATCAACAGTCAATTTATTCTAGATAGCTGTAGTTTATTTCCTTCTGTCGTCAGACTAGAACCCGACTACAGTCGGTACTCGCTACCAGACTCAGAGGGTTCTAGTATTCGTTTCCGTTGACACATTAACAACAGTTTGTTTATGTTCAGGGTGTACTGCACTGTTTATTCCCTTATTCATTGTTCTGTTATTAACACAGAGCCTCTGTCTCTCGGACGAGGTTGTGTCATGTTTATTATTCAATAGCTAGTTTCTGGGTAACTTCCCTTCTTATTCTATAACCAGTCTTTTAATTTAACTACACCTATTGTAGCTTTATTTACCACATCATAACAGTATCTAGGAGAATGAACATAAACCTTATTTACTACTGTAAATTCACTGTATATAATAACAGTATCTAGGAGAATGAAACATAATCCTTATTCACCTACTGTAAAATTACTGTATATTTATATTCAATCAGGGACTCTGCGACTTGAATCTGTACCTGGTTCACCAGAGCCAGGAACAGGTTCTCAAGCAAATCACCTGGTGCTTGTTTCTGCTCTTCCACCCAGCCATGAGATCCATCCCTCAGACGGAATTCCCCCCCGAGCCATCTTGCAGGCCTCAAGCCCTCAACAAGATTGTGCACTTTTTTGTGCCTAGTTATCTGGTCCTAACCAGACTTAACCAATTTTCTCTTTTCTTTTTCCTTTTTCCTCTTCTTGGAAAAGGTCCCTTCTATCTGTCCACACAGCACAAAACTTCCCCCCTACAGCCAAGACTTTTCCTGTTTTGGGAGGGTAGTTTCCATCAGTTATTATAACTGATCTCTTTCTTTTTAAATCCACCTCCTAGAGGCTGCCAGCATTTCAAGAAAATATTTAAATTACTTTAATAAAATAGTTTGTCACAGTTTTGTTTTTAAAACATAACAAAAACTGTATTACTGTCTTTTACCACAGTAACTTCTCACATTTACTTAGTCTAGGGTCATTACAATATATATATATATATATATATATATATATTACTGAATTAATAATTTTAGTAATCTAAACTAAACTATAATATATATATATATATATATATATTTTTGTTTAGATTACTAAAATTATTAATTCAGTAATATATATATATATATATATATATATATATATATATATATATATATATATTTTGTTTAGATTACTAAAATTATTAATTCATAATATATATATATATATATATATATTACTGAATTAATAATTTCACTAATCTAAACTAAACTTCTTAGCTACATAATTTTCATACAAAAATTTAATTCACATTACACTCTATGATATGGATATAATAAAACATATTTTAAAAATAAATTTTTTTTTAAATAAATCATTAAAATAGAATAGTGACATTGGGATAAACTGCTACCAAATCAAATAAAAGAGAGCAATAATTATCTAATAAATTCATAAACTGAAATCGGTTAACAATCACTTGCATTGGTTCTATATGCATGCAACTTAACTTACATGTGCGAGGCAATAAATAGATATAGTTTTAAAATCCTATTTATATTCCATTGGATTTTCAACGTTTTATATAAGGTTTTAATTTCGTTTTCCAACTGTTATATATCAGCACAAATAGAGATAGTTTTAAAATCCTATTTATATTCCATTGGATTTTCAAGGTTTTATATAAGGTTTTAATTTCGTTTTCCAACTGTTATATATCAGCAAAGTAGTCGAGAGAGACTTTGATCCCCGCACTCTGTTTCCCGAGGATTGGACTAGAAATATGCCAAAATGCTCAGGATGGAATGATTTTTTAAATTTCCCAGTACAAGATTTCCACTAAGAAGATTCAAACACTAGATTTGACAAAAAAGACTCCAACATTAAGAAGCTTTCCCCAAACATTAGATTATTAATAAGTAATTAATGTCATTAAGAACCCAGAACAAATCTAGAAAATGGAAAGAAAACAAAAAAATTAAGAAGAATTAATGAGATTGCTGAATAACAATTAAGATTAAAGGATTAGGGACCAAGAACAAATTTAGAAGATGGAAAGAAAACAAAAAAATTAATTCCAAAATAAAAAATTAAGAGGAATTAATGTGATTGTTGAATAACAATTAAGATTAAAGGACAAGTAGATAAATGATTAATGAGATAGGGAGCAATAACAACAGAGCATAAATATTTGAAAACATTGGGCCACGCAGGTAGTGAAGGAGGAATTGTAATAGAAACAAAAGACATGAAAATTGAAAATTCTACTCTAATCTATACAATTCATGAATATAAAATAAATGCAAGAAACATACCTTTCAATCATCGTGTATACCTCTATTCATCCTTGGGTCGACTTTCTTTCATTCATGACATCGACTTTCATTCATTCATTCACTGATATTCGTGGTCGAATTCAGATTTAAATAATATCAGTTCTAACAAAACAGAAGGACAAACCCACAGGTATAGAGTCACAAACTTATACATCGATAAAAGGAATCACTTCCACTTCAAATACAATCAAATATCCTACACATGAGGACGAGGCATTTTAATGCAAATGCAAATGAATATCCTACACAAGACGAGGAGGCATTTTAATGCAAATGCAAATGATGAAACATCTAGGCTCTTCTCCATGAAATGCTACAGGGTACAGACACACAACACACACAATTTAGACAGAAACATAGAAACCAATCGAGAGTTAAAGGAGCAGATCCCAGGCCATCCTAGTTTATTTCAAAAAAGTTTTGATCCGTTGAAGCCATCTCTCGTGTATTTCAAAAAAGCTGTGATCGGTTAAAGGTGCGGATCAACGTCTAAACGAAAAAGCTTGAGATGCTTTTATTGAAATTTTATTTGAGATTCTTCTCACGAAGTCATCTATCCACGTCGCGACAAAATTGGAAACCAAGTCATCTATCCATGTCGGGACAAAATTGGAAACAAAATCATCTATCCACGTGGGCGCAAACCAAATCATCTATCCACGTGGGCGCAAAATGTTCAGCCTTCAAATTGAATTTGAATTTAAGACTGAATCTTTGATAGTGGGTAACGTAATCCTGGCGCAGCCCTTTGTGGTCTTCTGCTTTTGTTGTTCACGCATTCAATATAATTGACGGTATTTATTTCTTAACCTTCATTAACAAATTTATCTATTTCTAGGCCATCCCTCGTGTATTTCAAAAAAGTTGTGATTTTTAAAGTGGCGGGATCAACGTATATAACGAAAAAGCCTGAGATGCTTACATTGAGATTCTTTCCAAGAGAGCGGATCAACGTATATAACGAAAAAGCCTGAGATGGTTTTCTTGAAATTCTCGTGCAAAGCAGTTGGGTAAAACATTGAGATTCTTTTCGAGAAATTCTCTTCACTCAAATTTGGAATGTGCTTGAATTTCTTTTATATTCGGTAAATGGTAAACGGTAAATAGTATGTATTTTATGAAATAATCTTGGCACACGCTTTTTCTGGTTCTATGCTTTTGGAATGTGGTTCAATTTTAATTTGAATTTAATGTGGAATTTTTGATACTTCTTAAATATAATATTTTATCGAGGAGAGTGAACTTGGAATGTGTGAGCTCTAAGTGGATATATTTCATCTCCACGCATGCACAACTACTATGAGTTCACTAATGAGGAATCTCAGGGACCTAGCTTACATCGTGACAGGATATCTTTCATCTCCACGGATGCAAAACTACTATCAGTTCACTAATGAGGCACCTCAGGGACCTAGCTTACATCGTGACAAGCTACACGTGTGATTCACTAGTGCGAGAAAAAAATCGTAGTGTATTCATATTCTAGGAGGCTCGTACAATTGCACAGAGGGACCTAACTTACATCGTGACAGGCTACACGTGTGATTCACTAGTGCGAGAAAAAAATCATAGTGTATTCATATTCTAGGAGGCTCGTACAATTGCACAGAATTTGAGTAAATCTTTCAATATAATACGAAGTCCGCAAAATTGCAAATAATTTGAGTAGAAACCTTTCACAAGTATAATATTAAGTGGGATTTACAAGAAACAAAAACTAGTAAGCCTACGAAGTTGTGCATAAATTTAGTGGAAAATAGTTATTTCAATATAATATTGAGTAGCATTCATAAGACATAAGAACAAGTAATTTGTATTCATATTCTCTAGCTGCAACTGTATAGGGCCAAGAACTATATTAATTTGTTTTTCTCACTTATAATGTGTATGATTCAATTTTATTGGAAATTGAAACAACTATAAGTTATGCGATCCAAAGTATAACACAGATTAGTTAAATTGTAACATGTGAAAGCTTGTAGAAACATTTAAAATTAATTTTTTCTCTTTCAAATTTGATGAGATATCCAATGTAGTTAATTAAGAGAAAATGAGAGGTATGTTGTTGGACAACAAACAAGCATATTGACTAGATCATGAACTAAGATCATGTAAAACATTTTATGATTAATGTAAGAATGTTTAGTTTTTTCTCATGGAAAAAAATAAAAAATAAAAAGTTTCATATAGTTTCAAGAATTATGTTTGCATTTTTTTAGTACTAGAGAATTTAAAATGATGTTGTTTATTAATTAGGTGAACAAAGTATTACTATAATATCACCTCTAATAATTATAATATGTGTCATGATACATTCAAATAAGCTAACATTATATGAAACACATTTATTAATGTAGTTATGTTAGTTAACTAATATAAGTTAAAATTTGTAAGTATTGATAAGAGTAAACCATTAATATTATTACTCATAGTAAGAATTAATGGTAGTTATCATCATGATAAAATTGAGATAGCCAAAAAAAATTATAGTGTAATTAAATTATGTTAGGAAAATTATTTTAAATTTAAATTATTAGAATATATTAGAAAATATTTCTTTATAATAAATTAAATTTCTAATATAGTATTACAATATATTAAAAGGAAATAAATATGTATTACAACAAATTACAATGTAGTTGAAGAAATTGAAGGTAGATATTGAATCATATTAAACAATTTCTTAAATTCAAAAATTTTAATGTAGCAATAATTTTAATATGGTCAATAATAGAAATAATAAATTACAGATTATTGTAAAAATAATAGAATCAGTTCCATGTATTGATCCACCTTTTATTGTACAATTATAAATGAGTAATTGTTAGTGTCGACAACCAGCAAAACCACATTATTAGATGTGCTTGATATACACAGTAAGCTACAACTTAATATATACTATATTATAAACTTATAATAATATTGAAAAGAAAAAAGACAACAATTTTTTTTAAATTATTTTATATCTCTCAAATTGAAATAAAATTATGTTAATTATTATGGACATTAAAATATTTTGTTTATTTACTTATTATTTAATATGAATATTAATTTAAATGTCATCTCAATTTCATCTTAGCTAGTTAAAGAATGTCATATCAATTTCATGATAACTAGTTAAGAATTACACATCTTCGTTGTATTAAAGAAGTAAAAAGCACTTCAATTTTTTATTATACTTATTAATTCTATTCTTTTTAATGTAAACAATTTTATTATTTTTCAATCTAATGTTAAGCCACAACATATATCCAAAGTGTAGAGCACTGATTAAAGAAAAAATAAATTTTATTTGGTAGATTACGTTAGGAATAGCCTGAAGCTTATTGTGATAAATTTCACTGGCCAACCATCAATTTGCTATTGATGTAATAAATAACTATTTATATGGGAATATATTATCCATTAACATATTCAAAATCAATTGTAATTGGATGAAAACATGTTTTCGTCTTTTTTCTAGCATTTTTTTTAATCAATTTTGCTTGAAATATAATAAAGATTTTATAGAATACTAAGGGTTTTAATTCACTTATATGTTCAAACATTCATTTTAAAATACAATAAATCTCAATCTTACTTAAGAATATATGATCTAATTTAAAAAAATATATATATATACAAAAAAATTATAATCTAAATTAATTTATAAAATATTTTAATATATATATAAGTAGGATAAACATAAACTCTAAAAAGGATTATTATTAAAATAGACATACTTCCAAATGTTATATTAAATAATGAAATGAATATTAGAAATATTAGCTTAATGTCTTCGATACTGAAAATAATATATTTAAAACTCTAAAGAAAATATTGAAAATAATATTAATATCTTATAATATAATGGCATAATACTATACAATTTTTTATTCTTATTGTTACTATTATGAAGATATCTCCTCTTTAAGTTTATAAAGACCTTAAAGGAAAAAAAATTTGTAAAATTCTTCACCTAATATTAATATATATATATATATATATATATATATATATATATATATATATTCTTTTTAAATCTACCGTTTTATACATATCTAATAGATACAAAATTACATTTTTTATTTACGGTTATCATTAAAAAGAAAATAACCAATGTGTTAAGTGTCAACTTTATATCAAAGTAAAAAAAGAATTGTACATTTTGTTTATATCAGAAGACAAAAAATAGTTATGAATGAAACAATTTTTTTGGGTTTTGATATTTTGTTTTCTTCTACATCAAATTACATTATTAAAAATGAACACTAAAATATTTTATTTAAAGTTTTTTCAAATAGTGGGAAATCTTATCATATTTTAGTTGTTAAACAAAGGTTGGGGACAACCATCACAAATTGCTATCTCTTAATACTACTATCTCTTAATTCATATTTACTCATCATTATTCATGAAAATCCATATCACGTGTAATTACATTAATCGTGGTTAGTAAGGATGCATAGTTTGCTTATAATTATCATTAAAATATGTTTTTATTATTGCTAATATTTCTTAAATATTATATGTTAAGTTTTAATTATTGTCCTATATTGTTAAGTTACAAAAAGTGTTTTATATAAAATAAAAACACTAAAATTAAAAATTTTATAAAAAAATTGTTTTATTATGATTTTTGTGTATAAAAGAAACTAAATATAAGTAAATTTTAATTCACAAAACTATTTTTAGTGTGTTTTTATTTTGTGAAAGAAAATAATAATTCGCTATTCAATATTAAATATATATTTCAAACTTGGTTATCATTTATCATTTTTAAGATTAACAAAATCATATCAAATTTTTTTTTGTTAAAAAAAAATAATTTAAATGTAAAAATAAATATCATGTTATTAATATAAAATATTTATACATATTTTTAAATTTTAGCATAGTTAAAATGTAAAATTGAAATGCAATGCTTTCAATTCCCTGTTTTTGTGAATATACAATCATTTTGTCTGTAGAACATAAAATGTTATCATAAAATTATGTAAATCTGATCACTTAAATTTTTGACAACTATGTATGAAATGTAAAGAAAATTACGATATATTTTTCTCTTATTTTAAATTAAAAATATTTTTCTAATATATAAAATTTTAATAAATTTTTATGTTATCTGATTTTTTGTTTTAACTTTTCAATACATTTTTTTAAAATATATTTTAATTTATAATTCTTAATTTTAAAATCTTATTTAATTTTAAAATTCTTATTTTACACTTGATGTCTTAAAACTCTTACGGAGCGATATTAATAATAATGATTAAAAAACTCCAAAATAATGAAAATTCAAATATGAAAGAAATTAATGGTGACCTAATTTTCTTCCCTTAGAAACTCGAACACAAATTGTAAGTTTTGGTGAAATATTAAACCAACAGATCAATTAATTTATAATAAAGATTAGTGCTGAAAAAGATTCTGCTGGTAAAAGTGAGAGCCGGAGACCTCCCTAAAATAGTAATAATTATGATGGATGACTTGGCAAGAAATCTTGAACACAAATTGTAAGTTTTGGTGAAATATTAAACCAACAGATCAATTAATTTATAATAAAGATTAGTGCTGAAAAAGATTCTGCTGGTAAAAGTGAGAGCCGGAGACCTCCCTAAAATAGTAATAATTATGATGGATGACTTGGCAATAAATCTTGAGAAGTTGGAATGTAAGAGGTGTCTAAATATACCAGTTGATCTGTAAAAAGCTAGAAAAAAAATGAAATCGATATAGAGAATCAGCCATATCCTTTTTCTTTTTTATGTTAAAGGAAAAGGAGGCCGAAGCACCTATAAATTTCAAATCCGCGCCCTCTTTCGTTCTCATGCCCGGAAGCGCGATTTTGGTGTCTGTGTCTTTGTTCCAAATCAGACACTCTGTGGGTAAATCTTAACGTCCAAAATTTGTAGGTTGACACAAGAGGACAGCAATGTATCTGGACCTGTTCCAGGGGATTCTCTGTTGGATGCAATTGTTGAATTCTCTTTCTATTGATGATCCCCTGTTACATCCAATCGATCCAATCGATTGAGATCAACCCTATTTCTTGATTTTGTTATTCATTTACATATCTCTTTGTAAATCTCACTGTTCCACAAGATCCTCTGCTGAATCCAAATGATTGAGATCAACCCTATTTTTTGTCTCTTTGTAAAGATAAGTGATTGAGATCAATGCTATTTCTTGATTTTGCTATTTCTTTGTTATGATTTCATGCAGAGGAACCGCCAAGGGGAGAGTTGTATCTTACAATGCGCTCTTCTTGCTGCTGTTCCGCTACTCCAAATTCGTTTCAGGTACTCTGTTTATTTCCTCTCTGTAATTTAAGGTAATTTATTGTTAATGTAATTTTGTTGTTTCTATTTCATTTTCTTTAATTAGATTAACGTCCCTCACCTTAGTTTAGTCTCTTATGGAACATAATTGTCCACTAATAGCTAACCTATAGAAACATTAAAGATATTTTCAGCCAAGTCATTGGGAATGGTTCTAAGTCGGGTTCAGGTCCTTGGTTCAAGCCTTCTTCGCTCGAGTAAACCAGAGTAAGATATATGTGTTGTTGAGGATTAGGTTACGGCTAGAGATTTATTAACTTTTGGCATCTGTTACTTTCGAAGTTTTCGGTCGAAGCTTTGTTAGATATGATATCGCTGGAATTATCCAGCCGATCATAATCGCAAACTTCTCTGGATCATCATTTGTTGGAAATTTTCCACTCGTTTCTGTGAAGTTAATCAATTTGAACATAAACTAAAGCCGTCAAAGGATTTCTCAGGGCTCCACTGATGCCCTCCGTCCGCTTTCCAATATCTTCCTTCATTTCTCAACATTGTATTTGCATTTCTTTCTAAGCCAGACTACAATTTTAACCGTTGCCAAAAGCACGTATTGTTATGGTTTTCAAGTAAATTTAGTGTGACTTTTATCCACTCTCAAATATTTTAGCTAAAAGGGTTTCAGCTAAAATTTCAGATGGGTCGGACTACAATTTTAACCGTTGCCAAAAGCTTCCTTTTAGCTAAAGGATTTCAGCTAAAAGGATTAAAAGGATTTCAGATGGGTCGGACTATTTCAGATGGGTCGGACTACAATTTTAACCGTTGCCAAAAGCACGTATTGTTATGGTTTTCAAGTAAATTTAAGTGACTTTTATCCACTCCTTCTATGAGATTTTCAAATATTTTAGCTAAAAGGATTTCAGCTAGTGGTAATTTATTTAAGTTTATTTAATGTTCAGTGTAAAGAAAAATTAATTTATCAATTTTATATTAAATTAGTGTTAAAATTAGGGTAATATTAAGTAATCTAAATAAAACAATTGCTCCAAGGATAATTACAATGTTTAGGAGACCACGTATGCCAGATTATAATAATATTATTATTATAGAATCTGCGTGGTGGTGTTCCGTCGTACTTACGCTTATGACGAGTGGAGGTTTTCGCAAATTTCGTTGTGTTTTGTGTTCGTATCTTATTCATACTTGGGTCATTAAATTTATGTCTATGGCAATTTGTGTTTTTTTTGGTTTATTTTATTTTTTAAATATTTTATGTAATTAACTTATTGATTTTAAATAGTTCTAGATATTGAGAATAAATATTGAGTTTTTTTTATTTACTTTAACATCCTTTGATAATATTTATATTAATTTTACAAAATTTTATTAATTAAATTGTGTTTTTAAAATTAATTATTTATATTGGAATTTTTTTATACATATTATTTGTTATATTATCATGTAGATATTGATAAAGAGAATGAAATAATATCCAATTTTATTTTATTTTCAAGTTTCCTAAAGAGGTGGAGGTGGTGAAGGAGGAGATGGAGGTGGATGTGGAGGAGGAAGACAAGGAGGACAAGGAGGTGGATGATGAGGAGGAGATTAAGGTGGAGGCGGAGGAGGATGAGGATGAGGACGAGGTAGAGGTAGAGGTAGAGGTAGAGTTGGAGGAGGAGGTGGTGGAGGTGGAGTAGGAGGAGGAGGAGGACGACGAGGATGAGGTGGTCGAGGTGGAGGTCAAGGAGGAGGTGGTGGTGGACGTGGTTGTGGAGGAGGTAGTGGTGGAGGTGGCAGTGGAAGAGAACGAGGAGGATGAGGAGACAAAGGTAGAGGTGGAGGAGGAATCACAGGAGGAGTTGGAAGCAGAGGCTTAGGTGGTGGAGGTGGAGGTGCAAGGGGTGGAGGTGGAGGAGGAGGTGGTGGTAGTCAAGGAGGAGGAGGTGGAGGTGTAAGTGGATGTGGAGGTGGAGGAGGTGGTAGTGGAGGAAGAGGAGGTGGTGGAGGTTGAGGTCGAGGGAAAGGAGGTGGGGAAGATGGTGGAGGAGAAGTAGCAGAAGGAGGTGGAGGAGGTGGAGGTAGAGGAGGTGGTGGAGGAGGAGGAGGCAAAGGTGGAGGTGGAGGTGGAGGAGAAGGTGTAGGGGGTGGAGGTGGAGGAGGAGGATGAGGTGGTGGTCGAGGAGGATGAGGAGGTGGAGGTGGAGGTGGTTGTGGAGGAGGTAGTTGTGGAGGTGGAGGAGTTGGTGGTCGAGGAGGACGAGGAGGAGGATGCTAAGGTAGTGGTGGAGGTGGAGGTGGTGGAGGAGGAGGTGGAGGTAGAGGAGGTGGTGGAGGAGGAGGAGGCGAAGGTGGAGGTGGAGGAGGTGTAGGAAGTGGAGGTGGAGGAGGAGGATGAGGTGGTGGTCGAGGAGGAGGACGAGGTGGAGGTGGAGGTGGTTGTGGAGGAGGTAATGGTGGAGGTGGAGGAGGTGGTGGTCAAGGAGGAGGATGCGAAGGTAGTGGTGGAGGTGGAGGAGGTAGTGGTGAAGGAGGAAGAGGAAGAGGATGCGAAGGTAGAGGTGGAGGAGAAAGAGGAAGAGGATGCGAAGGTAGAGGTGGAGGTGGTGGAGGAGGACTCAGAGGAGGAGTTGGAGGAAGAGGCTTAGGTGGTGGAGGTGGAGGTGCAGGAGTGGAGGTGGAGGTGGTGGTGGAGGAGGAGGAGAAGGAGGAGGAGTTGGTAAAGGAGGAGGAGGAGGAGGTGTATGTGGATGTGGAGGAGGAGGAGGAGGAGGAAGAGGAGGAGGATGAAGAGGAGGTGGTGGAGGAGGAGGAGGAGGAGGAAAATTTGTTGGAGGAGGTGGAGGTGGAGGTCGAGGAAGAGGAGGTGGGAGAGGTGGTGGAGGAGGAGGTGGAGGCGCAGGAGCATGAGGAGAAGGAGGTGTAGGACGTGGAGGTGGAGGAGGTGGATGTGCTCAAGGTGGAGGAGGTGGAGCTGGAGCTAGAGGAGGTGTTGGAGGAGGAGGACATGGAGGAGGAGGAGAAGGTGGTACTGGTGGATGAGGTGGAGGTGAAGGTGGAGGTGGAGGTTGAGTTGGAGGTGTAGGGCGTGGAGGTGGTGGTGGAGGAGAGAAGGTGGTGGAGGAGGAGAAGGAGGAGGAGGAGGAGGTGGTGGAGGAGGTGTATGTGGAGGTGGGGGAGGAGGAACTAGAGATGGAGGATGTGGTAGTGGAGGAAGAGGAGGAGGAGGAAGAGGAGGTGGTGTTAGAGGAGGCGATGGAGGAGGAGGAGGCAGAGGCCAAGGTGTTGCAGGAGGTGGAGTCGAAGGTTGAGGAAGAGAAGGTGGTGGAGGAGGAGGAGGTGGAGGTAGAGGAGTAGAAGGAGTTGGAGAGGGAGGTGATGGAGGTGGAGGAGGTGGACACTAAGGAGGAGGAGGAGGAGGAGGTGGTGGTGGTGGTGGAGGAGTAGGAGGAGAAGGTGGAGGTGTAGGTGGAGGAGGAGGAGGAGGAGGTGGTGGTGGTGGTGGTGGTGGTGGTGGAGGAGGAGGAGTAGGTGGACGTGGAGGTGGAGGTGGAGTAGGAGTCGGAGGTGGAGGATGGGGTATATGCTCACATGGTGGAGGTGGAGGTTGAGGTGGAGGTCGAAGTGGTTGTGGAGGTGTTGGTGAAGGAGGAGGAGGAGGAGGAGGAGGAGGAGGTGGCTGGTGAGGTGGAGGTGGAGAAGGAGGAGGTGGTTGAGGACTTGGAGGAGGAGGTGTACATGTACGTGTACATCGATGTGGAGGAGGAGGAGGAGGAGGAGGAGGAGGAGTAGAAGGGGTTGGAAGTGGAGGTAGAGGAGGAGGAGGAGGAGGTGGAGGTGGAGGTGGAGGTGGAGGTGAAGGAGGAGGAGGAAGAGGAAGAGGAGGTGGTGTAGGAGGAGGAGGTAGAGGTGAAGGTGTTGGAGGAGGTGGAGGTGGAGACAAACGAGGTGGTGTATGATGAGGAGGAGGTGGATTTGGAGGAGGAGGTTGAGGAAGAGGAGGAGGAGAATGTGGAGGAGGCGGAGGTGTTGGAGGAGGTGGAGGTGGAGGTGGAGGAAGAGGAGGTGGAGGCAGAGGAGGAGGAGGAGGTGTCGCAGGGGGAGGAGGAGGATGAGGATAATGTGGAGGAGGTGGTTAAGGTGGAGTTGGAGGTGGAGGTGGAGGTAGAGGAGGTGGAGGAGGAGGTGGTGGTGGAGGTGGAGATATGCAAGTTAATTTAAGATTCATGTCTTCAATTCAAAGATTAAATTTTCACTCTCTCCTCCATTGTTGGAAATGAAAGGTAGACTCTCAAGAATCCAGAACATATCTTTTCACATACATATTATCCTACAATTAAATGATAACTAATTCATTTAGATATGATATCTTGTGCAAGAATTTGAACCATTTTTCCCTTAGTCACTTTAACACTCCTAATACTCGTTTTATTGTTTAATGAGTTTGTGTTAATAGATTTTTTTATCATATAGGAAATTAACTTTCATTACATATTTTGTCTTTTAGTCAATGTTGTTGCGCATTTTATGTAATTTCAAAAATTGTGTAGTAATCAACAATTATTAGAGTTTCGATTGAAGAAGAAAACACAATAGTTACTATAATATTTACACACCAAGGAGTTGAAAAACTTACAGATGGTGATGAACCACCAAATCCTAAAGATGTTGGTTTATTTCAAGTGAAGTAATAAATGTTTTTCTATTATAGAATTAATGCATAAGAAGGCTAAATACCTTGATGTAATGATTAAATGACTGATTCGCCAAAAATTTACTAGATTTTATAATTATGTGAATGATTCGCTAATGTTTTACAATATTTTTCAAGTCAATGTTTTTATATAAGAGAATTAATGCATAAGGGTAAATAAGATGATGTAATGATTAAACGACTGATTCACTGATGATTTACAAGATTTTATAATTAAATGAATGATTCACTAATGTGTTACAATATTTTACAATTCATTGAGAGATCCACCAATATTTCCCTATATATATATATATATATATATATATATATATATATATATATATATATATATATATATATATATTATTTCGAGATAGTCACAACAATTTAGTTGTCAAAACCAATTTATCCTATTTAACTTAGACCATCGACTCGATGAGAGAGTTGGTCGACTTTACAATATTGAATCTACACTTTCTTGTGATTGTCAACTAAGTCGACTGGCCCCTCCAACATCTCCCCTACCCTTAATTGATTCTTTGTGATAAAGAAGGGAAGATTTGAGTGGAGGAAGAAAAATTTGATTGTTAGATTGATCTTCAATGCATACAGATTAGAGATCAAGAGCCTCAGCTATTACAAAAATTTCCTGATTGGAAGTGAAACCAACCTTATGAGAGAGAGGACATGACATAACCATCAGCTCAGGCTTAAATGCCTTGACAATATGGGGGGTTTTGACTTCGTTGATAGATAGATTATATATACCAGTTTCTTATTCAGATTAACAACAGTTGAATCAATATCGTGATAGGATGAAGAAGTACAGAGATCACAATAACCAAGATCAAAAAATTTAGGATGTTTGCTAGCATCCTCATGATTTGATGAATCACATAGAGGTATAGATGAAAAGCAAGAATGTTCACCCTCTGTGTTTCTGGAAAAAGAAGATGAAAAATCGAGTGGATTTTCAATAAATGATTGGTCCTCTCCATTGTCAGATGATGGACTAGAATCTGATGTGTTCTGCGAATGATCAACAATGGGTGTATCCATAGATAGAGATACACATGCGAAATCAGTGATGACAAAATAACCAAAGACGTTAGAGAAGAACGAAGGAGTCTTGAAAAAAAGGGAATCATCCTTTGCTGAGGGTTGATGCTGAAGCTCCCAGTCATACTCCTCATGAATGACAACAAAGTTTGGTTGTGCAACACCAACTCTGTCACTAGCTTGATACTCATTCACAAAAAGTGTAGAGTTCAAAATCGAAGAACACAAGATAATGCAATCCAGAGGATCATTAGAATACAAAGACATAGGTTGAGGTACGAAACACATGTGACAACCCATGGGATTTGTAGCCAAACCTACATAGAAAATGTGAGAGGTGATGTTGGGAGAATGTAACATTTGGACGGATGTGTGTGCATGTTCTGCCACATCATTGTTTCCTGGTTGAGTTGTTTGATGAAGGGATAGTGGACAGTCACTTGTGGCAATGACCGTCTCCATCTGTGATTGTGCAGCTCCATCACCAAATTATGCTGAGTGGTGCTTAGGCTTGAAATTCTTCTTAGGATTAGTATATTTAGTAAGACAATACTCAAATCTTTCCATGAGATACTAGAATTTCATCTCACTTTTGGGAGCTTGAAACTACAATACACGAAAGGTGTCACAAAAATCCATAGGCGATTCTTACATGATTTTCCATTTTTGTAAGAATATTTTGGCAAGAGTTTATGGATAAAAATGATGGAAAGTAGATTCAATGAGATCACAAAACTGCTCAAGTGAGTGCACGTTGTCAAGTGGCAAACTCAAGCACTACCGTAGAGAGGTTTCGGAAAGTGTGTGTAAAAGAAGCATGTTGGCCTCTTCTGCATAGAACTCTTATGTAAGGAATGCATAGAAATATTCTAACTACTTAGGCCAGTCTACCTCGCCTTCACCATCATACATGAATTCGAATAGGAGATCAGAAAACTCCCTTATGATGTTGAGAGGTTCAACATCCAAAAAACATCTCAGAGGGATCAGCCTGATAGTATCGATGATAGATGTATGAAGGTTCAAAATAGATTCTAAGGAATCACGTTGTCATTTGGCCCTCCTTCTAGCGCTAAAAATGTTGACGGTGCTCGACTCACCAACATGTCAAGGGATCTCCTCGGTAAGAAGTCCCAACTAGACCTCAGGTTGTTTGGTGTAAGAGTCCCAGCAGTGGGTCATACAAGTATCACCTTCACCGCAGTTGCACGCAGAGGCAAGTAAGATGTCCTTGTTGGTAGCAATGGTGTGACATATGCATCAAGCCAAGGAAGGTGCATGAACGATTCTAACACATGGAAAGTAGGATGAGTGAACCCCTTGGAAACCTATGAAAGCACACAACTAATAACGGAGCACACGAGCAAAGATGCATCAAAAAATGGAAGGAAGGTAAGCTAATAATCCAAAGTGATGGTTAAACGAACAACACATCTCAGTAAGATTCATACATACTTATACAAAAAAATTCCATACATGCATGCATAAGAAAACAATACATATATGATTATAGTAACCCAAATAGTTGAGATACAATAATGACATATGTATGAAACGTGTTGGCTTTGTTATATTAAGCAGTGAAAGTTCCAATCATACAATACATCCATGACCAACCACTAGTCCCCATAGCGGAACATTACAGTCACTAATGCATTCTCCTCTAAAGAGATCTACTAGCTTTACACTATGGAGAAGCCAAAGCTCATTACAATACTCTCCAAGCTTTCTATAAGATACTCCTATCATAAGTTTGGCTGACAAAAATCCCTTACAATGATTTATGAGGTACTATATACAGCAAATCATGGGGTGGCCCTTCACATTCCCCTTTGGGATTGTTCATCTACCCTCATGACTCTTCATGTCCTCTATGACAGTTACATTCAACTATTGACACTTGAAATTTTAGTTGACAAGACGTTACATACATTCTGCACATGTACCCACGTGAAACAAAATAGGCTTGAACAAGCCATGCAAGACATCACTATGACTCGAACAACTGTGGGAAGACCAAATCTTCGACATCCTCATGATGATCAATGGTGAAAAACAAATGCCATGCTCGGTAGTCCATGATGGTATCTATGTACTTTGTGGTGACATATTTCTGGAAATGGACTCTTGCCTCTATTAAATCTGGGTACACTGCTCCGGCTCCTCTGTCTGACTCGTCTAATAAAATGCGCATCAACTCGTCAAAGTACAAGTCTAGCTCAAGTTGCACTTGTGCCTTTGTTTTTACCTTGGTGAGTGTCCCAATAGATCGGATCACATGTGCATGCACAAAAACATCCATGCTTCTGAATACACATGCATGGGAAGCCTACAAACAAGTGATGAGTTGTGAGAGTTCTTCATAGTTCCAGGTCTGACTCTAGATGTGTGCCTTCAACTCAACCGTTCTAGGCTTCATCATCTTGGTCAAGCGTAAAATAGCTCCCTTATATATCATTATCCATGTTTGCAAGTAATCTAAAACAACATGAAAGTTTGATAAGGTACATGATCTCCTAGCACAACGCTCCTGACAACCATTGAGATGGACAACTCCCTTATGCACGGTACTAAATTTGGAAAAAAATTCCAACATGACTATCTTAAGGGATGATACTTCATCCAATATCGCCTTCTTCAACTCTGCTAGGGTGGATTTTGTAACCAGTTCTCCTCCCTTCTTGGTCGTATGTGACAACTTGGCCATCTACTCACTCTCTACTATCAAGAACCGAACACTAGAGCTAGTGGCTTCAACATATGCGTTATAGCATCAATAAAGAATGTTGGATTATTATGCATGTCAGACACGATCACTCATTCTTCGAAATGTGCAGGAGATGTGTGGTCATCTAGAGTAGACACTTTGCACGATAGCACAACTCTATGACGTAACTCATTGAATGATAGGTTGTGCATGTCTTCTTCTGGATTGTCTCCAAGCATCTTAGTATCTCTTTGCTCACTTGGGACATACCCTACTTCTCGATCTGGTGAAGTTGGTGGACCGACCTCTTGGTGATAAGACATGAGGTAGATGCCTTTCTCTAACTCTAGTTGCTCCATCTCTGTATCCATCTATTCAGGTACTCGTTCAATCTCTTGAGCGAAGTCCTACTCCTACGACTGCTCACCCTCTATGCTTGGTGCCAGCTCCTCAGATGAGTCTACTTCCAATATGGGCATAGTTTCATCAATTTGTTGTTGTGCTTCCTTCTCCTATCTACGTAGCTCCTATTCCTTCTGGAGTTTCTCATTCAACTTATGCAACTCCTTCACTGTTTCCTCCATCCTATGTTTTTCTCTCTGCCTTTGCGCGATCCTGTTTTTGCACTATTTCCTCTTTGCCTCTATTGCCAAAGACTCTGCACTAGTGGGTCTGCTCTAAACTTGTAGCTTTGTTCTATCTCTGTGATGTCAACAATTTTTCTCTTGCCTTTGTTGTGCATCGGTATGTTTAACTCTGTTGCTACTACTGTTGGTGATCTCCTAGATGTTGTTTCATGTTGCTTCGTTAACCATTCCACAACGATGCTGACCAATTCAATGGACGTGGAGAAGATGTAACAATATCTTCGTGGATCTTCCTCGGCCCAATGACACGCCGCGTGGATCCATGGAAACTTTACACTCACGTAGTGATCCTTCAAAAAATAATTCTAGTCATATGGATTGAAGCTTCGAGTGATGAAAGTAAAATTCTTGAACTCTTCTGTCTCAGCATCTGCATGCTTGAGATTCTGTATCTCATACAACCTGATCCGTAATGGAAGAGAGGGTCAAGGTGCCTTCTTCTTCCGGTGCAGTCTAGCTGACAGTTCTGCAGAGATGTGGAATGACACTTCTTTCATAATAAGATTTTCAGTGGAAAACTTTAGCAAAACATGCGAAGGCTTCTCCGCGTTGTACATCAATATGAAGGTTCCAAACAGTGAGGCATAACAACCCACTATGTTAATCAATGCCTCCATTGCTACGTTCAACATGTAAGGTGGATCCTGTTTGAATATCATCTTGTATACTGGGATGAAAAAATGATCTGAAAACTGTGTGATGAATATGCGAAAGGTGCATTCAGAAAACAATTTACAATAAGTGTTGAGAGAGATTTTTGTTGGTGTCCATGCCCACTTCAACCCTAAGAATTGTTGTCGGGCACAGATTGCATCCAATATGTAAGAGGACATGTAAATTTCTACTTGCTGACATTTGGGTGGCTACAGAGCTCCTGTTACCTGTTCCTTCAGTCTGTGAGCCAACATGTTGGACCAGTTGCATGATTTTCTTTCACTAGCTAGTTGGTCCAACACGATCATCGAACTCTGCGGGAAGGTATTCGTTCTCTCTTAGCCATACAAGCAACTTGCAAATATGACAAAGTAATTATACGCCTTTTGCAGTATCTTCATCTTATAAATGTGTTAGGTGTCATCCTAAATTTGGCTGGCTCCTTCATGCAGTGGTTGGGTGTAGATTTGTTTTAGCTTGTAATGTTTTTTTGTTTTTGCTAAAATGAAATAGAACACACATTGTATTTTTTTTACTTTGTAATGCTTTTGTTTGTGTTGGAACGAAATCTAGCATGCACTAGATTTGTTTTTCCTTACATTGTTTTTGTTTGCATCAGAAAAAAATCAAGCGAGTGTTATATTCATTTTACCCTAAAATGCCTCTCCTTGTGCTAGAAACAAATCTAGGGTGCACACTATATTTCATTTACCGTGCAATATTTTTCTTTGTGCTAGAAGCAAATCGAGTGCACACTAGATTTGTTTTACACTACAATTCTTGTAATTGTTGTATAAACAAATCTATGTGTTTTACACTACAATGTTTGAGATTGTTTTAGAAAAAAAAATTAACATGTACAAAATTTTCTTTACACTGCAACGCTTGAGATTATGATATAAACATATCTAGCATCCACTAGCTTCGTTATACCCTACGATGCATTTGTTTGTGCTAGAGAGAAATCTATTGCACACTACATTTTTTTTACTATGCAATGTTTTTATTTTTCTTAGAAATAAATATAGCGCACACTAGATTTGTTTTAACCTTGTAATGGTCATTAGAGGAATTTTGAGGTCTAAAATGGGCCTCCTAAGGAAATTATAAAATAATAGTGGAAATAATAAAATAAGATTACATTACATCATCAAATTTTAGAGGAAGAGCTAAACAAAGAAAAACTACTTTTTCAACTCGTAGTTTCAACTTATCTCCCTATGGGTTTACTGAAATTTCAAGCAAAAACACTCATCGGATGTAGAATTGGATTCTCCATATAATGAGTACCCATGTTGCATACTTTCGATGGACACTGCTACATGAAAATATGAAATATAGGAAAAACATGATTGGAATCGCGGTTTTTCATTTAATTCTTATTTTTCATGTAGCAAGGTCAATCAAAATTTTGCAACATGGGTATTCCTTGGATGAGGAATTAAATTTTTCATCCAAGAAGTACTCTTGCTCTAAATTTTAATAAAACCTTAAGAAGATAAATTGAAAATACAAGCTTAGAAACTACTTTTATTGTTTTATTATTTTTTAATACTTTTACTTTTTTACTCCAAAAATGGTGAATCATCCCCAATACTTTACATCACCATCTTGAATCCTATTGGTTCTTATAAAGTTTATTTTGGTTGTATATTTTTCTTAGGAGGCCCATTTTAGACCTCAAAATTTCTCTAATGTTCACTATTGCTAGTAACAAATCAAGCATGCACTAAATTTGTTTTACCCTGTAATGCTTTTGTTTGTACTAGAAACAAATCTAACATGCATGGTATTTGTCTTACCTTGCAATTCATGTTTTTGCGCTTTTGTTTTACCCTACAATGCTTCTTTATTTTGTCTTACACTAAATTTGTTTCACCTCACACTGGTTGTTTTTGCACTAGAAACAAATCTAGCTAGTGCTAGATTTGTTTTACCCTGAAATGCTTGTGTTTGTGCTAGAATAAGTCTAACACACTCTAGATTTGTTTTACCACGTAATGCTCACTTTTGTGCTATAAACAATTATGGCACACGCTAGATTTGTTTTACCTTGCAATGCTTTCATTTGGGCTACAAACAAATGTAGTACTTACTGGATTATTTTATGTTATAATGTTTGTGTTTATGATAAAAGGAAATCTAGCACATGTTAGATTTGTTTTACTTTTCAATGTTGGTGTTTGTGCTAGAAAAAATACTAGCACTAGACTTGTTTTAGCCCGCAACGCTTTTGTTTGCGTTTATCCCTACACTAGATTTGTTTTACCTTAAAATGTTTTTGTTTATTCAACCCCTAGATTTGCTTTACCCTACAATGCTTTCTTTCGTGCTAGAAACAAATATAACATATGTTAGATTTTATTTAATCTAAAATTCTTTTATTTTTGGTAGAAACAAATCTAACACACGCTATATTTTTTTTACCCTCAAACACCTTTGTTTGTGTTAGTGCTACAAATCTAGTTAGTGCTAAATTTGTTTTATGTTACAATGCTAGTCTTTGTGCTAAAATTAGTTCTAGTCGGTGATGGATTTATTTTACCCAATAATGCTTGTGTTTGAGTTGAAAGAAGATCTAGCATATGCTAGATTTGTTTTTCCTACAATACTTGTGTTTGTGCTACAATCAAACGTAGCACGCACTAAATTTATGTTACCCTGTAATTTTTTGTGTGCTAGAAAAAAATCTAAAACACACTAAATTTTTACCCTACAATTTCTTTTATTATGTTTTTTCTTACACTAGATTCATTTTACGTTACAATGCTTGTGTCTATGTTGGAAACAAATCTAGTGAGTGGTAGTTCTTTTTTACCTTGCAATGCTTTTGTTTATGTGGTCGAAGGTGGAGGAGAAAAAAATCATCTAAATCAATGTGGAAGTATGCATCCATGAGAGTCTCATTGCTAATGTGGATATTTCCTTAGATGGTTAGACTAGGTAAAATTTGGATTACTCAAAGATTCTATTTAGGTGTCATTATTGTCATGAAGTTGGACACATTTAGAAACATTGACCCAAATGGGGCCCTACAAAGTGGATCAGAACATTTTTCCAGAGCAATTCTCTCATATCAATAAGTTTTCTAGAACTCCTCACTTAAAGGATATCTATATAGGTTCAAGTACGTGCAACTCTTCGTAATAAATTTTATTTGACAACCTTCCAACCAATAAGTCAACAATCCACTCTCACCCTCATATTATTCTCTCATGTTGTTTCTCTTGAGTCCTATATCTACCCTACAATTGGTACCTCTTCCTCCCTCTCCACTTCTAGATGAACTGTGCTCGACTCTTGTGGAGCCCTCTATCCTTGAATCCATCTTCCCTGCCCTATCACACTCACCTTCACGATTCTCTTCCATTGTTCTCAGGAGAGGAAATGGACCTATGATCTCTGGCTTGAGAAGAATCATTTTATGATTCTCCCTTCTACTGATAGCCTAGCGATGAATCCCCCTACTATATGCCGAGTTGGTAGAAATTCAAGTCTACTTAAACCTGACGAGAAATCCAAAGTGGAAACCAAAGAATGAAAACAAGCTTTTATTGGAAGGTCCCTTAGAGAAAAATTAGCTTTGTCCAAAGGTGCTCTAGGTATTTTCTCTCCTTCAAGTCAAGGGGCATGAGGGTTCCTGGAAACATACTTCCCTCAAAATATTGATCGTTGCCATTAAACCTGATATTTTAATGATCGAGAAAACTATGTACTCTCGTTCAAAGGTGTGAAGAATCCTTTAAGGTTTTTTGAGGAACTTGTAGTTTAGTCACATTGACTCAAATGGTTTTCTAGGGGGTCTAATAGTAACATGGAACTTGAATTTCAAGGCCACACATGATGTTTGCATCAATAACAAGGGATTGATTAGACTCTGCCATTTTGTAATTTACAACATGTCATTAATATACCTATCTTTTTTTATTAAAAATTACTAATGCCTAAAAACCCAACTCAAATAAATTCCGAATAAAGTCGGATTATAAGAGAACAATGAACTAAAAAAAATGTTGATAAAATCTTGGATATGCAAGTCATTCAAAATGGGGTACCTTATTTCATTCCTAGCATTTAAATTTGATTATGAGGAGTTCTTTCAATCCACTCATGCCTTAAACTTCCAAGTAAAAATAACCTATAAGTTACTTGCATGTTAGTCTCTAACACATGTATAAATCAATCTCTTTATTTGTTTTTGAGCTTTATTTTCCAATACCAATTCAATATTGTGACTAAGTTAGCACAACAATGGGGCCGAGCATAGCTTGACTCAAATATACTTTAATGACTGCAATTTTTGAACTATGATAATTATTAAAAAGAATGTTGTCATTCAATGTCATGGAAGTTATGCATGGCCTGCCTATGAGAGGTTTCACCATGTGTACAAATACAAATACAAAAAATAATAAAATGTGTATGTGTGTATTGACATGTGCATGCACAAACACAATCAACTAGGACGTATAGGCATGCATTTGCATGGGTGTGAAGTGTACACGCACACATACACTCTCATTGCCATGTGCAAGCATGGGACATGTGGGGGAAGTGAAAACATGTGGAAATCACATAGGTATATGCGTGTGTGTGTGCATGTGTTATATAGAATATATATGAAAGATATTCAGCATAAAAAAGATATTTTAAAATGGTGTAAGTGTGTAAGTGGATCTTTAGGATCGAGAGAAAAAATAAAATTGAAAAAATACTAAGTTACTAGCATTGTCACCAAAAGGTGCAACAACATGTTGATAGTGTTTTATGGTTTTTTGACCCTTCGAATATATATATGTATATAAACAATTGAAATACATGCAGAAGGATATGCAATCTTGGAAATGAAAATGGTGCTAAATGACATGTGGGCCCAATAATAATACCATCAATGGTTTGAGAGACCCTTGTTCCAATGTTGAAAACCCTAAGTGGAGGAAGGAAATGGTGAAAAGAATACAAGGTGTATATGTTGTATAAGGAAAGTAGAGTGTCTCTCTTGAATAGCGAGTTGTGGCCTATTATGTCGCAATAACAAGTGGTTGCTAGTAATAGACTATCAACCAAACTAGACTAATAATAGGTGATTATTTGTAATACACTAACAATAATAGGTGGTTGATTATAATATACGGTTTTGTGAATGAGGATCTTAATCGCCTCCTTAAAAACAATTTAAAATTTAAGAATAAATAAATAACATAGACAAATAAAAACATGCAATATATTTCACTAGAACAAAGTAAAATGCTACAACCACCAAAACCCAAATTAAAAACCATTAAGAAATGGTTCATATAACTAACCCAGGTACCAACTTGTGACACTTTCAAAAATGACATTATTTTGTTGTAGCAAGCTAGAAACATGCTAAGTGATATGTTATTTTCATGTTTTTTTAACGTAAGGCACACAATCTAACAAAAATTATGTGAAACAACTTCAAAGTTCTTATAAAGTGGTATAGAGTACAATATATGGAAAAAAATAAGCTATTTATAATATTTCACAAAAAATGGTTAAACATATAGTTGCTAATTATTGCTATTAGCATGGAAATTGAAACATGTATCTTACGAGGTATGATACATCCAATCAATGTGCTTAGTGTCTTGTTCTTAGAGCTAAAGAGAAAATAATGTAAGTATGGTTTCGTCCTCCTTGCTTTACTATACTTCCTAAGCCAACCTAATTGGTGCTTAACTAAACTATAAATGGTTTTTGGTCCTTTCTATTGGTTCTTGGTCAAGCCAACTGAACATAGACAAGAGTGAGATACTCTTTGGATTTCTCCTCATTCATCACACAATTTTGGTTTATTTTGATACGCGCAAAAAACACCATTATGAAACTTCAAGTCATTCACTTTTTCAATCTCCACGTAGTCTTCTATAAAATATGAATTGTAGTTCAGGGCTAAAATCAATCATATATATATATATATATATATATTCAATTTTTTGATTCACCCCTTGTTTAAAATAGAGTGGAGAAACCGAGTCTCTTATATATGTGAAAATAAAATTCCATTCAATGAGAGGTCAGTATTGACTACTCACTTGAGTTGGTGAGTTACATTTTTCAATTGATTAAAATAAACTCATTTTATTTCTTTGGAACCAACGACACTAGCTAGGGCTCATCCTACATAGAAATGGCACATGCTGGGGCACAATAAAATATGTGGACCTTGTAGGTAAAGGGAAACATTTGATTCTTTTGCTCATCACTCTAAGTCTCACTCTATCCATGGTATCTCTCTCGGATGGAGCTCATTAGTTCATTGTGGAGTCAATAAATTGATCTATGTTTCACATTATTAGAATTGACTTTGCTTGATGTGCATATTTGGCTGAGAATCTATCCTCTTCTCCCATCATACACTTAAGTAGGATCCCAAAAGGATTCCTCAAATGCAATTAGCACCCAATGCACAATACCCAGTAACCTTAAGCTTCAACAAACTCCTATGTGATTTGTCCATCCCTCGAGGGAAGATGCCTAAGGTAAGAAAATGAGATATGTCCTGGTATCATGGGGACCAGTGATATCAAATCATATTGGGGCTCTTGAAATTGATCCAGAGACCTAAGAATTGTTATAGTGGAAAGTGGCAATTTCTAGTGAGAACATGACTAGTAAAACGTGTAGATGAAACCATGTAATAGTGCCGACTCCATACCAAGAAAACATAATAATAACCTGGTAGGATGTTAAAAACAATGTGCAAAATGCACAATTCACAAGTCAAGCATGGAGCTAAGGATAAACATGAAACTAAAATCTCTTTAAATTAGTCCCAAAAATACTATAATTAATGCAAGAGTTTAAAATCTATTAACGCAACTGCAAAATTAACTTCACTAGGAACATCCAACCATATGAAGCAACAAAAAATTGGTTGATAATATAACTACACTCTATGAAATAAAATTCCAATATTAAAGATTTGAATTCTTTCAGACATCTTCATAGATTCCATGTCAATGTAATATACAAAAGATGGACCAAACTCATAGAACTCTAGGGTTTGAAGGTAAACCCTAGCCTCCTCTGAAATCAATGGCCAGAATAACCCAATAGCCAACTGTTAACTGCCCAAAATATATACCTGTGGTAAGAAGTGGAAAGAATTCACACATCAAAAAATGGTAAAAATAAATTTGTGGACTTTAATTTACATTTCATGAACATGCCTATCTCAATACATGTTAACAGGGGACTATAATAAAAAATTAAAATGAAAAGTTTCTCTACATCTTAAAGATTAGGATTCAAATATCTAATGGAGCACCCATTATTATCATGAGGAAACATGCAAATAAGTCAACTCTATTGTGCAATGCAATTTAGTGTTGACTGGTCTAGATGAACTCAGATATGATGGTGTTCATCTTTTTAATAAATGCATGTCCCTACACAACAACTCTGTACACTTCTAGTAATGAGTTAGCTGGATGGAAAATGTTCTCGAGGATTCAAAATTGAGATTGTAGTTGGATTAAGTTTGCATCAAATTTGTTGCAACTTTCACATGCAATCCAGGTGAAGTGCTAGTGGCAGGGGTAATAGGTCCCACAACTAATGCGATTGAAAGATAGTGGATATGTCAAAAAGAGGAATTAAATACAATAATAATATCCATTAAATGACATGTCAAAAGTGGAATTTGAATGTAGTTTCACATTTTAAAACTCCCTCTCAACAAGGGATAATTCCACCTGCATCATGTCATGAGTATCCTATCAACAAATCATATCCAGTCTCGAGTATCTCATTATCACATATCGTCATTGATAATCTCAATTCATCTCTTTCTTGTTCTTGATTATGCCTTGATTTCCATTCTCATATGTTGAATATTATCGAATCTAAAAGAAGAATAATTTTGACATCGAAGGGGAGCTCAACCTACCACCCTCTCTCCATTGGGGAGCCACTACTACCACCCAGAATCTCTGCCAGCAGGGAGCTCAATGCTACCACCCGAGAAACATTAGCAGGGAGCTAAATCTATGACCTGTATCATTATTAGAGAGCATATTATCAGGGAGCACATGTCAACCTGGAACCACATTGTGGAGCATATATCAACCTAGAATCTCATGGGGGAACTAAACATCCATGACCCCATATCGACTAATAGGTGATATAGGCAAGCTACTACTCGACCCATCATATTTCCTACCAATCTTCCCAACAATGACCCTCAATATTCATGTGGTAGAACACCTACATCATAATCAACACGGGTTGTACACTCTCAAGTACACTCTCAACCTGTTGGCTATAGTCATACCCTTGAGCTTAGTTTTATTGGGATGAGAGGCTACAATAACACCTATAATATCTCTTTCGTGCGACTGAAGCTTAGAGTGAGGGAAATCTCTCTCTTCTTAGATTAGAACTTTGCTACAGATCAACAATGTCATATATTTTTTTATTTGTGTCCATAAATATTATTTCTGCAGTAAAAAAATATACATATAATGCAAATGATAATAGGAGTAAGGATATTATGGAGAGATTTCCCCTCTTAATTGGAATCCACTTCAGTCATCTTTATTTAAGTCATCAACCTGTCTATAATTCATCATGGTCATATAATTTTAGTATCAACTACATCACTATTACATCATGACATCAATATTTCATCAAAGGTTAGTGTCAAATAGCTAATAGGAGCATACCTTGAGAATCATGATCACAACATTACTTCTTTGTCACATAACTCAATCTATCAAGTCAGGGCATTCAATTTTACCATATGCCATAATTACTAAACACATCAAAACATAACCATGGTCAGAAAAAGATCTTGAATATCAATTTCATTGTTTTACTTCTATCATCATGGCTAGCATGCTTTTCACAAACAATATCATTAGTCTCCAGTTACCATCTACTAGAATCAAGGTGTTAGCCTTCTTTATAAGATCAGAATATCCAAAACTATAGATGTTAGCCAAACATAAAGTATACCAAGATATCAAAGATCAATATTAAGTAGCTTGATATAATCAAGAAGTTCAAGATACTTTTCCAATACCAAATGCACCATTTCATTATAACTACCATGAATCCAAATCACTTTCATATGCATGAAACATTTGTGGAGACATTTTCATCATACCTTAGGGCTTACCTTGTCATCAATATTGTAGTTTAAACATAGCATTGAAACAATATACCATGCATATCCTGTAGTGTTCAAATACCTGTGCACCTTCTTATTTTACATAGACAGCTTGTAGTACTTTGTCACCCTTTCATTAGGTGCCTCTTTACCTTTTCCAATGATAGTTTTTCTCTTCCTACACTAGCCATGATCCTCAAGAAGGATCCACCTATCACAACTCATCAGGAGGTTAGAAGCATCCAAATACTCAAATATAAATATAGGAAGCATAAGTAATAATAATAAAAATAATTAGATCCATAAGTCAAAAATAAATATATAAAGGAGCATCATAAGTTGGAAAGTACTTATCTTCAATGAGAGGTGATCATCTCCCTATTGAACTAGCCTTCAAGAGCCATCACTGTCCATTATCCATATAACAATGTTTCCTTCTATATTTCAACCAACTATATAAGTAACTAGGCCTAATAGAGACTATCCCATCTAGGGCTTCATCAAATTCGACACAAGTGCTTGAACATATTCACATTGACCATACTAGGGTTTCTAGATTGCATATCTCAAGTATTTTCCATAAACCAGGGTTTCTCCCAAACCCTAACCTCATAATATCCTTCAAACCCTAATAAAAAAAATTCCCTAAGGTTTTCTTCAAACATTATAATTATTTTAGGTCTCCACCATCCTCTTCATGCATCCATCAACGATGTCATAATAGGGGTAATCTCCATGACTTTTCTTCAGTCCAAATCTAATTCCATGCTAATTTTTGTTAGGTTTATAGTGTTCTTTTCTTTGATAATTGCATTTATTCTTTAACACATTAAGTTCATCCCATAACATCATAACATTCTTCATATTTACGTCATTATTCAGAAACATATGCAATTATATAGAAATAACAATGTCATCATCATCAATGCAACGGAACATAAAGGAAAAATAGAATAAAAATATTCACACATAGAGACATCATGATTGGTCAGAGACCAGGGAAAAATCCACTATGGGGAAAACCATTTCAAATTATTCTTCCTATTCAATTGTCATCAAATGATTCAAAAAAATATAGCAAAATGATCCATATCTTCATTTCTACAACTATTCATGAAAAGAAACTACAACATCCATGAAATGAACCCAACAATGCTTATACTCAAAATGTTGATTCTGAAGCATGTAATGAACTCTCATTGTCTATGGTCAACTACTGAACACTACAGTCACTAAGAGAAATATTCAAAAAAATGAAATTACATCATTTAGGTCTCGGTCACATGGAGGAGGAGTCATGTGTGTGACTGGGAAGTTTCGGTCACTCTATGGAGCCTACAAGCAATCAGTTGTAATGTGCAACTGAGATTCTAAAACCCTAGATGTTGATCACATGGAAGACAAGTTGTGCGTGTGAATAAGATGTTTTGGTCACATGGATGAGCCTAATAGTGAGCGATTTTAGTCGAGATCTCTCTGAGGATGAGCCTCGGACCTGTGCGAGAGAAAAAAAAAGATAGAAGAGTGTTTCATGATGATGTCCAAATGAGGTAGAGGTCACTTTTATTTATAGCCTTTCAAGGGTGCCCACTTTGCTTTAGGATTAACCTTATCAAATATGTACATGTGGGATTTTCTTCATAAGTACACTTTCTCTTATCCGTTTTGAGTGATCTTTAGCTCAATTTTGGTCCTCTCAAAAATATGAATTAAATTAAATCATAATATCCATAAAATGAGTTGTCCAAATCAGAGTTTGACCACAGTTTCATACTTTAACATGAAGTGGATCGAAGAAAAAGGATCACCAATACACTTCTAAGAAGGGGAAGAAGAAGTGGAAAGGGGGAGAACATAAAAAATGGCAGCCACAAAAAAAGTTTAAAAACCCCAAAAACCACTACAACCACTGTAATATTGATGGTCATATCACGGAGAAGTGTTAGAAATTACATCCACAGATTAACTTGAAGAACAAAAAAAATATAATACAAAGAATAATCTCATGTCCACGGATTTGAGAAACAGAGTTGAAAGTAGTTCAGATGTCGATGAGAATATGTTTTGTGTGTTAGTGAAGAAGAAGGTGAATTTGAGTAGCCTTTAATAATATGAAGAGTTAGAATTGACCAAACTCTTCCACATCAAGATATAGGTCAAAAATATAATGATTGATGCTCCTTTTGACTCTGGATCATAGGAAAATATCATTACAACAAATATGGTAAAAAAATTGTGATTGGGATTCCATGATCATATAATCCCATATCCATTGGCATCGATAAATAAGGATGTAGATAAAAAGCTAGCAAATTAGTCCAAAATTAGATTTTCTATGAATGTTGATTTTATTGCTAAATTAGAACTATATGTAGTTCCCCTTGATGTACGTGGAATGGTGTTTGGATTTCCCTTTATGTATATGTGTGATACAAATTTCATCTGAAGATCCAACCAATACTCTCTCATAAAGGATGGAAAATTTTACACCATCACCGTGCACAAAGGTAAGTCAATTGTTTTTCCAATGAGTGCCAAACAAGCCAAGAAACTAATCAATTCTAGTAAGAAGTAATTTTTAATATTTTAAAGAGATATTTATTCTATAGAAGAGTCAATAAGATAAAAGGAGTCCTTTTAGGGGTGTACTAAGAAACATAGATGACAATTTGAAGAGATTTTATAGAAATACATGGATGTGTTCTGAGAGACTAAGGGGTTACCACCCAAGAGGGAAGTGGAGCACGAGATCTAGCTATTGTTGGACTCCCCATTGTCAATAATTGGGATGTACAATATTCTATCACAGAAGTAAGTTAGGTGAAGAAAAAATTGTTGTAGTTGTTGGAACAAGGTGTCATTTAACCTTGTACATCAACATACGGGTCACCCATCATCATTGTGCAGAAGAAGGAAGATAATTGGCTAGTGTGTGTAGATTACATGGTGTTGAAAAAAATCAAATTCAAGAATAGGTACCCTAGCCCAGGATAGATGATTTTTTGGATTATTTTCAACAAGAAAAGTACTTCACCAAGATGGAGTTAAATTCTTAATATCACTAGGTTTGAGTGAGAGAAATGATACCTGGAAAACGCCTTCAAACTAGGCAAGGTTTGTATGAGTGGTTAGTCATCCTGTTCAACCTATACAATGCACCAGCTAAATTTATGAGGTTAATGAATAATATATTTCACCATTTATAGATTCATTTTCCATTACCTATTTGGATGATATACTGGTATATAGTGCTACCTAGGAAGAGCACGTTTACATTTGACATAGGTGCTAGAGACATTAAAGAAGCACCAACTACTAGAAAAATCAAGAAGTGTGAGTTTGTACAATAATCTTTTGTTTATATGGGGTATATGATAGGTGGAGGAGAGCTAAAGAGTCCTAATTGACTTTAGACTCTTTTGTCATTATTTCCCACTCATGTCCTCCTTATTCGAGAGCATTTACAAGATATCTCACACATCTAATTAATTCACTTAAAATCCTAATATTACATTAATTTATCACTTAGGAATCCAACTTCCTAAAAAATACATGACCCCCATATTTTCTTAATTACAATGATTTTTACTTGGGTTGAATGCTCTTGCATCACACCCTCTCCCCTTCCCCACCCTCTGTCTCTCCCCATATACCTCCCTCTATCTCTTTGTCTCTCTCTCCCTCCCCCTCTTCCCTTCTCTCTCTGTCTCTCTCCCCCACCATCTCCCCCGCTCTCTCTCTCCCCCTCTCATGCTCTGCGCCCCCCTAACCCTCTCTCTCTCTCTCCCTCCCCCACTCTCTCACCCTCCCTCTTCCACCCCCTGGTTGTCGCTCGATCTCTCTCTCTCCCCTTATCCCCCCTCACCCTCTCTGCCCCCCTCCCCTCTCTCTCTCTCTCTCTCTCCCTCCCCCTCTATTCCCCACCCTATCCATCTGTCTCTCCCCCTCCTCCACCCTTTGTCTCTCCCTCTCTACCTCCCTCTCTCTCACTCTCTCTCTCCCCCCTTCCACTCCCCCTCTTTTCCACCCCTCTCCCTTTCCCTCCCCCTCACTCTCCCACACCTTATCCCCCACCTTCTCTCTCTCTCTCTCTCTCTCTCTCTCTCTCTCTCTCTCTCTCTCCTTCCCACTTCTCTCTCTATCCCCCATCCCGCCACCTCTCCTCTCTCTCTCCTCTCCCCTCCCTCTCTCTATCTACGTCTCTCTCAACCTCCCCCTCCCTCCCTCTATCTCTCCCTCACTCTCTCTCCCTCTCTCCTCCCTCTTTCAACCCCATCTCTCTCCCTACCCCTCTCCCCCGTGTCCTCCCCCCCTCTCTCTCCGCTTGCCTCTCCCCTCCCTGCCCTCTCTCTCCATTTCTCCCCCACCCTCTATATCTCCCTCTCTCTCCCTCACCTTCCCCCTTCGCCCCTCTCCCTCCCTACCTACTTCTCTCTACCACTCTCACCCTGACTTACCCTCTCTCTCTCTCTCCTCCCTCCCTCCTCCACTTTCTTCTTTACCACTCCCTCTCCCTCCCTGCTCTCTCCCACTCCCTCCTTCCCCCACTCTCTACTTTACCATTCCCTCTCATTGTCTCTCTACCCCTATCCGTCTTTTTGTCCCTCTGTCTCTCTTCCTATACCTCCACTCTCTGTCTCTACGTTTCTCCCTCTGTCTTTAACTTTCTCCTTTTAAATTTTAAAAGCCCAAAATACATATATTTTATTTTCAAAACAATACAATGAAATATCTTCAAAATATTGTTTCTCCTAAAAGAAATTATCATTTAAATATGTAATAATAAATATTACTTAAAACTAAATTAAATCATATTACAGAGCAAACAAATAAATTAATTATGAAAGAAAAAGAAAAAGAAAAAAAGAGTTCTAATAAAAATAATCAATAAATGGTTTTACTATATTTATTTCATTTATTTATTGTGGGAGAGGGGGAGAGGAAGGAGGGGGAGGGAGGGGGGAGGGAGAAATATTTTATTTGTGTAAATTATTTATTTTACACAAATTTTTATATACTGCATGCATGACACAATAACTTAATAAATCTAGAAGTCTAGGGAAAATAACACGCATAGTATATATTTCATATTTCAAGTATAGTTTTATTAAATATTTTTTGATGAACTTACCATTGTAATATCCCTGATAATTTATGAATCATATTGGTATAAGAGCAGGTGACTTTAGTCATTTTGTGGGAATATGCAAGGGATCCAAATTGGTTTAAGTAGGAAAACTCAACCATGGTAATAAATCCAAAGATGTGGTAGAGGAAAGGTTCTTAAGGCTATAAAAATAGATCATAGATATCATCCATAACATGAAGCTCCTTATGAAAACTCTAGTGAAAAAGTTAAGAATAAGAGAAGATGGAGGCAGTTGAGAGGGGAAATCAAGGGACATGGATGAACCAAAGAGGAAATCTAAGAAAGAACATGAAAATGAACATCCCAATTCAAGTGTCATGAACCATTCACAATTCTTGTTCAAGAGCGAAGAAGAGGTCTACGTCAAGACATATCAAAGTGAGATTAATGCTTTGAAGTTAAATCACTAATTATAACTGTTTAAGGTTTATTTTAGAGTTCACCACATATATGAAGGACCTAAATTTGATTTTATCATCTGATATTATAGGGACATTCCTTAACTTGGTGGTAAATCCATACGAAAACCTTAAGACTAGAGGGATACCCTCTAGTGATTAAATGGGAAGATTTCAATACTCTAATAAAGTAGTTTTATCATATTGGGTATGTACGAGACTAGTGGATCTAGAAGAATTACTTCGGGTAGATATAAGGGATGAGTGTATAAGAGTTCACCATGAAATTTAGGAAGATGGAGATAATTTTGAGTATCTCCGCAAAGAACCCGTACATGTTTCTCAAGTATATGGGGGGTATAAAGAACCATCAGTCGAAGGGACAAATGTTGTTTAAACCCATAACAAAGAATGAGGATTATGTACAAGCACAATACCAAGTGAAATTAAGCAAAATCAACTAGGTCACAGTAGAAGGAGCACCATAGAGCTTCCTAGAAGGGGAAAGAAAACAATATAACAATGATAACACACTAGTGCAAATATCCTAGCAACCACTATAACATCGATGGTCATATAGAGGAGAAGTGTTGGAAATTGCATCTAGAGCTAAACCCAAAGAACCAAAATAAATATGCTAAGAAGAATAATCTCATGGTCATAGATTCAAGTAATCAGTGGGAAGGAAGCTCATATGTGGATGAGGAAGAGAACGAAATGACCATTCTCTTCCATGTAAAGACATGAACAAAGAAGGCTAAAATTGATGTTCTATTCAACTCCAGATTATAGGAAAATTTCATAGCAATAAATATGGTCTTGAAACTGGGACTAGAGACTCATGATCATCCTAGCCCATAATGATTAAGATGTGTCAACGAGGCAAGGATAAAGGTAAGAAAAATAGTGCAAAATCAAAGTTTCTATTACTGTTGATTTTCTTGTTGAAGTAGAATTAGATGTAGTTCCAATTGATGTCTATGGAGTGGTAGTTGGAAGTCCCTATATGTACATGTGTGATGAAATATTCATGCAGAAAACTAATTAGTATCATCTCATCAAGGATGGAAATTGCTTCACCATAAACACATATAATGGAAACTCCAATTTTTTCTTGATAAGTGCCAACCAAGACAGGAAACTGGTCAGTTCTAGAAAGAAGTATGTTTTACTATTTTTTAGATGAAACCAATTTATAGAAGAGTCAGTGATAGAAAAATCATCTTTCAAGGGGTGTTCTAAGGAACAAAACCAACAAATGGAAGAATTGATATAATAATACAAGGGTGTGTTTTAATAGACTAAAGGGTTATCATCCAAGAGGGAAGTTTTTTTATTTTATTGTAGCTTAAATAAGTATTGAAGTTGGCCCAAAAGAAAGAAATTAAAATTTGAATTTTCACCTCCAAAAGTAGAAGTAATCTCCATATTGTTCAAGTCATCCAACCACAAAAGAAACAACTATTGGAGCTCATTAATTCACTATATAAAATCACTAAAATTCCTCCTCAAAGAACTCAATTCAGATCACACACACATAACATCTTATATTCATCTATGTAAAGGCGACACAAGAAGACAAGGTCGAAGTTGACCATGATGGTATAGCATTTGAACAAGCTCTTATTCTCTCTTTGTTTGACCTCGCATATGTGGAAGAGGCCAAACTTTTATGTGAATACTTTTGCGGAAGGAAAATGAATTTATATGGAGGAATAGGAGGCTGAAATTCGGCCTCGTCAGCTAGAGTTGATCAAAATCTTCTCAGAAGTAGTTTTTTTGTTTTAAGGGTAGTTTGACCAGGTCTGACCTTGGTTTGATTAATAGTCAATTTGAACTTATTTTGAATAGAAATATAAAATTGTATCTCTTGTTGAATTAAATAATTTCTCTAAGAAAAGGTTATTGGATTTTTAGCTGACTCTTCATGATCCTGCTATAATTATTGTCTTACTGTTATTCCCTATGTATAATTGATTAATGATGAATGTGATATAAGATGAATTGGTTAATGAATCATTAGAAAGTGATTATCATTCTAGGAAATCATGAAAATTCAACACAGTTTCAAAGCCAATTTAAAGAGAATCCTTTAAAGGTGTAACCCTAGTCAAGTCATGGATGGTTTTTGATGAACTTTGTATGAATCATTGTAAGGAGAACAAGGACCGGGATTCTTATTTGAGACACAAACTCTACCTTATCTGAGTCAAATTTGAACCTGTGTTTGGGCCTCATTAGCCCTCTATTGACCGCATCGAGAGGAATCAAGCCCTGGTACGAATTTAGAGACTATATAAAGATTGAACTTGTAAAGATAATCAACCTTTGTCTAAGAAAATATTAACCTAAATTTTGTCGTGGTTAGGGTAGTCCTAAATCCACTTTTGGACGTCGCCTTGAAGGTTATTTTGAACTTATATAGGACAAATATGATGCCGACCTTAACGTTGTTCTTGTGAAATCCTTGACAAGATTTTGAAGTCATCTGATGTATACTTTAAATTTGATTTGTAAGGTCACTATACCCATTTTTTTGTACCATATAATTCATATTGGTATTTCTAGTAATGACATCATCGCAATTTTGAATATGGAAGTTCGATAAGGCATAAAGGCAAGATATGCCTTGTTAAGTAGGATGAACCAAGTATGTTCCATACACTTGTGAAGTGCACTATGTTGAATTGAAATTATTGTACGAACATTTGTAGAGATACTTCCATATGCGTTCATAAGAGTGTTGTATACCTTGTAGTATTGTTGAAATATCTTTTATGATTGAGGTGTCATTTCTTGATGTTACAAATTGAATCAAAGGAGAAAACGGTATTCACCTATAAAGAAACAAATTCTAATTAGCACATGACAAAGTTTGTATTTGGAATTCTTAGGTTTTTTTTCTTGGCCACAACACCCCCTATAATTTTCAAACCTTTTTTGGGTACCCTCCATCTAAATCTTGGTCAAACGAATTATTTAATGATTTAATTTTGTTAATTTTGTGATATTTTATCTTTTCTTATATTTTCATATTGATTGCTCCATTGCATGTGTTTTGTTGCAATTTTCCAATGTTTAAAATTTCATCTCATTATGACTTACAATTTGGAATATATTGTCAATCAAAGTTTGGTTGAATTTTTTTACCTCGGTGTAAAATTTGTAAATTTGTATTTTATTATAATTTTATAAATTGTAGATAAAATTTATATCAATATGTAATATTTTTATTAAATTTATTTGAGGTTATGTTAATTAAAATTAATTATTTATAAATATAATTTTAACTATTTAACAACGACATGGAGTATTCTCCCTGAGTTCCCTGACTTCTTAGAGGTATTGAAATTTCATTTTTTTCGAATCACCCAGGTTCACTAGACTGGTTCACTAGACTTTGGGATGACATGGGAGGAGCACAAAGAGTATTCAACACAAATTATAATTAAAAGGGGAGCTTATATTTATTAATGGGTAGATCAAAAATACCTTGGAGTGGTGGAGTGCTCGTACACCACTCACGAGCCTCCACCCACTCCCTCTCTTATTCCTTCACATGTACAAGCATCCCCTCATTTACTTTTACTTTGAAACCATAAAAACCTTAAAATCCTGCTCTTTTGAATTTTTATATCTATTTTTTATTGTATTTGTTTTTTTAGATATTTTTAAATTTATTTAAACATAACATTAATAAAAAACATCTTAGGACTATGTATTTTCCAACGCTTTGCTAATTTTGGAATCTAGATTTTGGAGGCTGATATCTTGAATTTTACGGAATGGAAATGAGCACGTGAGGGCTTGTTGGAAATATTATATCATCGAGAAGGATATCACAGTGGTTGTATGACCAGATTTGGTCATTAACCACTCCAAAAAATAACATAATCTACAACTATGAATTTGCAACAAAAAATAAATTTATGAGTTTGTTTTGGAGAATTTTCGTTGGTCCAAAGTGGTTTGTTGTTGCAAATTCATTTTAGAAGATCAAATTTTCGAATCTTCTCTTCAAAAGAAAGCAAGGGAAAACTTATATTTGGTTTTATTAAATTATTAAATTAAATTTGGACCCTTTAGTTTGTTTTCCACAATTTTTGAAATCTTAGTTTTTCTCCATTTTAATTAGTTTTTTTTTTATTATTGGTTCTTTATAGAGCTTGGTGGAAACTATGTGGCAAAAAAATCTTGGAGCAAATGGATTGCACTAGCAAAGAAGAGAAAAGGATTATTTCCAACTAAAATCAAAGATCTCAATCATTCTTTCAACAAATCTCCTTTTCGAGCATTTCTTTTTGTAATTATAAATAACAATTGGGACTGGCAGAAAAGGTTTCCAATTCTTTGCAAAAAGAGATTTTTTTGCACTATTGTAGAGGACTTAATTTTGTATAAAATTTCATATATTTGGACTAGATCTTAAGAGGTGTATTCCAGCTCCAAAATTTCATGATGTCATGGAATTTTTTTAGAAATCATGTACTCAAAAGCCATGATCACGACTGCAACCTTTGTGCACTAATTTCAAATTTAAAGGTTGATTGAAGGTATTAATTTCAATTTAATTTTGATTGACGGATTGATTGAGATAACTATTTGATAATTGGGTTTTATGCTATTACAAATTTCACTTAATTGTAGGCTTATCTAAACATTAAAAACCTATATTTTAATGATGCCTCTTATTCATATTAAAGATAGGCAATGAATTTGAATAGATATGCATGTTATCATTGATAACCCTTTAGTAGATTGATGACAAGTTTATCTTTGGTTTAATCATGATTGTATTATGAAAACTATTTCTTTAATGCAATTATACCACTTATTTTGAATTCATTTTATTTGAATTTAAAGGTATGTGCAGCAGGATAACTATTTATCAATAGTTGAATGTATATATTTGTTCAAATTAGTAGCAAGTACTGGAAATATTTCCTTGGCTTATTATCTTTATTTTTATTCTAAATTCAAGTTGGTCCAAAATTCAATATTTTTCTCTAGATTGAGAGGAGGACTAATCCTTCATTTAATCGAGTTAGATTTAATCTATCCTTTTGAATGCTTTCATAATAGATTATATTATATTTGCATTTAGATTTACACTTAGATTTAGTTCTCATCTTTTAGAAGTTTCCTTATGTAGGAGAAATTACATTGGTGGATTAGTTGAGCCCTTATGTCAGCTTAAGAACTGCTTCATTGCAAGCATGCTACAAGAGGGTAAGTTTGGTTGACTTCTCTTTTTGATAAGTTATTAGAAACACCGCAAGTCAACAGGGAGATAGAGGGTAATTTGACCCATTTGAACCAGTCATAATCACCATTTCAAAAGGATAAGGGCTTCGTTGGGACCATGACTAGGTGATCTCCCCATTGTTTATTTAATTCATTTTTTTCCATCAATAGGCTTGAAGGATAGGATAAAAAAACCTTAAATCATGCAAGGAAGGGAAGAAAAGGAACATATTGATTATGAGGATGATGAGTTCGCAGATGGCTTTTAGTCATTCCTACAAGGATGAAAATATCAAGAGGGAGTTGACAATTCTTTGAAAAGATAAGTACTTTGTATATATATTCCTTGATTATTATTGTTTTACAATTAGTTAGCCTCTTACCTACTGAGGATCGAAGGTACATCATGAAGGTTGACAAGCTTCTAGCAACAAATGGAAGCACTGGAAGAACAAGGAAAAATTTATGACAAGAGGTTTCTTCCAGGATCGATAATTTGTGTTCAAGAGAGAAATTGTACTAATCATACTTGATGACCAGAAGAGCTCCTAGATCAGAGGGAGCAGGTAGGCCAACAAATTTAAAGAATGCTATGATGGAGGAAATTTTGTCGAAGACAGGTCATTGGTGACTTCCAAGTTAATCTCAAGATGAAGTATGTGGAAGATGGAAGCAAAGAGAAGTACAAAGAAATATTCATGAGGATTCTCTGAGAAAGAGGGAGAGGACTATGTGGAGACTCCAGTTTCTAGGTACACTTATGTTACAACTATTATTTTTCGTGCTTCTATTATTTTTTGAAAATTACATCAAGTGGATGTGGAGAACTCTTTCCTAAATGGAGTATTTGAGCAAGAAGAAGTGCACATAGAGCTACGTCAGGGATTTGAGGTACATGAGAGGGAATCTCATGTTTACAAAGTAAAGAAGGTTTTTTATATACCTCGGACACAATATTTTTCGTTATATGGATATCAAATCTCCTAGCAGACCTCTTTACCATATGACTTGTCTCTGACGGGAGTGAAATGACCCACATGAGAGAGAGAGTAGCAGTGCTAAGAGGATTTTCCATCATGACCTGGGTTTGATTACTAGTTAGTTCTAATTTATTTTGAATTGAAAGATCATATTAGTATCCCTTTTTGAATTTAACAATTTTTCTAAGAAAAGGGGGCTGGTTTTTCCCCAGTTAGGGTTTTCCCAAGGTAAAAATTTGTGTCTCTTTTGTTTGGTTGTCTCTTCATGATCCTACTCTCATTATTGTTTTATTGTTGAGATTTTCTATGTATAATTGCTTAATGATGAATGTGATATAAGATGATTTAGTTAATGAATCATTGGAAAGCCATTACTAGTATAGGAATCATGAAAATTCAACAAAGTGGAGCACAAAATCCAACTATTTTTAGACTCTCCAATGCCAACAGTGGGTCGAACAAGTGGAATTTTATAGAGACAAACAAGGTGAAGAAGTAGTTGCAACAACTGTTGGAACATGGTGCTTCTCGACCAAGTACCTCACAATGTGGTTCACCACTTATAATTGTGCCTAAGAAGGATGCAACATGATGGATGTGCATTGGTTACAAGGTTTTATAAAAAAATATGGTCATGATAAAGTAACCCTTTCTTAAGAACCTAGCATAGTTAGCATTAGATAGATTCTTCTACAATTGATAAAAATTTATGAAATTATTTTACTATTTATCTTATCTTGATCTTCTTCATATTATGAGTGTGTTTGTTTACTTCATCAAACTTCTGCCAAAACAAAGAGACAAGAACACAAGAAGTTGGCATTCTGGCAGGGCCAAAACCTCTCGCACATAATTCTTCTTATAGAGATTCTAATTGATGAACACCAAGACCATTATACTTGACCCTCTATGCCACTCCAAGACCAATACACCAATCCTCTTCCTTTGTTACTACTAAGATCATCAGCGTAGATACTTCAGTACTTCTCTTTTATCGAAATCTTCAATGAGGTTTCCACATATATGACTGATGTTTGTCCTTAACTTCACCGAGATCATAATTGTCTCACGGTTGCACCCTTAACTAATATTATAGTCGTATGACTCTGTCTTCATTGAGATCACATTACTGCACCCTTGAGACAGAGTATCTTCAAATCAGGTTTATGCTGAGATGGTTTATGCCACTATGGTTTACTTCAACAAAATCTTCTCCTTCACCGAGATTGTGCCTTCAAGGAGGAGTCTCTATGATCATTTCCGAGATCCTGTAAGATATCTCATACAAGTCCAAGATACCGCCTTCACTTAGCTATTCGAGATTTTTTGTCTTACTGTGCCATCAGAAGTCCTGAATACCTCTGAGAACTTCAGAGGTATCCGAGATTTGTCCTATGTTTTTGCGGATACTTCAGCTAGGTATATATAGCAGTTATGACTCCATTTGAGCTGACTTATCCAAGTGAACTGACATGTCATCTTTTAATAATTTAATATTTTTTTATTATGCAAACCGACATAATGTTCTTTTCATTGCTTTGCTTCCAGAATTCTTCTTTGAACGATGTTGCTTGTCCTGGAGGGTTGCTAGACTCTGGGTTAACCCATTTTAATTACAGAGATGCTCAAGTAGAACTCTTCAATATGGTTTTGACACTTTGACTTTCCAGCACTATGGAATGAGAAAGAAACTCATTCATATTATTTATAAAAATAATAATTATTTTTCTTGACAAATTGAAAGATCAAAATTACATTGACAAATACTGAACCTAATTAGACTCTTCTTCACCACCTCTTCCTCCCTCTCTCTCTCTCTGCCTCCCCCCAACTCACCCATTCTAGCTTTCCCCTTCCCACCCTCTATCTCTCCCCCTCTTCCTCCTTCTTCCTCCTCCCCATCTTTGTCTCTCACCCTCTCTCTCTATCTCTCCCTCTCTCACCCTCTCTCTCTCTCTCTCTCTCTCTCACCTCCCTTGTTTCTCTCCATCCCTCCACCAATTTCCTCTTTATGGCTCCTTCTCCCCCTACCCCCCTTCTCCCCCCTTCTCCCCTTTCCTCCCTCCCACCGGCCCCACCCTCCCTCTCTCACTCCCTCCCCTTCTTGCCCTCCCTCTCTCACTCCGCCAGCATCCCTCTCTCACTCGCCTGCTCCTCTCACTCCCCCCACTCTCTCTCTCTCTCTCCCCTCCCCTCTCTCTAGCTCTTACCCCTCTCACCCTCTATCACGCTCCCTCGCTTTCTCTCTCTCTCTTACTCTCCTCCCCTCTCTATCACTCTCATGCTCCCTCCCCCACTCCCACTCTTCCTCCCCCTCACTCCCCCCCACTCTCCCCCACTGCTCCGCCATGTCCCCTCATCCCCTCTCTCCCTACTATCCCCCCACCTTCTCTCTCTTCCCCCCCTCCCTTCTCTCTCTTTGTCATCCTCCCTGCTCTCGCTCTCTCTATCTGTCTCTCCACCCCCTCCCTCTCCCTCCCCCCCTTCTCTCACTCTCCCCCTATATATCTCTCTCGCCTCCCCTCTCTCCCCACAATCTCTCTCCCTCTATACCCTTCCCTCTCTCTCCCTCTCAGTCTCCCCTCCTATCCCTCACTCCCCCACTCACACTCACCCTCCACCTCTCTCTCCCCCAACCTCTTCCCCACTCCTCACTGACCCCCTCCCCCTTACTTTCTCTCTCTCCCTCTCTCTATCACTCTCTCCCCCACCCTCTCACCCTCTCTCTCTCTCCTTCTCCCCTCCTCTCTTTCCATCTCTCCCCTGCCCTCTATCTCTCCTTCTCCTCCTCCCGTCCCACCCTCTCTCTCTCCCCCAATCCTCTCCCCTCCCCCGCTCTGCACCCCCCACTCTCTCTCTCTCTCCCTATCACTCACTCCCCCCCTCTCTCTCCCTTCCTCTCACCTCCTATATCTTCCTCCCGCCTCCCTCTCCCCCTCCCTCCCTCTCTCTCTCTCCCCCTCCCCTCAACTCTGCCCCTTCCTCTCACCTCCTATATCTCCCTCCCCTCTCCCTCTCCCCCTCCCTCACTCTCACTGCCCCCACCTCTCTCCCCCCTTCCTCTCACCTCATGTCTCTTCCTAACCCCTCTCTCTCTCTCTCTCTCTCTCTCTCTCTCTCTCTCTCTCTCTCTCTCTCTCTCTCTCTCCCCATCTCTCCCCCTCCCTATCCCTTTCTCTCCCCCACCTGCTCTCTCTCCCTCTCTACCTCCCTCCATCTCTCTCTCTCTCTCTCTCTCTCTCTCTCTCTCTCTCTCTCTCACCCTCTGCCCCCCCTCTCTCTCCCCGCTCCGCCTCTCTGCCACCTCTCTCTCTCTCTCTCTCTCTCTCTCTCTCTCTCTCTCACTCCCTCCCTCCCACTCTCTCCCCCTCTCTCTCACCTCCTGTCTCTTCCTCCCTCTCCCTTCCTTCTCTCTCCCCCTCTCCCTCTCCGCCCCCCTCCCTCTCTCTCTATCTCTCGCCCTCCCCCTCTCTCCCCTCTCTCTCCTCCACCCTATCCCTTTGTCTCTCCCCCTCTCCAACCCGCTCTCTCTCTCTCTCTTTGTCTGTCTGTCTCGCCCACCCTCTCCCCCGATCTCTCTTCCCCTCCCCTGTTCTGCGTCCCCCCTCTTTGTCTCTCTCTCCCTGACTCCCCCTCTTTCCCGCTCCCCCTCCCACTCTCTCTCCCCCTCCCCCGCTCTGCATCCCCCCTCTCTCTCCCTGCCTCACCCCTCTCTCTCGTTCCCCCACCCTCTCTCTCTCTCTCACCCCCTCGTTCTCTGCCCTCTCTCCCCCTCAACCTCGGCCCCCACCCTTCGTCCCTCACCACCTCGTCCCCCACCCTCTGTCTCTCCCCCCCTTCTCCCCCACCCTTTGTCTCTCCTCTCTCCCTCCCTCCCTCTCTCTCCCACTCCCCCTTCCCCTCTCTCTCACTCCCCCTTCCCCTCTCTCCCACACCTTATCTTCCACCTTCTCTCTCTCTCAGCCTCGCTCACTCTCTCTCTCCCCCCTTGTCCTCCCCCTCTTTGTCTGTCCCTCCCTATCCCTCTCCCCCTTCCACTCCCCCACCCTCTATCTCTCCCTTCCTACCTACCCCCTTTCCCATCCCCCTCTCTCCCCCACGCTCTCCCCCTCCCCCTCCCTCTCCCACACCTTCTCCCCCACCTTCTCTCTCTCTCTCCCTCACCCCACTCTCTCTCTCTCTCTCCCCCTGCCCCTCTCTCCCCCATCGCCCCACCTCTCTCCCTCTCTCTCTCCTCCCATCCCTCTCTCTCTCCCTCTCTCCTCCCCTCCCTCTCTCTCTGTCTCCCCCTCCCTCTCTCTGTCTATCCCTCTCTCTGTCTATCCCCTCTCCCCTTCTCTCCCCCTCCCCCTCTCTACAGCCTCTCTCTCTCTCTCTCCTCCTTCCTTCCCCCCCATCTTTCCCCCCCTCTATCCCCCTCTCTCCCCCCCTCTCTCCTCCTCCCTCTCACCTCCTATCTCTTCCTCCCTCCTCCCTATCCCCCTCCCTCTCTCTCTCTCTCTACCTCTCTATCCGCCCCTCACTCTCCACCCCTCTCTCTCTCTCGCCCTCCCACTCTCCATCCTCCCCTTCTCACTCTCTCTCCTGCCCTCCCCATCCCTCTCCCCCACCTTGTCTCTCTCTCTCTCTCTCTCTCTCTCTCTCTCCTCCCTTCTCATCTCTCTCCCATCCTCTACCCTGCTCTCTTTCCCCCTCCCCCACTCTACGCCCCCCCCCTTCTCTCTCTCCACCCATCCCATCTCCACCACTGCTCCCTCTCTTTCTCTCTCTTTGTCTCTCTCCCTGATCGTCCCCCACCCTATATCTCTCCCTCTCTACCTCTCCCTCCCTCACTCACCTTCCCCCTCCCCCTCTCTCTCCCACACCTTGTCCCTCACCTTCTCTCTCTCTCTCCTCCACTCGTCCTCCCCCTCTCTGTCCCTCCCTCCCCCTCACCCTCCGCCTTTGCTTCCCCTACCCTCTGTCTCTCCCTCCCTCGACCCCCTCCCCCTCTCCCTCCCATGCCCATCCCCTCACCCTCTCTCTCCCAACCTTCTCCACCACCTTCTATCTCTCTCTCCCTCGCCCCTGTCTCTCTCCCTCTCCCCTCTCTCCTCTCTCTCCCCTCCCCTCCCCCTCTGTCCCTACCCTGCCCTCCCCTCCCTCTCTCTCTTCCTTCCCTCCCCATCCTCTACCCTGCTCTCTTTCCCCCTCCCCCACTCTACGCCCCCCCCTCTCTCTCCACCCATCCCCATCTCCACCACTGCTCGCTCTCTTTCTCTCTCTGTCCCTCGTCCCGATCGTCCCCCACCCTCTGTCTCTCCCTCTCTACCTCTCCCTCTCTCTCTCTCCCTCACTCACCTTCCCCCTCCCCCTCTCTCTCCCACACCTTCTCCCTCACCTTCTCTCTCTCTCTCTCCTCCACTCGTCCTCCCCCTCTCTGTCTCTACCTCCCTCTCACCCTCCGCCTTCCCTTCCCCTACCCTCTGTCTCTCCCTCCCTCCTCCCCCTCCCCCTCTCTCCCATGCCCATCCTCTCGCCCTCTCTCTCCCACACCTTCTCCACCACCTTCTATCTCTCTCTCTCTCTCCCTCGCCCGTTGTCTCTCTCTCCCTCCCCCCTCTCTCCCCCCTGCCTCCCCTCCCCCTCTGTCCCTACCCTGCCCTCCCCTCCCTCTCTCTCTCCCTGCCCTCCCCTCCCTCTCTCTCTCCCTCTCTCTGTCTATCCCTCTCTCTCGACCTCCCCCCCTCTCTCTCACACCCTGCCCCTCTCTCTCTCCCCCTCTCCCTCTCACCTCCTGTCTCTTCCTCCCTCCTCCTCTTCATCACCCCTTCTTCTCTCTCTCTCTCCCCCTCTCCCCCCCTCTCTCTCCCCCTTCCTCTCCCCCACCCTATCCCTCTGTCTCTCCCCCTCTCCCACCCTATGCCTCTCACTCTCCCCTCCTCCCCTCTCTCTCCCCCACCCTCTCCCTTGCTCTCTCTCCCACCCTCTCCCCCGCTCTCTCTAACCCTCCACCGCTCTGCCCCCCTCCCTCTCTGCTTCGCTCTGCCCTCTCTCCCCTCTGCCTCCCCTCCTCTCTCTCTCTCTCTCTCTCTCTCCCTATCCCCTCTTTCTCCTCCCCCTTATCCACCTCCCCCCCTCTCTCTCTCTCCTATCCCCTCTTTCTCCTCTCCCCTTATCCACCTCCCCTCTCTCTCTCTCTCTCTATACCTCTTCTCTCCCCCCTCTCCTCCCCCACTATCTCTCCCTCCTCTCCTCCCCCACTGTCTGTCTCTCCCTCTCTACCTCTGTCTCTCTCTCTCTCTCTCTCTCTCTCTCTCACACACACACACACACACCCCTTCTCCCCCACCTTCTCTCGCTCTCTCTCCCCCCCTCGTCCTCCCCCATCCCCCCCTCTACCTCTCTCCCCCTATCTGACTACCCCCATATCCCTCTCTCCCTCCCTATCTACATCTCTCTCCCACTCCCCCTCTCTCTCATTGTCGCTTCCCTCCCCCTCTCTAACCGTGCGCCTACCCCTCTCTCCCTCCCTACCTCGCCCTCTCTCCCACTCCCTCCTTCCCCCACTCTCTACTTTACCATTCCCTCTCACTATCTCTCTACCCCTATCCGTCTTTCCCTCCCTCCGTCTCTCTTGCTATACCTCCACTCTCTCTCTCTACCTTTCTCCCTCTCTCTTTACCTTTCTCCCTTTAAATTTTAACAGCCCAAAATACATATATTTTATATTCAAAACAATACAATGAAATATCTTCACAATATTGTTTCTCCAAAAAAACAAAATATCATTTAAATATGTAATAATAAATATTACTTAAAACTAAATTAAATCACATTACATTGAACAAACAAATAAATTAATTATGAGAAAAAAAAAAAAAAAATTATAATAAAAATAATCACTAGATGATTTTACTCTATTTATTTCATTTATTTATTGTAATATTTCTTGTCTTACAATAAATTCTTTACCAAAAAAATACAACATAAATTCTTTAGCAACTAAAGTAAAGACAAATATAAAACATATCTAAGTATATGAGAAATACCTCCATAATTATCTTGCAAAGTTGCATTTTAACAACAGACTCCCACGTCTCCACTCGAGCTCCTCCGCAATCTTTCAGCCAAAAAAAAGAAACCCAATAAAGAAACGATAAACAAACGAATGTAACAAATGTAGAAGGCTTTAAATGCGATTTATAAGTGATGTACAACCCAACGGATAGAACCACCACAGTCGATGCTATCAGCGCCCCACCACCTCAGTCGATGCTATCAGCACCGCACGCTTAGAAAACGTTGAACTACACGATGTAGGAAAAGGAATTCGCTGGTTCGGCAAGTTGAACAATTTTCCTCCTGTTGGCGAGACGAATGTACCCTTCTCCATTTCCTTCCTTCCAATAACATGATCATATTTTTCTGCTGCTTTTCCGTCATCCTCTTTTTTCTTTTCTCAGGCGGTGCTCCCGATTTCGGTCCTCCATCCTTTAGCAACGCCACGATAAAGAAACAGTGCATAACTCTTTTAACACTCACCCAAAAAAAACCATTAGCAACGCCACGATAAAGAAACAGTGCACAACTCTTTTAACACTCACCCAAAAAAAACCATTAGCAACGCCACGATAAAGAAACAGTGCATAACTCTTTTAACACTCACCCAAAAAACCAACAGAACTCCAAAGAAACAGTGCATACCTTTTTTAACCGCTGCACAACATGTGAGGAGTAAATCAACCAAGCCAGCTTATCCTCTCATCTCCCAGGGAGAAGCAAATCTAAACAGTAAAAACAAAGACCCAAAACAAAACAGTTAAAAACCAAAAAATACCATTATTTAAACAGTCAAAAACAAAAACCCAAAAAAATAAAACCCAAAACCCATGAAATGGCTACAAGCAGAAAGAGGGAAATAACGATGGACATTGCTAAAGCATCCACAAAAGAAAGAAAAAGCAGAAATGAAAAAGGACAAATCAACCAGGTGCAATGCTAAATCAACCCACTACCCAAGATGCTCTGCCCTCTAGCAGCATTCTAGTCTGCTACACTCAGTTTATGTCATGCTTTGTACCGGCATTCTGCTCTGCTACACTCAGTTTGAATGCAAAAGGTATGACCCGTATGCAAAAGGTAATCGTTATATATACCATTAATGAACAGAGGGTGTTCACAGAAATGGAATCTGACGGCCTCCTTTTCTGAAATCCCATCACGTGTCCTCGATCACCACGTAAACCACCACGTCCTCTCGCTGGTTCTTCACACGATGGTTCCTCTCTATGTGCTTCACTCCAGCACATATGCAGAGTCGGTCAAGCCACATTAACATTCGGTGGAAGCCACGAGGGTTAGAACATTGGATGGTCAAATTGCCCTAGCATGAACCCTCTACTGGTCGAAGGGTTGGAGGGTCAATTCGCTTCGTTTTGCAGAGTATCGATGACTTACTGCAATTTATGATGGGGACCACCAGGCTAGGCTATGCACGCATAGCTCCAGAACTCCCATCCCATGCTCCATTACCTGGATGAAATGAACCACCATGCTCCCACTCCATGCTCGATCACCTGGACGAAATGAACCACCATGCTCCCACTCCATGTGATCCTGCTCTGCATCCTGCAATTTACAGAAATTTCCATGGGATTATAAGTTCACCTTTTGGATCCCTTCGACATGCCTTGAGCGTTCAGAGGATGGTGAGGATTCTATGTAGTCCCCTCACATTCAGTGGATGTATCTGTCTGCATTCTCCGTCTGGATGCTAAGTGGTTAAGCAGCAACTCCCACGCAGATGTGCACCAGCAAGCCTTTCTACGAGCTCTCTCGACGCATGGAAAACACGGTAAGTTCAATCCTTATTTATTTCTTAGTGTCCACAACGGCTATGCCTTTTTCAATTCACTATTTTCCAGAACACATCATAGCCGTTTTATCCACCTGCAATCGATAGCCTCCGATACCCTCCACGATCTCCGTTGTCATGTTCTGAGTGCCGTTGTCCTCTGATGTGGCACTGATTTCAAATTTGTTGAAGTCCGTTAACATTTATATATCCAAATTAGAAATTTTAGCTCTATATATATAGTAAAAAGTCATTAATCAAAATAAAAATAGAAATTTTCCAATTACAAATATGGTAAAATATATTAACAATCGTTTTAATGTTTAAAACAGTCAAATTTGTTAATCATCTTTTTGGTATTAACAACTTAACTATACATCTGAGATTAACAATTTTGGAGATTGGTTTTCAAAAATTAACAATACAACTCCAATATGAAACACTTTACTATTTCGCTTTTATATTAAATATATTAATCCTTTGCCTAAATAATATAGTTATTTTTTATCGTTTAATATTGAATAGAGGATTATATATAGTTATTTAATATAAAAATCACAAAATTTTGACTTTTTAATCCAAAAGGATTAAATTTCACATAAATTAAATAATTTACAAATTTAAGTTGAGTCTTATAAATTGATAGTTTTCATTTTTATTATCATTACTTATTTTCCTTTTATTCCTTTTAATTTGAAAATTATTATTATCAACTTAGATCCATTTTAATTGCAATCTATCAAGTCTTGAGAGGAATCAAATTTCTTTTCACTATAAAAGAGATTTAAACCTCAAAAGATTTGATAATGTTATGATGGATTTAGGTTGTTTTAATTTCTCCCTTGAAATAGGCTATATTCCACATGGATACCATGGGTTTTTTTTTTGCTAGGTAAGCACCCACGGGGGATTTGAACCAGTGACCTATCAGAAGGAGTGCCTTAACAGTGCACCCATTCACCGTCAATCCAAAGCCCCGTGGGCTTACAATGGGTTTTCAATACCATGGGTCATTTTTATTTTATTTTTACATGATTATTTTTCATTTTACTTTCATTTTTCTTGATGTAAAAAGTTTACATTTCATTATATTAATATTTTTATTTAATTATTTATTTTTATATAATTGACTTAGTCAAAATATTAAACATTACATTCCAACATCCTTACCATCCTCGGCTAGAGAGCGGTACAATTAAAATACACACATAAATTACACCTAAAGTTTTACATAGTTTGATAAAAGATAGTGATTGCATTACTTATTTCTATCATATTATTTATTTATTTTTAATCATATAATTGGCTTAGTCAAAATGTTAAACATTACATTACAACATCCCTACCATACTGGCCTAAAGTTTTACATAGTTTGATAAAAGAGGGTGATTGCATTAACTATTTATATCACATTATTTATTTATTTTTAATCAAATATCATTTATTAGTTATGAAAGTATTGCTATTTGTTAGAGTGAATGTATGGTTAATCAAAATGTAGATATTCTTATGCAATAATCAAAAGCTTTATCTAATATAGTTTTGCATGCTTACTTCAACTAATACATTCTCAATGCTTTAAATGAAAAAATATTACCTGTTATCTCAACACTTCATTAGCTTCATAACTTTGATTCCAACTATAACATTGCTAATTTATCTTACATTCATTTTACGACGATAACAATGATTATGTAAAAAAAAAACTAAGGAAGTAAAGGTGAAGATACTCCCATGAGGCATACCAAAGGGAATTCTTAACATGTAGAGCAACCATGTATTTAGACTGAAGGGAAATTCATTGATATCTGATATTTTTCGACATATGTAATTGAATAATAATAGGAGAATTGAAGAGGACTATTTGCAACTTACCATGGTTTATACTTGTGCCGAAGGCTACCATAAAGTATTCAAGTACCTATTCGAAGGCAAGAGATTTTCCTACAATTGGTGCAAACACAAGAAGAGTTCATCTACAAATTGTTGATCAGATGCAATTCTATCATCCCCATGAAGTTTCATACCCCCAGTGTTTTTTTAGGGTGCCATAGCATTAATACTTCAACTCAATACTTCTTCTATTAGAAAAAAAAAGTGGGATAATGGCCCCCCTTGTATGACTCCACAAGGTGGAATGAATGTTGAGGAGGGTGATCCATTTATGAGGATCAAGAAGCAATTGGAAATAAGAGAGATAATCCAATTTATACATTTGTCTGAACACCCAAAGGTGAAAATGATGTGATATATTTATTGCTAACTAAGTCCACCAAAATCATTTGGCATCGCAAGCTTGATGACCATACCCGAATTTTGAAATATTTAGAGATTGAATCAATTCATGGGCCAAAATGATGTTATCAATGATTTTTATACCTTCACCACAACTAGATTTCTCCTAGAATATGAGCTTCATGATTCTCTATCATGTCTTCTTTAGCAATGAGTGTGAAGTAGGTGGCATTAAGGTTATGAGTACTAAGGAGGTTATGCAAAAATCTATCTACTCTAGGGGTTTTCCTTTCGACATTTCAATGACTACTCATTCTACATATTGAACTATGATCTCGAAGAGCAAGGCTTCGTTGTGCTTCTAGGTAATCAAAGTTGGAATGTTCTATGTAATTCTTTCAATAAACTCCTCTAAAAACTTCTTAGGTTCAGTGACCAAATATTATTAGTAATTTCTCAATTCCTTTTCAATGTTAACATCTCACTATAACTTCAAGCCCTAACTATATTTTAGGGTTGAAAATAAGCTATGATGTTGATGTTAAACCATGGATAACTTGAAGAATTGTGTGTTCTTCTCTCCTTCATCTACCCATTAAAATTTTAATTATTGTTGCCATCAGACTTCCTATTATTTGTTACACTCCCCCAACTATATTTGATGTTGGGTTTTGTGGCTGATAAGTTTAATTGTTCTACCTTTGAGGATGATATTATACTAATTATGCTCCATTTTCTCAATCAAATCCTTCTACGATTCAAAAATATATTTGAATTCATCTTTATTGCATTGTCACGGATAATCTGAGGTAATTTAAATTTTTCCAGAAGTGATATGTTGTGGTATATTTTCTCATTGGAGCTTCTTTCCACTATTTAGCTAAATTATGCTAAACATATGGGTTATTTAGCTAAAATTCTTCAAAACTAAATGGATCATTTTTTGGGTTCATGTCTAATCTAGTTTCAAACTTATTGGTCAATGATTCAAGCCCATTCTTACAAGAAACTTACAGGCCCTATGATCATTAAATATTCTGAAAAAAGGAAATTCATCTAGTCTAGAGCTTACGTGATGAAGGACCCATATTCTATTGCCCTAGGTGTGAGTTTCATTGGATGTTTCCAATTCAACTATAATTAGGCTCCAATTACTGACTTTGAAAAACCAAAAATCTACATCTGGTCATCTCATATCCATGATTTGAATAGAAAGTGGAATCCACCCATGGTATCCATGCATGGTATCCACCCTACTATTGTAACTCAAGAAGCCAACGAGAATACTATAAATAAAAATCCTCACTTGGTAAAATGACAGATGGTTCCTTCACATTGTAGGGTAAATGATTTATCCATATAATAAAGAATTATATTTTTTTCATATATTGTTAGGTATTGAGTGTGTGTATTTTTTGTTCAAGGTTTTTCTAAGAATATTTGCATGGCATATTTATATTCTTTCTCTCCTACTCTCTCTCTCATTATTTATTGTTCCTAGATCATATACCCTATGATCTAGATAAGTGGTATGAGAGCCAAGTTGATTTAACAAATGTATGTCTAGCCCATTGCTTTGAGATTCTAGTTATTATTTAGATGGAAGATTAAATTTTCTCCTTGGCTAGGGTTATGCCTTTTATTTCCTCAAATCATTCACCATATGGATTTTGTGAAATCACTAGCAAGGTCCAAAGGGATCGTGACCAGTGAATCCCTCGAGGAATCATCAGTAAGGGGAAAAGGATGAAACCCTATGGTTGTGGTAGCCATTAAAATGGTTGCAGGAAGCTCCAAGATGGAGTAACATAATGATGACATGCCTCAAACCATAGATGTGGTGGAGGAATTATAGGGTGGAAATGGTGTTAGTCATTATGTACCCTTCGATAATGGAAAAAACAAGTTTCATAAGTTTTTTGTAAGAACAAAGCACTAGTCCAAGTTCGAGTCTGGTGGAGGCATGGCCTCATGGCCAAGCTACAAGCCTACATCTTTCTCAATGATGGTTCTCCCAAGAAGCAATGGTACATGCTCAAAGACCTCAATAATCCTCATTATGTTGTTGCCTTTGTTGATTCCACCCTGGAATACTACCCCACCCTCTAAGAATCAAGAGATTATAGCCATGCATAAATTAAGGATGAATACGTGGCATATGCTTGGGAGGATAAGATGCACAAATAATATGGGAGTGTCTTGTATTTTCTCATCAGTCCCCACACCCCAAACTGTAAGGTTGAACATTATAATTATGTGGACGACACCATGGATAGAGCCTACACTTGGCTCACTACCTGTCAATCCTCTAGAGTGCTCATGGTTCTCCTCAACATTCAAACTGAAACTTTGCTTACCAAGATATCTGGCAAAAGGGTGACCACTATGCTAATCATAGGGTCCCTCTCTAACCTCTCAAGAATATAAAATCCAAGGCTTTATAGCTTTGAAGGTTACAATGACATCAACATGAGTGACGACATAGTCTCCATGAATGTCATAGGAAATGGTGTGAATGAATTCATTATATTTCATCTCATACCATCCATGCTTTTAGCCACCACTCACATGTTTCAAGAAGTTCAAAAAATTTCATAGAAATGCATGTTCACAAAAGAAAAAATGATGGCCATAGTACATGGTGAGTTTGCGCTCCATAATAGGGGTAACAAAAGGTATGGATGTCATGTGGTAGGATTCCAAAACATGATCCAAGCCTTTGGTTCATGTATATATTCTCCCAATGATGCATTTCCCACCTAGGATATTTTCCCATCTAGGGCTTGTCCGTACACTATTTGTATCAGAGTCAGCCCACAAATGTCATGGGGTATCAATATCTCTCGAGCTTCATTTATCACAGTTGTGGGACACCTACAAACCCAAGTTTATGGATCAAATAAAAAAACCTTTGCCATTGATGTTCATTTTCTAGGCCAGCCACTATCAATAACAAAGTTGGCCCATAAGCATTATAGGATACTATATCCTTTGACCTTTTCTCACCATGATTATGGGTAAACCACACAAAACCCTTCTATTCATTGGCTCATATTCAAAAAAAGCTTCTCATGAGGGAACTTGACATAATGAGAACCATTTCTTCCTAAGGGAAGAATCTTGATCCAAATGGAAAGTAGTATCCACACATGGTATGTACCCATGGTATTGTAACTCAAGAAGGCACCTAGAATACCATAAATGATGGGCCTCACCTTGTGAAAGGAAAAATGTGTCCTCCAAAATGTAGGATAAATGATTTCTACATTTAATAAAGAATTATTTTATTTTCATATATTGTTAGGTATTCACTGTGTGTATTTTCTATTTAAGGTTTTTATAAGAATTGTTTCAGAGCATATTTGTATGCTCTCTCTCCTCCTCTATGTCAACATTTACGTTTCATAAATCTTACACCCCGAGATACGTATCAACCTCCCCCATTTTCATCCAAGGATTCAACCATGAATATTGTCCCACAAATGGGTAACCATGTGCTATAATATAATGGATGGGTTGAGTATTGTGAAAAAATAAAAACATATATTCCTAGTTAGATTGGGTCCATAAATAATGGAAATAAAGCCCATTTATGTCAAACATATTAGTTGATACTTTATTGTGACAATTCTTTGAGTGGAAAAGATGTTTGAAAGCATAATATCATGGGGGATGTATAATAAAGTAATTCCCCTTGATGTCTCATGTACATCTAATTTCATTGAGTTATAGTTTCTTGAACAAGTAGTATCAATTTTAGAGAGCATATCAGTTGAGGACTTTCTTGCCTATAGAATAACCATAGTTGGTTTTTCTTTCAGAATTTTATTTTTAAATATATATATATATATATATATATATATATATATATATATATATATATATATATATATTCATTCATTCATTCATCTAATAATTTATGATAATATATTCTTTGGGTATTTGAGGGGGTGGGGTGGAACATGTTCATCATCAATGCCATTATTCTTAAATTGACTAGCATTTCTCTCAACTCTTGTAGAAGTTTCTTAGTTCTTCTTTCTTTGTCTTTTTATTCTATTTTCCTAATTTTTATCATTATTTTAGGGTTTTAGTTTTAACTCCTAAATAAATATACTAGTGATGCTTACATTGCATCTTTTATTCCGAAAATTATCCTTTTTTTATCAAGGCTTTTGTCAAAAGTTGAATTTATTGATTCAATATTGAGTTAGACTCCTTTCCATCCCATTCTACTACTAAATACTGGAAATCAAGCTTGCTAAGCTCCATATCTTCTCCCTCCTCTATGTTTGTTAGGTCTCTAACGTCTTAATCCATTTATGTGTCTTTGTTGTCTCCACTATTATTGTTTCTTCACTTCATTAATTATATCATTCTTTCCCATGTTTCTTATAACTGGTTGGATTACTCCTTAAGATTATTGGCAACCTTGTTTAAGGTTTCCACCATGTTCTTGGATAACATTTCATATCAATTACATGATATTTTCCAATGAAATCAACATCCAAGGAGGGTTTTCTACCTAATTTCTTCTTTCTTACCACATTTTCAAAACTCCTAGGTTCTTTCAACATTTATGGTTTAGGGATAGAGGAAGATTTATTAAGAGGAAAACCCCTAAATAGGTTCCCAGGCTACTAATGATATTTGTGTTGATGTCGCTTGTTGTGATGACAGTCCTACTATCAACATCCATTCGAATTAGCCTGAATTAATAACATGTATTGGTACCAGAAATACTTGCTCATTGTCCCATGTCTTGAAAAGTGTATTAGTTGTTTGGAAAATACAAGGATGCAAGTTTGGAGAATAGTTTTGTCTAAGGAATACATTCTTTTAACTATGAATTTTCTTTCTCGTCTCCTAGGATAAACTTTTAGTTGTTCAATATTGTATAAAAACTAAAAAAAGATTAATAAAATATATCTAAAATTACTAAAACAAAAAAAAGAGCAAGGCCAAGCAAGAAGCAAAAAACAATCAAAATTCTTTCTACACTTCAAACCATACAAAGTAAAGTGTGCATGTTATTTTGGGAAGAAAACTCTATACTAAACACACAAATCCAATAACCAAAATAAGATAAATTATCTCACTCCCCATATCATTAACAAAAAGAGGTAAACACACGAGTAATTCACTATAAAATGTATTTTCAAATATTTAAAACCTTTAGTATTAAAGTAGCTTTAAAATATTTAAAATGTATTTAAATTATCAATATTAAAAAAAATAACACATTTTTAATAGAAATTTACATACTAGCACAATTATATAAATTAAATGGCTAGTATATGTTAATAATTATCAATCCACAATAAACATCAAAACGTTTACTTCGTCATACATCTCACATTGCTAACATTTCAAATTTTATGAAATTAACATTATTATTATTATTATCATTATTATTATAAGTTAAACATATATTCATTTTAAAAAGCATGGAAGAAGATTTTTATCCATGAAGATTTATATCCACTTTATTATGGAGTTTCTTAATCTATAAATAGGGTATGTTACAATACCATACCATGGGCCAGAGCCATAGCTTTTCAATATCACATGCCGAAAAAACCATAACTCATTTCATATGAAACTTGCTCATATGATATTTTGTTAACAAGCAATTGCACCATATGTTGCAAAGAAACATCATAAGGTGGGATCATAGAACTTTATTTTATCTTATTTTATAATGGTAAAATTAACAAATATTTCTTGCGTAGCAAAAGGAGAAAGATGGAATGGGAGGGAGTCAAAGTCTTTTTATAGTGATAGGTGTAATTATCATGGAATTGGATGGAACACGCATGATTAGACAATGGTATACATCAAATTATTGTCTTCCTTTTGAATCCCCACCTTTCAACAATGAATTCATCTAATGTTTAACAATTATCCTGCAATTCCTTCCACGGATGTGTTCTTAAGCCGAAGTGACAACTATTCCAGCAAGAGGAAAAAGGAAATGCTAATTATTTCAGCCATTGTATGGTTGTGCCAAAGTGCAAGGACATGGTCAAGCTTGGCCAAGTAGTTGAGCAAATCCATGCCCAAAAGTGTAATGGAGTTGCATTTGGTCCACACCCAGAGGCTTCGCCATCCATTCCCCAAATAGAACTGATTTAGCTTCTGCTTCCGCTACCTATCAACACTCACCAACAATACTTTAGGTGGATGTGCTAGTTGTAATTTCAATCACAATATAATAAATATAGCATATCCTAAATGTTCCTTCACACTAATTCCTACGCTGATGTACATTTAGTGTTTATTAAGGGATTGTGAAAAGCTTGAGCGAAATCCTGATAGATAGATCAAAGTTTGTAAGCATAGGTATGGAAGAATGCATGTGACTTTTTTGTATTTACTTCTTCACAAATTCATTCCATCACAGTGTTGAGAGATATTTGAAATGCAATCATCACATCCAGTCATCGCATCCAGTGTCATGTTTACTGTTTCTCGTTTATGGAAATAGCAGTATTGTAGATGTAATGGTTTTTATATTTTCTATTTGTATGTTTTGGTTGGAGATTCACATTAACTCTTTCAAAATAGTGTATGAAAACAATTATTCTATCATTCTCTAAAACTTGGTTAAAAAATAATCTATATGTAAAGACCATATTAGGAATTGTGGGTGTAACAACTTTTATTGAAGCTGATAATGTCACATCATTTTAAATATCATTCACTTTTGGCATTGTCTTGCTTTCTAGAATATGTTAAAACCAGTTGAGAAAATTTTCCTTTATTTCATCTGGTTTATAAAGAAGGATAAGAACATATCTTGATCAGTGCAATAAGTTTACAAAATTGATATAGTTATGAAAGAAACATCCATTATAATGAATATCGTTATTTATGCATCCCAATTAAATACACCGAGACTGTCTATGCAGTTGTAATAACATTTTCAAATAAAGAAAACAAAACAAATACAGTCAACAATTCCCTTCACAACATCTATTGCCGAAATTTTTTCACAATTCCTAGTAATAACACTTACGAATATAGACATAGGAACGCTAAACAAGAAAATCCAATGGTATATTTTTATATTGACACACATTGCTCTACCAATATTTTTCTTCAAAAACTTTAGGAGGCCAAACATATATATAGTTAGTTTCCATTCTGAGTTTCTGCATCAAAAATGGGTCATTTTAGGGAGTATTTTCTTGTCCCATGATTATATCATCATCCTTTTACAACAACAAACCCTTTTGATGAAAATACAATATGATGATGAAGAATTCCCCACTACGATATGAGAGGAAGATGGTGCTTCACACGGAAGCATCACTGGGTCTAGGATAGCAGGCAGTCCAATGTTTTGCTATCATCATCGTTGCTTTTTCCATTTTACTGTAGTTAGGAGCTCACCATGATGGCTTGTGGGCTGGAACCCTACCTATTCTACAATTGTTACCTGCATCCCTGATTCTATCTGTAGCTATTGGAATGGAGTTAGACGTTGTCGATTATTTCACCAACTTGAATCCCAACGAGTCGATTTGGACGCTCCCTCATATTGTGTCAAGTTTTGGTCCTCATTGAACATTGTTTCTCCTACAGACAGGCCCATTGTTTGTCACTAAGATTTCTGGACCATCCGTGCCATACTTGCCGGCTTCTACTCCCCCAGTTGCATCTCCTGGGCTTGACTGCCCTCCATTCTATCCTTCTATGTTCAACCTTCTTGCCACTTGCATTGCACCCTCCCCTACCTTTGATTCCATTTCTCCTGAGGCATCCCTTCACCCTGCATCATCCGGCATTCCCATTTCTTTAGGGTTGTCACAATCTGGGATATGCTCTATCCATCACTCAACACTAGACAACAACCCTAATCCTACCTCTTTTTAGGGGAGTTTTCCTATTCCCTCTGGAAGCTTCAATATTCTGGCAGTTAACCCTCGGAACTCCTCCCCTTCTCCACAGGCAGTCTGACAAGGCAATCAGGACCCCCTTCGGGACCATCGAACAACTCCACAGACTAGTAAGGCCAAGAAGAGTAAGTGTGTCAAGGCCTTGAGCAAGGACATCAATATTAGATTTGTGGAAGGTATCACCATGGGAAAAGTGGTGGATACTGCAAATAGGGTTCTGGTGTGGCATGTGAGGGGAAGAACATATTCGGTTGAGAGGCTTCTCCTCTGGACCTTCGAGATTTGTGGCACTTTACTCAAGGAAATTATGTCAATCACCATTATCAGTCGAGGATGGTTTGCCCTCAGTTTCCATCAAGAAGAATACATATATTGGATACTCTCCCACTACTGGCATATCGAAATGGTCCCTATCCTTCTAAAATGATGGAGCCTCCTCTTCAATCCAAAACGAGAGCAGTTGGGTGCTGGTTCGATTTGGGTTCATCTTCCAGGGCTACCTCTGTAGTTTTTGTTGGAGGACATCTTTATTCGCATCGACAATGCACTGGGTACCTATTTGGATCATGGTTTGTCATATACGACTTCTAACAACAAATCTATGGCCTACATACTGGTTCACCTAGACACTACAGAAGGATTGGAGGAAAATATTACTCTACACTGGAGGCATTTCACTCGCAAACAAACCCTAGACTACGAGGGAGTCCCCTTCAGGTGTAGAAGGTGTCACAAGGTAGGGAAGTTGTATAAGGAGTGCTCCCTCGTCTCATTGGCAACTTCTTCATCAGAAAAAGGCACTAAGAATCCACAATCTAAAGATCCTCTGGTGGAAGAACAACCTCCTCGCGCTACTAGTTTGATGGCTATGTATGGGGATACCTCTCTACCAACTTGTTTTGCCTCTCTGCGGCCTAAATCTTCACCCATGATGAGATCTTAGACTGCTGCAGTGGCCGCTCTCTCCACGGGTACTCTTCCTTTTCTCTATTCTTCTGTTTATTTTAGATGCACTTCATAACAATTACATGTTTCATATGCATACATCTCTATCTTGTCCACATTCCCTCTCACATGCCCACTTGATCATCCTTCTACTATCTTCTCCACTACCCCACCCTCTGTTACTAGAGCTGACTCCATCACTTCACCTATGCCCTCCACCACTTCTCAACTTTCACATCCATATAACCTCTGACCTCGGGTATCCATCCCTCCTAGACCATCTGGATAAGGTCTCTCTTCGCTCCCTATTGAGACCAAACCCACTCGAGGGAAGCCTTCCAAGATTTCAAGAGCTATCCTTCTTGCGAGGGTAGATGTGGCCCTAGGCAAACAGACCACAATTGATAGGGTTCTTAAATGAAAGAACACCCTTAATCAAGATGATCCATGAAGTGTTTTTACATCAACTTCAGAGGGTTGGCTAGCACTACTAAAAAACTAGCCCTTAAGAGGCTCCTAGATACAAAGCCATCTGACATACGTTTTTTAGAAGAAACCCTCGGGAAGGAAGAGTATGTTTCCTAGATTCTTCACTCTATGATGTCTGGCTTGTGCTTTCATGCCCTAGATGTTAATGGATGATCCAGGGGTATTGAACTGGGAATTAATACTCGATCCATCAACCCTATTTCTTTATGGGGGGGACCTGGATTCCTAGGAATGGATATATTTTCTTCAGAGATGGGCAGGAACTTTCGTATCACCAATGTCTATGCACCATATCATAGTAGGCTGGAGTTTTGGAATCACCTCTTGCAACTGTCATTGATGAATTTTAATAACCTAATTTTGGGTGGAGACCTCAATTTCGCTATGCATCATGAGGAATCTTTGGGACATCATACACATTTGGATCCTCTATCATAATATATGGAACATCTCCTGAAACAACATCATTTGATTGACATCCCCATGAACAAAAAGAAACTAACATGGCATAATAGGAGAATTGGCGATGCTACTCTGCGTAGGCAATTGGATTTCTTTCTCGTCAAAGAGGACTTGCTTGGTACCCTCTCCAATTTTCATCAATAGGTTGGATCTGGGGGTATATTTGATCACTCCCCCATCTATTTGGAACTAGTTGGTCCATCCCTAAAGCCCAGAGCACCCTTCAAGTTCAACTCAACCTGGTTACAAGACCCCAAATATCACAAATTGGTCACCGATTTTTGGAGAGACCACCCTCCTTCCCAAGGGCGGAACCTAGTTGAAGGATATTTTCGGAACCTCATGGAACTTAAAAATATCTCCATTCAATGGTTCAAATCTAAACGATCCAGAGACAACCAAACTCTTTGTGCAATTGAGCACTAGCTTTCCAATCTTATGGATGACCAAGGTCAGGGATTCATCTTAGTTGAAGCTAAATCTACCCTCACCGAGGTGGAGGCCCAGAGGTCCAATATTCTACAGGACCGAGAAGAGACTTGGAGACTTAGAAGCAAAGCCATCTAGCTGAAGGCAGGGAATGACGATACTAAATTCTTCCACAATTATGCCAAAGGAAGGCGGGCTTGTAACACCATTTGGAAAATGTCTACTGATCATGGACAATATGCTCAAATGTTCCATCAACTGGATCATTTGGAAAATTTAGATTTTCAACAGCTTTTCAAGGCTCCACCTGGGATTTCGCTCACAGAAATCATTCGTATTGCTGGTTATTTCCCTCGGTATATTGACCCTGACATATCTGAAGATCTCACCAAACCTATATCTATGGGCGAATTGGAGAGCACCCTTCAAGTTCAACTCGACACTTTGGTTCATCTTGGTGTGTCATTCATCAACAGGACGAGGAATCGAATGATCATCTCTTTCTGTTTTGTAGAACCTTACAACACATTTTGGGAGCAATTCCTCTCCTCTTTGGACATACCTCAACTTTGGGAAGGGTGAAACATAAAGGAGGCATGGAACAACTGGTGGAAAGCTTCCCCGAACATGAAGAATCACAATCTCCCCTGATTATATGATGCCATACTTGGTTAAGTCAGAAAAACATCATCTTTAACAATCTGCAAATTTGGTGGCCTTTGGTAATCACTAGAATCATCAATAATTTCAATGAAATACTAGATGTTGAACAGTTGCCACCTTCTCACACCATAACTCCTGAAGCCATAAACCATGACAATCCATGGGCATACTTCGATGGATCTGCCCAAGGCCAGGGGTGTGGGGTATTCTTCTCCATTTTTTAGACAGTCACTCTTTCTGAATCTGCATGGCGTTTGGTGCTAGCTCAAAAAATTTAGCTGAGCTCATCTTGCTCCGACAGTTATTATACTTTACATTGGCACATAAATGTAGACATATTTAGATATTTGGGGAATCTAAGGTCATCATTAATTGGTTCTCTTGCACAACTTCATGTCAAGTGCATTCTCTCATGAACATTTTGGATGATGCATTGCATTTAAAATCACAATTTGAACAGATTACTTGTCTCCACATTTACAGGGAGCGCAACTAGGTTACGGATCAGCTTTCCAAGAAGGCAGTGAATCAACCCAGATGAAAATGGTTTATCCAAGAACAGAGGGATGGAGAGATCTTCTAGTATTATCACAAGCACTATAAAGACTAGATACAGCAGAGGGCTGACAGGCCACAATTTTCATAGTTTTTATGATCCTAATATTGATCCAGGTGGATATTGGTGGCCACCCACCAATTCCATTTTGACCCCCACCATTTCTTCTTCCAGTTTTTCGGTTTCCTTATTTATAGCACAATTTACTATTTTTATCAGTTTTTCGGGTCCTAAACTTCTGGAGCCGTTTTGAGACCCTAAATGACGTTTTTTGGGAAATCTACCACCACCGATTTTCGGTCCAAAATCATATTTTCCGTCGTAGTCCTTGGAGAGATCTTTCCAATGGGCTATCATGCACATCAAATGGAGATAATATGACCAAGTCGTGACCCTGGGAAGTTGGCTGTCCAACTTAGCCCAATGAGGCCCATAAACTCTTGGTGTTACATCTCTTGGGTTAGGTTTTTGGTTGTTTAGGGTTTGCTCTTATTGTTCAATAATAAAAATGCCCTTGACCCTCATTGTAAGATAGTTCAGAGCCATGTATCCACCACATCTCTTCTCAGAGATAAGCTACCATCGCACTAGCTAGTTTATTTCCATTCCTGTTTGTAAGCATATTTCAGTATTTTACATTAATGAAATGAAGTATTATTTCCACTGCATCTCTGTGTTTTTGGTTATCTCTGTAATTTGTTGCATTCCTATTTAAATCCAGATCACTGGTATCAAAGCGGTCTACTTTTATTCTTTGTTTTTCTTTGCATGTCCCCAACGAGGTCGGGATATAAGGAGTTAGGGCTTGAACTGGTCGAACCTTTGGAAGACCAACCTCGCAAATCCTGACAGCCTCCCATGGAGGATGAAACGAAAGATGAGGGGGTAGGAGATCCTATCAAAATCTTGCTCAAAGAAGCCCTCGAGCGACAAAGGAACGCTATGATGGAAAAATTTTCCCAGATCCTTCAACGGCTACCCAAGGGCGACACATCGGCTTCCAACAGCAACTCTGGAAATGCTACACTGTTTAAGGTACAAGTTAATTTTGAAATCCCCATATGTGAGGGTCAGATAGATGCAGATGCCATCGATAAATTGTTAAATGTGCTAGAGGGTTGTTTTTCTATTCACGATTTTTCCAGTAGGGAAAAGATTATTTTCGCTCTTCCCGAAGCAGCCCCCCACGTCAAGGATTGGTGGGAAACCTACTGTGAGTAGAAGGATGAAAGTAAAGGCTCACTATTTTCAGTCGCACCCACTTGGAATTCATTCCAGGATGCCATCAAGGAACAATACTGCCCTATCGGAAGCTATGAGGATCAATACATAAAGTGGACCACGCTGCGACATGGAAGGGACCAAGACGTGCTAGAGTTTACCGATATTTTCCATACCCTTCACACAAAGTTGGGTATCTAGGATATAGAGCAGCATTTGGTAGTCAAATTCTGTGGCTGCCTGCACAAGTACATCTAGGAAGAAATAGAATTCCTAAACATTTCCTTGCTTGGCACGGCATACCAATATGCTGTCAAGGTCGAGCAAGAGTTTAAATAGAAGAAGCAAGACTTTGGATCTGCGAATCCAAAACAAGGGAAAGGTGCCCCCAAACAGTAGAACAAAGGAAAAAGCCAAGGCAAGGCAGCCCAAGACAACTCGCCAAAGCTGCAAGCAAAGAACAGTTCCGCAAAGCCGAAAAAGGACACGAGAAAGTGGTGTGAGTTCCATAAGAGCTCCACTCGCAACACAAGTGAGTGTCGGGCCAAGCAGTCACTGGTGGCTGAGCTAAAGGTTTCAGAATCAGATGCATATTCCAAGTCTGAGTCAGAACCCGATAAGGGGAATGAAAAAGGGAAGCAGATTATCGATACGGAGCCCAATGCCACTGTTGCCACCACAAAGATCCAGAAGGAGGAACCCGAAGATCTAGAGGAGGAGGAGCATCTCTTCCACTCCCAAATATGGGTAAAGGGCTCCCCGCTATAGTTCATTGTCAACATCAGGAGCCAAACTAACCTCATTTCGGTAGAGGTCATGAAGCAGTTGGGCTTACCGACCATAGCACATCCACAACCGTACACCATCGGGTGGCTTCACCAAGGACAGGATCTTCGCGTGAGCCAACAATGTCTCCTTCCATACAACATCAAGCCCTTCACGGATGAGGTATTATGTGACATTGCTCCCGTTGAATTTTGTGATGTATTATTAGGACAACCATACTTGTGAAAGTGACATGATGTGTATGAATCAAGGCCCCGTGTTGTTATTGTTACTTTGGGAAATAAGTTGTACATGATACCAGAGGTAGCATCGCCTATTGCCATCTCTTTGGTTAGTGCAAAATGATGCAGTAAGCTCATTTGCAAAACTGGGAAATTTGTTTTCCTGATGATACGCCCTCAAGGAAAGAAGAAGATGGTGGCCACGACCTCCAGACAGGGCCCCTCCGCACGACAAATACAAATGGACAAGGTCATGAAGGAGTACGAGGACATCTTCACCTCCCCCACAAGGGTTCCTCTGCACTATCAGGTCAAGCACTCCATTGATATGACCCAAGGTGTGCCACTGCCCCATGGACCAATCTATCGGTGCTCCATTCTAGAGAATGATGGAATTAAGAGCAAATTTAGGAGTTGCTGTAAAAAGGTCACATCTGTCCAAGTTCATCACCCTGTGGGAGCCCGATCATGTTGGTACAGAAGAAGGATGGGACTTGGAGACTCAGTATTGACTATCGGGCACTGAACAAGATCATTGTTTGTAATAGGTACCCAATTTTTGGCCAGATAAATGGTCTTGCGGACATGACCGATCTCCCTAGTATCACAAGATAATCTAGCAACAAACAGACAAATGAATCTATCTTTCTCTAGACATATGCAATTTACAAATAAAGACTATAGAGGTGTTGATATCCTACCTTATATCTAACACTTGTTTGTTGTAGTTATCCCTCAATCGTCTGAAAGAGTTATCTTTAAAGACCCGCATTCACAAACAAGCAAACATCAAATAGCACCTGCATAACAAATATCATAAATCATGTCTATTATGGTGATCAAGGAATCCATAAAATAAACTATAAATGGACAAATTATTAAGAAAAACAAACTTATTTGTATTAACTTTGAAGTAGAAGAACCTTACAACCTTTTCAGCCTTGATGTTGAACAAGCTCTTCCTGGGGTCTGAAATAGGAATTTCCTTTACTTTGACAAGCATTGCACTCTTCCAAATGAGATCTTAGAGGTATGTAATCTATCCTCTTAAAGGCTCAACTAAAGAAGACTGAGTTCCAGCAGCATTTCACCTAAAAAATATTCAGCTTCCAACCTCCGTAGTAACCAGCCCAAGGCTTCATTTTATAGTGCAGAGGAGGAGGTTACAGGTCCATCTATGAAGGGATAGAATCCTCCTTCAAAGGGATAAGCTCCTCACATCAAGGGGTTAGCTCCTTAAGGTATGGGATGCATGAACCTTAAGATAGCGAACTTGCCACCTCAAGATTCCTTCCAGAAGCTTCTAGAAAAGACTGAAAGTGAGTTTTTTAGAATGTACTCAGGCCTCTTTAAATTTTACAGGTGCCCGCACCCATAACACAAGGACAAAGCGGTTAGGTGTGTGGGGGACATGATCATTAGGTGCGGGACAACAAGCAATGCAAAGAGAAAGTGCGGAACCAGAGTTTTAGAGACTTTTAAGGCTTTTCTATTACTTTCAAGGCTTGATATGAAGAACTGAGGCTTTAGACTTGTAAAGGAGGAAAGTATGAGTGATAATGGACACACACAGATTGCAGAATGTCAAGATGAGAATTTCTAGTGCAACAGAATGCCCCCTAAAGTGCAAAGTATGTAATAGATGAAGATAGAGTCTTTCATGTATGAAGAGTGAAGTACTTAATCATTTCAAGGATCATCCTATGGACACCCCAGTCGGAACCTGTAAAAACATCCAATGCAAAATATATATATGAAGACATATCATCGTTGAGGTAGGCATTCCCATACTCAGATTAGAGTGTTCCACTTGGTTGAAGGAGAATCATACCAGAGGAACAGCACAAGGAAATAGGAACTTGGAGGGAAAAGAGGAAGGCTAGAGAGAAGCCAAGATTTCCTATGAGCATTTCTGAGGATTGTACTGAGAGTTAGCTAGCTGTGAGAGCTAAGGATTTGTATAATTCCTTTGTATTTCCACCTTGTATGATAATACAGATAGTTGGGTTTTTAGCTGAGGCTTTCCCCAAAGTATTTTCATGTGTATTGTGCATTGACTCTCATTCTTCTGGTTATATTGTTCAGCTCGATCTTTAAGCTTCCGCAAATTGATAGTAGAAGTAGGTTATAATATTTTGCTTTGATTTATAATGGATTATCGGGTTAACTTACATACATATTTTCTACAATTTCTCCATGTCAGATTGCCCAATTTTGGTGTGACAATAGTCAAAATTGCATGTTTACTACCTTATGAATCCAATGGTGGTCTTGGTTTTACATCTGGATGCCTCTCAAAGGTGCACAACACCTAGGGTGTTGCGCATAGGATAGTCCAACTGTGCCAAAAACTGTCAAATCTTGTACAAACATCCAAAAATTCCAAAAAATGCCCAGAAACTTATCAAAATTGATACATGAGCTACTAATGAAGTATGTCAAGCACGGAAAGAGGCTTCAACAAGGATATCAAGTTTTTTCTTCTCCTTTTGCATATTTTATCTCTGCCTAAAACTCTGCTTCTGTCCTCTTTTCTTTGCCTTTGTGTACCTGTTTTGTTGACGAAGAAGGAAGGCAACTTCCCACAATCTATGGGGAAAACACCTACCTATGACGTCTCTGATAAGTATATGCCAGTGTGCTCAAATCTGCCCTCTTAGGATTGATGACCTCAGCTTTGTTAGGTGACCCTATATGATCATACAATGGTGATGATGATGGTGAAATAGTCTAAGATGATGGAGGGATAGATGTAGTGGGTTGAGATGGAGGGTGTATGTCTTCAGCATGATGATCAGCAGGATGAGATGAAGAAGGCATATCTTCAGCATGTGGAGGTTGTGGAGCAGTGAAAATATTATTGGCAATGAAATTGTCCCATGAGAAGTTTAGTTGATTAAGTGATGGAGGACAATGATCTTGATCACAAAGTGATGAAAGAGGTTGTTCATTTTCTGATCATACTTTTTCCCATAAACTGTGTGTGGCATTTACTCAATGCCCCTAAACAAATAATAAGGAATATTGAGCATTCTGACTCTTGTGAAGTGCATGAGCAATCTAATATGGTATGTGTAGAGTTTGGAAAATCTGCCTTCACAAGTGAAGTACTTCATGATGATTTTCATCATGGGAGAATATGTATCAAGAAGGTGGCTGAAAGGGAAGAATCTCTTTCTCTCATTTCTATACCGAGGCTTCAAATATGGCTCATAATAGTGATGATCTAGGGTTTGAGATTTAAACCACCTTTCACCCACATTAGGTATTCCAGTAGCAACAACAATAATGGTTGAGGATATGGTGAAGGTTTCACCAGAAAGGGTCACTTGATTGTCCTTAAGATTTGAAAGGAAAACTCTAGTCAAAACAATATGGCTTTGAACTCTTTGTACCATTACAAGAAAATAAAAACATCCCATATGCTTGAAACAAGTGATTGTCATGGGTGAGGTCATTAATTATCTAGTGTTGGTAGGATCAAACCTAAATATTCTTCCCCCTTTTGTGGCATTCTTTCTTCTGTGTCTTCCTCCTCTGTAAAATCTCTATCTTCTTCCTCCATGATGTGTTTTTGTTATTTTTTCTTGAAACCCTAGGGATTAGGAAATGGGAGTGGGAATGGGGTAGGAAAAATTTATGGAGTGGGGGGAAGGGATTAGGGAACTTTATTGATGTGATAGGGCATTTAAATATTTATGGGATTTAGGAATTGGTATTTTATTACAGTTATGCAGTGCAATTGCCTAAGAATTTGTTGCCTAGGAGTTAGGGTTTCAAGGAGAATAAATTTTGGATAGGGATTTAGCAACACGAGAGTAGGGATAGGGTTTAATATGATTTGGGAAGGATAGTAGGGTCTCAGGAACAGTTTTGGAGGTGTAGGAATGAAACTAGGGTGTGCAAGTCTTAAGAATTCCAAATTTCACACAAGAAACTTCATAGCATGAATTGATGACTTGTGAAAGGTAAGGAGGGATGGAAAGGGCCTTAGCTACCTGCTAGGAGGTTAAGAAACCATGTGTTAAAGGTTTGGATTGTTTTCATGAATTTTGAAAGCTTACAGAGAAATTTTGATAGGTGCATAGCGCCTTTGATCCATGCGTGACACATGTCTGCTCTATGAGCAACGCCTTTGGTGTGTGTGTAGCGCCGACTTCAAACAAACTTTTGAGTGACTTCACGAAGTCCAAATTTATCCCATGATATCTCTTTGGAACTATCTCTCTCTTGTCTACACAATGGACATATCAAGAACTAAAAATAATCAATTATATCCCCTCACAAATCAATTCTTCCAAGACTGGTAAGAAAATACAGAATGAGGGTGAAAAAATGAAGTGTGCTCTTGCAGGAAACTTTTGGAGGTCTTCCACAACTCTAAATTGAGCTCATGATATCTCATTGGAAATATTTTTCTGTCTAACTAGCATTTGACTCATCAAGCAAGTCATTTGGACACTCTAGATTAGAGAAATATTGATTTTCCCAAAGTCGCTCCAGAAGTGCAGAAAACCTCTTGTAGTACCTATATGTTTCAAATTTGTCAAAAACCATAACACCTCTGTAAAAACTGAAGGAGGGTTTTCATCTTTAGCCTAGTATGGACAAAAACCTCTCTCACTTTTGTCAATTTCATCTCTGGTTGGTTGGAAACATACTTTGAAGAAAAACTGGCCCTATGTGTAGCAAATGATTTGTCCCTCGAAGTGACTTCTTGAAAAATGATGGAGACATGATGTTTATGAGTTATTTGACTTTGATTTAATGAAGTTGGCATATAGAGATTGAGTTTGCAGCTTAAGAACAATACTTATTACATATGATGAACATAAAATTACATGACGAAATAAGCATTTCTCTTTACAAATCATCTTCACATGGTGAAGAGATGTTATTTGATCACCCTTTACTTGCTGGTCTTACCCAATGGAATGGAGTTTTATTGGAACCTTGGTAACCCTAATGACCTAATGAAACTTTGAAAAACCCTCAAATACCTAATGAGACCTTGAAGGGCTAAATTTCAAGATGACATGACTGATGTGATGGCATGATGTCATTAAATTTATGGACAATGGATACTCGGAATGACAAACATTTCAGAATGGGACCCTAATATGATATGAAATGAGGATTTTTAATCACCGATGGCAGTATGAAAATACTGACACTAACACAGTCTAATGTCTTAATATATTTCACACTTGGATATCTCAGTGGAGTGCATAGTTCACTGCGACAAAGAAGTGTGCAGTTTGCTACCATTTGTTGATGGTGTAGTTTCTTGTCACAAAGGGTTGTGCACTTTACTCTAATAAGAATTTGTGCAGTTGACTATAACATAGGATTGTGCAATCTCATAGACCAAGGTATGCAATCAATATCATTAGGCCATTATGTAGCTTGTTTTATGAAAAGTGCTTAGTATTTCTTTCAAATTTGTGTAGCTATTATTGACAAGGACTGGTTTTCATCATGGAGTGACCAATAGTTGTTTGACATAATTCACAGTTAAGGTGTCACAAGTTTATCGTGAGAGAGTAAGTGGTTGCGACACTTAGTACTTCAAGAAGAAAACTTGACACAAGTTGAAATGAAATTTCTTACAATCAAATGGAGGCTCAAAAGTCGAATCATGGACAAAATTTTGGAGGGGGTGGTAGTAGCTACGACAATTTACTTCTATAGAAAAGAACAAATAACAAATTAAGGATTGGAAGTTTGACAATAAGTCATTGGATGCTTATGATAGCAATGTAAACAATGTAAATTCTATGCAAGATGTATATCGTGCTTTTGGGATGTCAAACGTAAAGGATATTAATATTTCACATTCATCTAAATCATTCTCCTTTAGCTAGCCAACAACATTTGGCATCCTTTAGGCATCATACTTATTTATACATTATCTATTTGCAAGCTATGTCAGGCATGTTGGAGATATGTATTCTACCTTTTTATCTATGCATTAATTAGTTAGGGATGTCGATGGTGATTGGGATATTGTTGTTGACTATCTTGAAGTGTGCTTTTGGATACATATCCCTTCTAATGCCAAGGTAGTGTCATGGTGGGACTATCAAATCACAACAATGGGAATCACAACTGTGAAACTTGAGAACTGGGAGGAAGCCTTTACACATCCATATTTCTACAAGGAAGACCAGAAAGTGAACTAGATCATCATGGTTAGGGGTCAACCACACAAAAACCATGTCACTGAAGTCCATTTGCTAGGCTGCATATTGTCAACATCACAGTTGGACCACAAGCATTACAGGGTATCTCTATCCTCAAATCTTCATCCATCATTGTTACGGGTCATCCACAAACTGCAGTTATGGATCAACCACACAAAACTCTTTCCATCGAAGTCTATTTTCTAGGCCACACATTGTAAGTATCATAATTGGCTCATAATCATTACAAGGTATCTCTATCCTCAGATCTTCATTCATCATGATTATGGGTCATCTGCAAACTTGAAGTTATGGGTCAACCACATAAAACTGTTCTATTCATTGGATCATGTCCAACAAAATTTTCTGAGGAGGGAAATTTACACAATCGGGACCATTGCTTCTTAATGAGGGAGGAATAATCTAAATGGAAAGTCGCATCCACCCATGGTAGTTACCCATGGTATCTGCTCATGGTAATTACCCATGGTATCTACTCATGGTAATTACCCATGTATTGTAACTAAAAAGGCTATAAATTTGGGCCTCACTTTGTAAAAGGGTAGATTGGTCCATGCAATGTAGCTAGAACAATTTTCCTTATTTTAATAAAATGGTTCTTTATGCATTTTTATCTTCTCTTTGGGAATTTTTAGCTCTCGACTCCCCACATCCAGATAATTTGGATATTTTAGCCCATTTGTGTTTAGCTTCCTATACAAGCATCATTAAGATAATTGAATACAATTACATATCAATGGAGATTGAAGGCTCACATGTTACAATGTGGTTACATAGACACAAATATTTCTAAATCTATCTTGATGCATTTCTTGAGATGAGGCATAGATTGACCCATCATAAAAATTCCCTCCCTTGAATGTTAACCACTACAAAAGTGTGGATACTAAGCCCACCTCAATACAATGGATAATTCCCTCCCTTCAATTATAACTACTACAAAATTATGGATACCAAGCCCAACTAAATACAATGGCTAAATTGACCTATAAAGATTTCACAACAGAAAAAATGCAGAATTTAGACCAATCTACCATGATTTCATATTGACCTCACAAGAGTAGTTTCAATTTCAATGGATGGCAAGTAAATCAACATCAATCTACCAAATGCATCAATTTAGCTCAAGTGGAAGTTTTTTAGTAAGAGAAATTCAAAACTAACCCACATGTTCTACCCTAGTAATAGTGATCTTATAAAAAATTGTTTAGTATCATCACTCATGAAACAATCATCAATATAATCCTTAGTTACATTAGCATGGGCACAAAATTATATATATAAACAAGTCACATCTTAATAATGGATTATTACACTTTTTTAATTATAAATTTCACACTCCTAAAAGAAAAAATTTAAAATACCATGATATATTTTAAATAAAATCTATAAATCTTTGTCATAGGTGACAATCCTAGTACAATAGTGGGTATCCTAAAATTATATAAGCAAAGAAGTATTAATTTAAAAAACATACCATAACACATTTATAACCGATTTTCCATTGGATTCGAACCGAGAATCTCCACGAGCACCCATGTCAAACTTGCCAACAGAGAAGACAGTCCGCTTAACAGCATCAAGAAGATGAGCATCGCCATCATTTCGAATATGCCATCAGAGAATAGACGAAGTATCAAATAAACCCAGAAATTAGGCGAAATTTCCGTCAAGAACTTTTCCCAATATATCAAAATCCTTTTTCTTTTCCTGGTTGACCATTTATGGAAATTACTTTATGCTCATGAATTTCAAATGAATCACTATCATGATTTGAGTTTAATAAACAATGACTCATCTCTATAACATATTTTCTCGTATAGGCTTTTATTCAACTATTGTCATGAAAACAATTTCAGCACACCTAATAATCTTTGAAATATATTTTTAAATTTTTGAAATTGAAGTCTCATGCTTTTGTGTTTATAGAATTTCCTTGTTGCTACTGTTGAAATAGGTTTTTTTTTTTTTTTTTCTTTAATTGGACATGGATTGTTTTTTGAAAAGTAAAAGTGGATAAGCTTTTTTTTCACCTCTAATTACATTTCATATATATATATATATATATATATATATATATATATATATATATATATATATATATAGTTTTAATTTATTTCACCCTATGTCTTTTTCAGTAATTTAGGCCAGCCAGAATTTGTTATGATTGTATTTCCATGATGAAAATATTTTGAATTTCCTATAAAATTTATATTTCAATAATTTATATTTATTATTTTTTTATTATAAGTATTTATTTATATAGTTTTATTTATGAAAATAAGAAATAGGATTTTTTTTCTTAATTAATATAGAGATTTTTTTTTATATTAATTTGATTTTAGTAAAAAATCATCTTTTTTAGAAAAGTAGAAAAAAAAAATTGTGTACTTTCAATAAAGTAAATTGTCTTTTTATAATTTCTTAAACATTCATATATTTTATATGATTCTTCTTAGTTTTTATATATTTTAATAATGTAATATATTGATTTTATATTAGTGATTTAATCTTTTAAATTGTTTATTTATTTTTATTGTATATTGAAAATTTATTTTATTATAGAATTTATATTATGTTTTCATTCAAATATTTATATGTAAAATATTTTTTCAATAAACATCAATTTGTATTTTGTTACTTTCATAATAAATCCATTACTTATGTTCACTATTTATGTGAAGTTTTTTTACTTTCATGTGGGATGTATATTTATAATATATATTGAGATTTAGGGTATAGGTTTGGCTAGTTTACTCTAGGTTAGGCTAGAGTGGGGTAGGATAGGCAAGACTAGGATAGGCTAGGCTAGGTTAGGCCAAGCTAGTTTAGGATAGGCTAAGTTAGTTTAGGCCACGCTAGGCTAGGCTAGTTTAAGTTAGACTAGGCTAGGCTGGGCTAAGATAGGATAGGCTAGGCTAAGCTAGGATATCTTAGGTTAGGCTCAACTAGTTTAGTCTAGATTAGGCATGTGTTAGGCTAGGTTGGATAATCTAGTTTAGGATAGGTTATGCTATGCTAGTTTAGGATAAGCTAGTTAAGGTTAAGCTAGGCTAGGAAAAGTCATTTTAGTCTAGGATAGGCTAGGCTATACTAGATTATGTTAGGCTAGATTAGCCTAGCGGCTAGGCTAGATTAGCCTAGATTAGATTAGATTAGGCTATGCTAGGCTAGGTTAAGTTAGGTTAGGCTAGGCTAGAATAGTGTATGCTAGATTAGGCTGGGCTGGGCTAGGCTACACTGATTGTATGAATGATGCCCTAAATCCCCGTATAAGGGAGATGTGTAGGTATTATGATGGTTTATGTCTTTCTCTGAAACATATTTTGGTCTAGCCTTTACCTACATATGTGATGATTTCACTCCATCAATTGTAACACTAATATGTACAATTTCATATTCATATAGCTATGGATAGAAAGAAGATATACCATCATTGAAAATTTATAAGATCGTTGTTGAGATATAGAGAGGTTATTAAAAATTATTTGGTGTGCTAGTAACCGATTAACTGGTGCTTTCATGTCTACTCATATGCTTGATTCCACCAGGAATAATGCAAAACACAATTTTATGAGTCTGGGAAACTATAGATCTTTGAACTTAGTGGCCACTATATACCAATCATATATCTATCTATATTAGATAAAAATTTTGAGGGATGACTAGAGAGGAAAACGCACATCTTAACCTAGATTGTGCAATGTAGGGATTATTTGAGGTAAATAAAAGTTAATTGTTACTATGTTGTTTTAAGCTAGCCATAAATCTAGTAGTCAAAATATCGACATAAAAATTAAATTGCGACACTCTTTTTAAAGGATGAATTTTGTGTTGAAATATATTTAGATTACTACAAAATAAATAATACCAAACAAAACCTTTTATTTTATGCCTCCTCTCTGAAACAATTAACATACATTTTCAAAGTTTTTTTTATGAATTTTAGGTAAATAAAATATTTTATTAATTGTTTAAGTTGTTATTTGAACTATAATTTTGATCATTTAGTCTAATACAAAAGTCATGAATATTGAAGGAATTATAATTTTAAAATAATAAAATTTAAATTTGAAAATTTATAAAGGTTATCGAAAACTAAACAATATTATCTAAAATTTTGTATTAGTTTTTGCATTTTGTTCAACATTTAACGCCATGGAAAAATAAAATATGAGGACCATTACATTTTATGTATCAGGATTATTGATATTATTTATATGTGTTTATGTGATTTACAATTATATTCAACACCTTTAACATTATCATAGATATATAAATTAATTTTAAATGTTAGGAGACATCAATTCATTCTTTATAAATATCAATACTTTTCTTACAATGCATCTTCTATAAAAACTATCCTAGATCCATCTTAAATTCAAACCTATTAAGTAGATAGAGTGATAAGATCTTTCAAGTTGCAAACCATTATTTGAGTTTTGCACCCACAAAAGAGGTTTTCACGTTGAAATATTTGATCCCTCTTAGTACTTGATAGATCTAAAGTAAAGATAGATCTATGTTGGTTCACCTCCACAATAAATTACCTTGTGTTATCTATAAATTTAAGGTGGAAATAAAGCACAACAAAACTGTTCAAAAAAACAAATTCAAAAACCAATGTTAAATTTCAACAACGAACTCTCTCTCACTCACGCTATCCCTCTCTCTCACAATGTCTCTCAGTCTTTTTCTCTATGAATCTTACTATGTATCTCTCACACTCTCTCTATGATATTGTATCATTCTCTCTCTCTCTCTCTCTCTCTCTCTCTCTCCCCCTCTATGTAAATCTCTCACCCTCTCATTCTTTGTCTTACTCTCTTTCTTCCCTTTCTCTCCCTCTCTCTCTCTCTCTTGCTCACTCCCTTTCTACTTCCTCTTCCCTTCCCCCCTCTCTCCTTCTCTCTGTTTCCCTCCCTCTCTTCATCTATATCTCAATTTCTTTCTCTCACTTGCTCTCCCTCTCTCTTGATATCTCCCTCTCTCACTGTCTCCCAATATTTCTCTTTCTCACTCTCAGAATGGCTCTCTCACATAATCTCTCTAACATTATATCCTTCTCAATCTCTCTCTCTCTAAATCTCTTCCCCTCTCTCCGTCCTCCTCTCACTCTCACTCCCATTCTCACTGCCCCTCTCTCTCTCCTCTCTCACACTTTCAATATTTCTTTCCCTCTCCATCTCCCTCCTCCTCGTTCGCTCTCCCTATCTCTCATGTCCTCTCCCTCCGCCTCTCACTCTTCCTCCCTCTCATTCTCCATGTCCCTCTCTCTCTCCCTCTCTCTCTCTCTCTCTCTCTCTCTCTCTCTCTCTCGATATCCACCCCCACCCTCCCTCTCTCTCTCCCTTTCTCTATGTCTCTTTCAATCCTTCCCTCTCTCCCTTTCTTACTCTTTCTATCTTAATCCCTCTCTCTCTTCTTCTCTCTCATTCTCTCTCCCCGTTCCCCTCCCCTGACTCTCTCTCTCCCTTAAATATATTTCAGTCTCTCAGACTCTCTCTCAATCATCTCTTACCCATTCACCCCTCTCTCTCTATCTCTATGTCACCATCTCTCCCTCCCTATCTTCCCCCTAAGCCTAAAACTTAAATCTTAAATCTAATTTTGAAACGTGACTTCACTTAACATTACATAGCATGATCCGGATTTAAACAGGAACACAACAAATTACAGAGATAACCATATACACAAAGATGCAGCGGAAATAATACTTCATTTCATTAATGGAAAATACTGAAATATGCTTACAACCAAAAATGGAAATAAACTAGCTAGGGCGATGGTAGCTTATCTCTGAGAAGAGATGTGATGGCTACATGCCTCTGAACTGTCTTACAATGAGGCTCGAAGGCCTATTTATTGTTGAGAAACAATGGAAAACCCTTAACATTCCAAACCTAACCCTAGGAGATGAAACGCCAAACTGTGGGCCCCGTTTGGGTTAAATTGGTACATCAACTTCCCGGGGTCGTAACTTTGGCATATGATCTCTGTTTGACGCATACAATAGCTCGTTAGAAAGATCTAGCCGAGCACTACCATTGTTGGAACGGGCAACATCGGTCCATTCCATGGACCCATGTTGCCCCTGGATTCCCCAAAAAACGTCGTTTAGGGCCTCAAAACGGCTCGGAAGTTCAGGACCCGAAAAACTGCTAAAAATAGTAAGTTGTGCTACAATTAAGGAAACTGAAAATGCTGAGAAAAACAATGGTGGGGGTCCAGGTGGACTTGGCAGGTGGCCACCAATATCCACCTGGATCATAGCATTAAGTGAAACTAATTCTTTCAGCAAAAATATATGGTGACAATATACATTTTTATATACATCATAAACATGAAGATTTTACAATATTAATAAAAGAATCACAACCCATTGTGTTGTTTAAAGTGAAATTTAAAAAATTAAATATAGAAACATGCATTCTAACAATTTTTATAAAAAATACATACTTCACTTCACATTACTTAGCATTAACTCAAACTAATTCTTTCATAAAAAATATATGGTGACAATATACAATTGTATATGCATTATAAACATGAAATCATTTTTATAATATTAATAAATGAATCACAACCCATTATGTCATTTAGAGTGCAATTTTAAAACCTGAAAATAAAGGCATAAATTCTAGGAATTAAAAAAAAAAAAACATTGTAACATTAGTATTTTTGATAAAGTAATAATATCCCTGCAATATTTAGATGCATGTTAAATAAAAATACATTTCCATATTTAGAAAGAGAAAAATTTACATAAAAATAATAACCAACATAAATTAAATAATAAATTCATATAATCTTACACAAAAATATATATATTTTATCATAAATACAATTGAATGCAGTTTTATAATGAAAACAAATAAACAAATAAACAAATATATGATTATTAAAAATACAAATTTATAATATATAAATAAATAAATAATAAAAAATATATATCATGACATGCATTTCTTTATATATAAAAAATACCATAAAAAATTCAATATTTTTTTCGCTATTTTTTTATTATTAAAAAACATAATAATAATAATAATTTAATGGAAAAAACATAAATGCTGAACTGAAATCAATAATGACTCGAACTGAAATCAAAAAATCTTTTCGTCGGATAACTAAAGGTAACCTAAAATTAGAAATCTAGATAGAACAGAGATGCTAGTTAAACAACTCGGGAGTCTCAATGTAATAAAATTAGATAAAGATAAACAAAACTACACTGAAAATAAAAACTTCATTTAATTTTGTAAAAGCAAATGCATATTGAATTTGTAAAAACAATTTGCATACCTTTGACTGGATAACACAACAACCTTAGATTTGAACAACAAAACATCAGTTTTGCGCTATAAGAAGATGGTGGAAGGAATTGAGTCACAATTTGATCGAAATCCAATTCGCTTGCCCGTGTCGTCTGGCAGTGTTTATGAATTCCCTTGCCCGTGTGTTAAAGTATCCGTTGTAAATGCCTAAATAGATCAAAGAATATTCTATAGCTTGGCCAAATAAACACCGCTCCACAGAATGGACGAAGGACCAGTTGTAAACGCTATTATAATAGATTCATGGAAGAAGAACGAGTTGTAAACCCCATTACAAGACACAGATTCATGAACATCTAAAGACACAGAATGGACGAAGAACGAGTTATAAACCCCATTACAAGACAGAGATTCATGAATATCTAAAGACATGGATGCATAAGCTATTGTAATTACTCTGTTTGCTTTCTTCTGTGCTTTGTTATAACGGCAAGCTCATTAGCTTTTGTGCTTTCTTGTGTTTAAAATCTTTGTTTTCTCTTAGCTTTTTCTTTCTTGAGATTAGAATCCTTTCTTCTAGTTTTTTATATAGCAAGCTCATCAGCTTTTTTTTGGGCTTTCTTATTTTGTGCTTAGAATCCTTTCTCGCGAGCTTTTACGAATTTTTTCGGTGCTTTTTTGACTTTCCGTTCTTTCGTGAACATCTAAAGACAAAGATGCATAATTGCTAAGGCCTTTAATGTTATAGTATACTGTTTTCAGAATCCTTCATCTGCTTGCTTTTCTCTCATGGGTACGCTTTCTTCTGTGTTTAAAATCTTTCTTTTCTCTGAGCTTTTTTCCTTAATACTCTCTTTGCTTTTTTATGAGCTTTCTCGCTTTACTATATCAGCAGGCTCATCGGCTTTTTTTGGGCTTTCTTGATTTTGTGCTTAAAATCCTTTCTCGTGAGTTTTTTTGAATTTTTTTTTGTGCTTTCTTGATTTTCCGATCGATTCTTTTTCTGGTGCTTTTTCGATTTTCCGTATTTTATTGATTTTCCATTGTCTTATTCACGGTTATTGTTGTTGGTTTTCCGTACTTTATTTATTTTCCGTTAGTTTTGTTCACTTGTTGTTTGGTTATCTGTTCTTTTTATTTTCCATGCTTTCTTATTTTTTAAGGTTCGGTGTGTCATTTTCTATGGTTCTGTGATTTTTTCGGTTCGCTGTTTCATTTTCTGGTTCATTTTATTCATCTGCATTTTTTTGGAAGGCTTTTATTTGGTTATTTGTTTCTTTCTATAGATTGAGGTTTTTGTTTTTATTTATTTATTTTTTTATTATATAAATATAATCAATATAATTTTTATTTATTTAAATATATATATTTGTAGATATAGTATATAAATTTTATTTATTAAAAAATATTTCAGTATTTTGTTTTTTATGTTTTTCTTTTAATTTTTTTTTTTCAATTTGTCAATTATCAAGAAAATAAATAAAATATTTTTTTCAAATATATAAAAAAATACAACTTACCATAAATATTATTATTTTTTATTTTTTATATCAATAAACCTCTTCTTATTGGAATGGATACCTCTTCCACACAGTTTTTATTAACAAATTAGATGGTGTGTGACAATGAAATTCATTATATTCTCAAGACATTTCATGATGGGCCTTGTGGACTAAATTTTGCAGATAGGAGAATAGGTCATAATGTTCTTCACCATGAAAACTTTAATGAACCACTTGACCTCCATTTAAAATATAACTTCCTCTAACCACTAATGATGTACTTGTAGAATTGAATCTTCTTGACTCAAGGAAAATATCGATAATAAATTTCTCTATGAACTTACTTCCATCTATGGAAATACAATGAACTACATTTTTGACAGTTATATAAGTAGGTATTTTAGATAATGAGCATATCCAGTAGTCAATTATACAACTAAACTTTCTTCACTTACACACTTTCATACATAGATAACTTGTAATTGTTGATATTGAAGTACCAAATAACAACAAGATTCATCATGTTCTAATAGATTCACATAAATAAATCAACAATATATTCTCTCAGTTCTGAACAATATCAAGAACTACTAATTTGAACTATGCCACTATGTTCATTAATTGGTTATGCATCTTTCCATTTGAGACAAACGAATATAGGAAAATAATTAACAAATAATAAAACCAATTATAGTTTTCTTCCACTCCATATATACACTCATTATTGAAAATATTAAACCCATAACAATAAAAATAATCATAGCATGAATTCACATATTTTAAGGAATGATTAATAGATTCTTTGGAGGAATAGCTAGTAAAGACAAAATAAGAATGATTTTCTTACAAGTAAGGAAGCGAAAGTAATCACCAGAACTCAAAATGGTGTGGGCAATGTGCACAGGACAAGAGGGAATTACGGATTTCAATTATCAAGTTATTCAAACAAATATTACATATTGATATTGTGGGATCATTTCCAACATTTGGATCAAGCATTGAGAATTAGGATATAAGAAAAAAAATCCTTACTTTCACTCGATTCCAATTTGACTTCTCTATAATTAGTTGCAAGGGTGCACACCAGTTGTGGCATTGAATGTATACGCAATTATGTAAAGTGGTAACCTTCGATGCAGAGATGTTTGATCCAGTTATCATCCATGGAACCTAACCAAAATATGTTTATGTTTCCAAATAAGAAGAGGTTTAGATTCAAGAACCAAAAAAAATAATATTCAAAGATTGAATTCCATTACAAAAAAACATTGGCTAAATCAATTTTATTTTCCATCTACATTTTTTGTTAATGTGGTTATGATGATGCATTCATTTGTTGTTCCTTATTCCTTCTGCACCATATTCATCTTTGAAAATTATCCTGTGGACACAGGAAACAACAACTACATGACCATGCTTGTGAAGGTCAAGATGTGGTACAATGTCACTAACTTCACCAATCGCTTTCCCACTGGTAGGTTTTGTAATGGTAGAATACAAAGACACCATGAGCTAAGTCAGTGATGGAATTCACAGGAATGGATGTTCATGTTCCAAAATCCAAGCAAGCATTCCATAGTAATGAAAGCGCCAAGGAATGTGTTTGTGTCTCCTTATCTTAGCCTTTATTTCATAGGTAAAGCACAACATTGTTAGGTGATTGAGGTAGACAATCAAACCATCAAAATTACATTGAACTGATTAGGTAGAAGAAATCTCTAATCAGGATATTTCACACAGAAATCAATGGGGAACCTCGGGACCTAACTTAGTGCACTGACAAATTAATATAAAGAAAATGTGATGCACAAAATCAATAGAAGCAGATGAATGTAGAGATTAATCAAGAACCTTGGGTATAAAATTTTGTTTGACAACAGTTTCAATTATTTTGCATAGAGCATAAAGTATTGTCCTTGTTCTCGGAACTACTGGTATGGATGAAAATTTGGATCAAGCCAGATAACCGTTTCAACTTTGTTTTTATTCAAGACATGCATGAAAACCCTCAGCTTTACAAGGCTTTAGACCACTAATGTTCAATAGTTTGTAGATTCAATGGATAGATGGAGAATACCGACTGTACCAGCAGATGCATATATAAACACATATGAATGGCCAGCTACAGGAAGTAAATGAAGCTTGCAAATCTAATTTATCAACACAGAGATAAGATGACAATTATTTGGCATTAGAAACAGAAGAAACATGAACAACCTGTTCAAGTGCAAGCTTAGAACATAAGAGAAAATGGAAATTGAACATATAAGAAAAAAAGAAGCTTATATTGCTAGAATGAAGATGAGAATCTTGAATATCAAATTATCCATAGTCTCTAGAAGTTGGACCCTTGTTACTCTGAATTTTCGCATATTTATAGGCCCTTTTACAATGATTTCGAGCCTTCTGAGGTTTGAGAGGTCTTAACCTATTCCCTCTGTCTTTAACGACTTGATGCCTTGACTAGGCATGCATGGGCTCAGAGGTTTCTTCTCTAAAGGAAAGTAACCTCATTCTGGTACTTTGTTATGCTGGCAAGGAGCTCGCTCGTGCCAGATATGCCCCTCGATCAGTTTTGTTGGTTTTGGCTATATTGCGCTGTTGATGCTCCATGATCGCTTTTGTTTCGGGCTGCATCATGTTGTTGCCCTTTTTTTCCCTTTCCAGCCTCTCTCTCCTGGAAACTGTTCCCTCGCCTCTGTTCTGTGATGGAATGGGTCTTCGGGCCTTTGTAATCCCTTTAAATACTACCAATGATTGTTTTCTGTTTTATACAAAAATGTTACAACACTATAAAATCCCACCAAGATCTAATAATTTCAGACTTAAAGGGTCCTTGAACTCAGTCTATTCCTATACCGGGTCCATCCTTATCGCTATCACAAAGCGCAAGTGGATTGTTCCCTTGCTTCCCCTTTGTATTTTAGAAATACATAAAAGACTGTGAAAATGCATTGAAAATGGCTTTTCTAGGACCTCAAATATTATGAAATAATATTTAGAATACCGTCAAGTCCGTTTCATTGGGTAGCACACATATATGTGTAAAGGCATCTCTCCATGTTGTTGCTCCGATGTGATATAGCAATGCTATCTGATCACAATCGTGTATCGCTCATGCCCCGAGCCATTGATAACACTCTTCGTTAATCCCTGATAGCAATCGTATGATGCAATGTGGGTCATCGATCTACACACTTGATCGACATTCCATGTTGCATCAATGGTCATTGTCACAAGTTCCATACAATCCGTGCCAATATCCGCCAATTGCTTTCGTCGATTGTGACCCGCTGATCCGATTTGGACCGTTGATCAGCCAAATCTGACGGTTGCTTTGTGTATCAATATTTATGCCTCTGATACTTGGGTTTTCATTGTTTTCTCTAGTTTTTCGCCTCCTAATAGTGCTTTTTTGCCATTATAAGGGCTCTTGGCATGCGATTGTTTTGATCTTGGAATGATCCTTATACAAATTTTGAAGACTTCTTGAGTGTTTTGGATTCATTTTTGGGCCATTTTCCATCAAGGCTAACATTGGCTCCTTCTGGGGATGAAAGCCTCCATGTGAGGTTTCAAGAACTACGGAGCAATGCCTTTCCTATGAAACCAAAATCAAATCTATCTCCCAGTGTTCCATTGGGCATGGAGTCTATCTTGCATAGAAAAAATAAAAACTGAAAAACATATTTACAATATCAAGGCTTTAAAGCCTTAAATGAAATAAAGTTTCAAGAATCGCCCATTGACCAGGCCACCAAAGACATCTTCTCCTTCCAGACTTTGTAGAATAAAGGTATTGTTCTACTGAATTTTGGAGATGACAAATGGACCTGTCTATAAGGAGTCAAACTTACCATGATTACCTTTCTTTTTCTTTAGCACATCCCATTTGAGAACCCAGTCATCAACTTGGAAATTATCCATTTTTGTCTTCCTGTCAAAGGTTTCTTTGATTTTCTTCTGATGAACTTTTGACTTTTCAACCAGCTACTCTCTGATCTGTTGTAATTCAACCAGGTTATTCATTCTCCTTAAAAAGGCCATGGGGTGCTCTATGCCTTCATCATTTTTCTACAACAGAACTGCTACAAGTGTATCATAAGAGGCAAAAGAGAAGATATAAAACTCCTTGGTGTAATCTAGGCTGATTAGAGTGGGAGCTTCCATGATAGCTTGTTTGATGGATTCAAAAGAGCTTCTTGCAGCATCTGTCCATTTTATTTCTGATCCCTTCTTCAACATGGAAGTGATGTGCTTCACTAGTTCTGCAAAGTTTGGAATGAACCTCCTTACAAAGTTAATCTTAGCCAGGAAAGATTGAATGTCCCTTTTTGACCTTGGGATGGACAATATCTGAATTTCTTGAACTCTTGCTGGATCAATCTTCACACCTTCAGCTGAAACAATATGTCCCAGAAGTTTGTCTTCTTCTAGAGAAAACTGTGACTTCTTTGGGTTCACAGAAATTCCAAACTATCTGCACTTTATAAACACCTTTTCAAATGCTACAAATTGTCCTTATGAGTGCTAGAAAAGATTGTTATGTCATCAAGGTAAATAAGGGAAAATTTGTCCTTCTCTCCCATAAAGGCTATGTCCATGGCCCTCTGAAAAGTAGCCCCAACATTCATGAGTCTAAAAGGCATCTTGGAGTACATGAAAGTGCCCCAAGGAGTAGTGAAGGCAGTGTTTTCCTGATCTTCTGGGTGTATAGCAATCTGATTGTAACCTGAAAATCCATCTAGGAAAGACATGACTCTAGCCCCTGAAACCTTTTGCAGCAAGTGTTCCATCTTAGGCAGGGGGTAGTTGTCTTTTATAGAGCATTTGTTTAGATTCCCGAAGTCAACACAAAGCCTAATTTCTCCATTCTTCTTTCTTACTACCACAAGGTTAGCTATCCACTTGAATACCTTAGGGAAACTATGATGTTAGCATCCAACAACTTTTTGATTTCTTCCTCAATCGAAGGCAATAAGAGAGGGCTAATAGGTTTATTTTCTACTTAAAAGGGATGGTGTTCTTCTTTAGAGGAATCTTATGCTGAATGATGCTTGTGTCATAGGTCTTGAGATCACTATACTCCCAAGCAAAAATATCAACATATTGCGTCATCAGGGTGCAATACCTGGAATTCTGAGTAGCAGACAAGTGAGTGGATAGATTTATGTATTTTGAATGGGTTGGAGTCCCTATATTATGTTTATGAATAGCAGACTCAATTTCTATTTTGGCAGGCTTATAAGGTACATAATTATGATCAAACAACTTCTCTAGGGGCACCAATCCTTTGGATATATGTTTACTAGGCAGCTGAACAATGTTGTCCTGACCAATCTCGTCCTTTAGCTTGGACTGGTTGCATTCTTCATTGGTTTCGTTTTCTTGACCAATGTGCATTTTAGAAAATTCATCAATGACTTGTAAAAACCTATTTATTTCATCATCATCTTCAAAAACTTTCCATTATTTGACATTGTCAGGTAGAGATGATCTATATTTCACCTGAACATCATAAGTCAATTTAGGAGGAAAAGGAGGAATAAACATACTAGAAGACACATCAAGAGAATCGATGAGCTGGTTCTTCATTCTTGGGATGTAAGAAATGCTGAAAATATTAAAAGAATCCTTAAGCTTCCATAGCTCATCTCTGTATGCTTTCAGCCTTGGATGCTTTGCTTGGAAGGTTTTCTTAACCTTCTGAATGATCAGGTCTACGTCTCCAAACACTTTCAGACCTTTGATGCCCATTTCTTTAGCAGTGTTTAAGCCCAATATCAAGGCTTCATACTCTGCTATGTTATTTGTGACTTGAAAAGTTAATTTGAAAGATAAATAAATGCATTCCTGTGTATGGAACAAGAGGACTACACCTGGCCCTATAGCTTCCATAGAGCAAACTCCATCAAAGAACATGTCCTAAATTTGTGGCCTTCTTCCTCCCCAATCTGGAAAACTGGTTTCTTAAGTTACATGGAGGCCAACTAGGATTCTTCAATCTAATGAATACAAGCTCCAAAACCAGTGTCAACAGCATAGATGGGATGATTAGTGGGATTCTTTTCATCAATAATTATATAAGCCAATTGAGCTTCCCTGTATAATATTTTGCTCTCACCTCCAAAAACTAGGATAGTAGCATAGGACAGATAATTTTGCAATGTTCCACCTAATCTCTTGATCCAGCCTCTGGAAAGAAACATGCCAAACTTGGGGAGTACATCTGCTACCAAAATATCCATCATCATGCTCTTCATGCGCAGTTGAGACAACGTCATTGCCCCTTGATTAATCCCAAACATTTCACTTTTCTAGAGTAAAATGAAAATAGGTCATGGTAAGGCTTGGTAATGTCAAGACCCAAATCATCCATGACAGCCTTGGGCATTAGATTATGGCTGGCTCCAGTGTCCAGAAGGAAATTATGAAGGACTTTTTCATGAATAGTCAGTGAGACATAGAATGATGGGGAGTTGTCTTCGCAATTTTAAATCATTGGGATGAGAATAACAGGTGGTTTGTCATCTTGTAGATTTACATAGTCAGTGGAGGCTTGGATGGCTTTAGGCTCAAGGGCCTTGAGGATGGATCTTTTTAAGGACTCATTCTTCGCTAGTTCAACCAGAGGTATAGGAATTATTAGCTTCTAAATTTCTGATTGAAAATTGAAAGGAGAAAGAGACTTGTGAAGGCCTCTTACCCTGTGAGCTGGAGCTTTCAGGATGATGGGATCAATTTTTGGTCACTTCTTCTTATTAGCTTGTTGTATTGCAGGGAAAACAACTCTTTAAACAGGATTTTCCTTGGCATTATTCATCTTCGACCTCAGGTTATATCTGTGTTGATCTTCAGTTTGTAGAACAACTTCACCGTCCCACTCTTGGTTGATCTGTTCATTGAATAATGACTTTTCATAGGCAGCTAAGGTCAAAAAGGAGGCACTGCCTTTGTCTTCCATACAATGGATCTCATTATCTTCTTCAAACTTATCTTCATCCATGACTACGTTCTGGAAAGGGGTATTCACCCTTTGGTCTTCATTGGCATCTTTTCTTCTTTGCAGAATCTGCAACTGCTCATTAGCTCTTCTATATGGATTTGGATATGGATTTCTACGAGCAAAGGTATTATGAACTATTCCTTTCCCAGGGTGCTGCTCAACCTTTAATTTGGAGATTTCAGAGGCTAATGACTCTATCATCTTGGTCATTTTATCTATCTTTGGGTCTAAAGATGATGAAGACTTGCACTTTTGTCTTCTTCTATCAGCATTTCCCTTGAGCTTCTCTGTAGCCATGATGTTTGATTCTACTTCCAAGGTTGCATAATGTATATCAGCCAAAGTAGCACATCACCTCCCCTCAATAGTAGACAGAAGTCAGAATCAAAAGCATTGGCATAGGTGAGTTTAGCAGAGGTAGTGGTGGGTTTTACTTCAACTAGTGTATTTTTTTACATGCAGTTAAATCTATTATTAAAATCAGAAAGCAACTCATCTTTTTCTGTCTTTAAGTTGCCAAATTCGGTGTGGTAGTAGAGTAGATCCTTCTTATCCCCCCAATTCTTTAGGAATGAATCATCTAAAGCCTCAATATCTGCTATGGATCTTGGGGTCAGTTCTTTGAACCATTTTCTAGCCTCTCCATCTAGGCCTTGGATAAAGACTCTCATCCACACATCATCTTCACTAATGTCCAAGTTATTAGCATAGCTATAGAATGATTCAAGATGTTCCTCATCTGTAATAACTTCAGTCCCAGTGAACTTGGGCCTATACTTCTGCTATTCTCCAGTAGGCATGGCATTCAAAGGAGTGGGCATGACTAAAGGTCCATACCTAGCAGCTATGATTCTTTCCATCTTGGTAGGTGCTTGTGGTCCTTCCATAGCTCTGGTGGCTATAAGGGTACTGGTAGTCTAAATGATAGAGGGCTGAGGAGTGACCGATAAGACTAAGGGAGTATGGTGGGTAGTAGGTGGGGTTTCCTTTGGGCATACAATAAAATGAGAACCTAAATAATAAGGAGCTTTATGAATCTCTGAGATTTTTTCTTTGCTTCTAGTATTAGATTCTATACTCTCAACATGTATTTGTTCTATTATAGGATTTTCTTGAAGAGATATAGAATATTGTTTAGATTTACCTGAACCTGATGCTCCTTTCTGCAATACTTTTCTTTCCTTGATGATTTTTTCAGGATCAGATACTGGGTCAGCTTGTGGCTTCTGAGGATTTCTCTGAGTATGCCTCACAAACTGAGCCAAAACTATGAAGTGGAGTTGCCAAGAGGTTCGTCGTCCAGTAGAGTTGCTAGATAGATGATTACAACTAAAAAAGTGCCCAGACTTTCTCTATCATCAAATTTGGATCTGTGTCATCTCCTAGGGAATCCAAGCTTCAGTTTCCTCTCCCCAGCAACAGTGCCAATTATGTTATCACTCAAGGAAACTCTCCTAGGTTGCATCTCAGAGATGCCTGGTAACATATAATCTTCAATATTGTTCTCAGAACTATTAGAATGGATGAAGGTTTGGATCAAGCTAGATAACCATTTCAACTTTGTTTTCACTCAAGACATGCATGAACACCCTCAGCTTTACAAGGCTTTATACCACTAATGCTCAATAGTTTGTAGATTCAATGGATAGATGGAGAATACCAACTGTACCAACAGATGCATATATAAACACATATGAATGGCTAGCTATAGGAAGTAAATGAAGCTTGCAAATCTAATTTATCAACGTAGAGATAAGATGACAGTTATCGGGCATTAGACACAGAAGAAACACAAACAACCTATTCAAATGCAAGCTTAGAACATAAGAGAAAATGGAAATTGAACATATAATAGGAAAAGAAGCTTATATTGCTAGAATGAAGATGAGAATCTTGAGTAGCAAAGTATCCACAGTCTCCAGAAGTTGAACCCTTTTTACTCTGAATTTTCACATATTTATAGGCCCTTTTACAATGCTCTCAAGCCTTCTGAGGCTTAAGAGGTATTAATATATTCCCTTTGTCTTTAATGACTTGATGCCCTGACTAGGCACACATGGGCTCAGAGGTTTTTTCTCTAACAACAGAGTAACCTCATTCTCATACTTTGCAATGCTAGCAGGGAGCTCGCTCGTGCCAGAGATGCCCCACGATCACTTTTGTTGGTTTTGGCTGTGTTGCATTGTTGATGCTCCATGATCACTTCTGTTTCGGGCTGCATCGTGTTGTGGCCCTTTTTTCACTTTTCAGCTTCTGTCTCCTGGCAAATATTCCCCAGCCTCTGTTCTATGATGGAATGGGTCTTCAGGCCTTTGTAATCCCTTTAAATACTAACAATGATTGTTTTCTAGTTTATACAGAAAATGCTGCAACACTGTAAAATCCCACTAAGCTCTGTTTATTTCAGACTTAAAATGTCCTTGAACTCGGTCTATTCCTCTATCGGGTCCATCCTTATCTCTATCGCAAATTGCAAATGACCTGTTCCCTTGCTTCCCTTTTGTATTTTAGAAATATGTAAAAAACTACGAAAATGCATTGAAAATGGCTTTTCTGCAAACCTCAAATATTATGAAATAATATTTAGAATACCGTCGGGTCTAGTTCATCGGATCACACACATATATGTGTAAAGGCGTCGCTCCATGGTGTTGCTCCGATGCAATATAGCGATGCGATCTGATCGTAATCGCATATCACTCATGCCCTAGACCATTAATAGCACTCTTCGTTAATCTCTGATAGTGATCATGTGATGCGATGTGGGCCATTGATCTACACGCTTGATCGATGGTCCACGTTGCATCGTTGATAATTGTTGCAAGTTCCATACAGTCTGCGCCGAGATCCGCCGATTGCGACCTGGCGATCAAATCTGGACCGTTGATTAGCCACATTTGACGGCTGCTGTGCATATCAATGTTTATGCCTCCGATACTTGTTTTCTCTGGTTTTCTACCTTCCGATAGTCCCTTTCGGCCATTCTTAGGGCTCTTGGCATGCGACTGTTTTGATCTTTGAATGATCCTTAAGAAAATTTTGAAGACTTCGAGAGTGTTTTGGATTCATTTTTGGGCCATTTTCCAACAAGGCTAACAGTCCTCACAATCTTCTCAACAATGCCTCCTCACACTTGTATATATTCCTTAACAAAAGAAAAAAATGTCAATTTGGGAAAAACAAAATTATATAACAAAAATATTCTCACACTTGTATATATTCATTGACCCTTCATTATAAAAGTTATTCCCAAAACGTCTTTGATACCAAGAAAGAAATCATAAATTATCACACACAAAAAAATATTGTTTTTCAATTGGATTTCACACCAGGATACATCACACTAATATAGTGCATATGAGATCCAATAGATTCTAAGCTAGGAGATTTTTTGTGGAGAAAATATCTCAACAACCCAATCCAATCAACATATCAAATCTTCTTGTATACTATTGTAACCATTAGTTCTAAGTTCAATTTAAAAAAGTGACATGACAAATGTATATATATATATATATATATATATATATATATATATATATATATATATATATATATATATATATATATATATATATATTCCTCATATGGAATATATAGCATTGTACTTGTCAAATATATATACATAAATATATAAGAATTATATATACTCATATGAAATATATAACATTGTACTCATGTATGTGTGTGATCAAAATACAAAAGAAAGAGTTGCAACAAAGTTATATTTTTTTGAATTGTTTGGACATTGTCTTAGTTACATATTTTTGAATTGTTTAGAGATTGTCCTAGTTATATTGTAAATTGGTCCAAACCAAAACTATGTAGAAACCAAATATTTTGATCACATACCTTCAATAAAACATACCCAAATTTTGACAAACTATAAACCACTTTTAATTTAAACTTGAGGATTATCAACACTATTCCTTAAGTTATCTAAACCAAATACTATGTGAAATATGAGGCCTTGTACATATCATTGCATCCATTAGGCTTCCAACTACTGATACATATGGAACTTCAGACATATAATCCATATCTTCCTGAGTCTTGGGACACATATCCGTACATATTTTGAAATGGCTAGCCAAAGGTGTATTAACATATTTTTCATTATACATTTTAAATATTTCCAAAACATTATCTATGTACTCACTCTAAGACAATGTTAATTTTTAATTTTTCTTGTGTCCAGTTATTCTCATATGAAGGATTTTCATTCCAACACCAAAATCCTTCATTGCGAATGAATTAGCCAATTTTCCTTTGAGCACATTTATTTTTGCATGTTATACGTTGCAACAAGAATGTTATCCACATAAAGTAACAATATAATATAGCTTCCATGATTCTCCTTCTTAAGATAAACACAATGGTCAAACTGACATCTAGTATAACCTTGTTCAGACATAAACATGTCAAAGTTTAGATATCACTACATAAAACTATCCTAATGATTTTATGGTTTTCGTAATCATATAAATGATAATGCAAATCATTAACACCATATCCAGTGAAGGTACACTTATTTGATTTTTCCTCAAGATTTGTTCTATTTTCTTTATTAATGTGGACAAATGCTTCACAGCCAAAATTCTTTAGAAATAAGTAATTTACATTTTTACATGTGCATGTCTCCTCTGGAATTCCACCATCGAAGGAACTTGAAGGCCCTTTTTTATAAGATAAATAACAATATCAATAACATTTTCCTGACATTGTAAAGGTAACCTAGGATGCAATCTCATACACCTTAGATGCTCCATGATTATTTTGTTCATCCTTTCTGACACGCCATTTTCTTGTGGTGTTCCTCAAACTATCTTCTCTCCATGGATTTCATGGTATGAATAGTAATTATAAAAATACTTGCTACACTATTCACCTCCATTTTATGATATGAGACACTTTAAGTTCCTTCCTATCTCATTCTCGACCAAAGTTTTCTATTTTTTAAAATTATAAAAAACATCATCTTTATTTCTAATACAATAAACCCATGTTTTTCTATTTACATCATCAATAAAAGTAATGTAATAGTGAGAGCCATGAGAGATGATACCTAACCAGGTCCCCATACATATATATGCACAATATCTAAGTTTTCACTCTTCTTGTCTTTCTCAAATCTGAGAAATTTTACTCTCTTCTATTTTCCATAAACACAATTCTCACAAAAATCGAAATCAACATACTTCAAACCTGGAAACAATTTTTTTGAGTGAAGAATTTTCATTCCCTTCTCACTCATGTACCCAAGCCTAATATGTGACAATGTCATATATGTTTCTACATATGCTAAGACATTAGAAAAATTAGAAATAGCATTGAATAAATACAATGTACTAGCCTTTTCTCCTTTTAATATTATTGAGCCTCCTTTAGTGACCTTGTAGGTTTTGTTTAGAAATTTTTTATATATCCTCAACCTCCCAACTTCCCTATTTAAAATAGAGTCTTTTTAGATCTGAAACATGTGCTACCTCCTATAGCCACCACTAGTTGCAGTCTATTTTTTTATAAGTACCTTTACCCATTCAAATAAGTTTACGTGGTCTATCATTACCCATAATTTTATTACTAAAGACTTAAATTAAAGTTACAAAATGCTTTTTAAAATATTATAAAATTCTTAGGGTTTAGGGTTTAGGATCTATGGTTTGGGGTGTACGATTAAGTGTTTAGGGTTTATAACACTTTAGCAAATTCTTTGAATAAACACTTCGATAAAAGTTACAAAAACCTTTTTAAAATGTTGTAAAATTCTTCGGGTGCAGGTTTTACGATTTATAAGGCTTTAGTAAATTCTTTTAATAAACACTTAAATAAAAGTCACAAAACACTTTTAAAAATGTTATATAATTCTTAGGCTTTAGCATATAGGGTTTAGGGTTTATAAAACTTTAATAAATGTTTTTAATATACACTTAAATAAAAGTTACAAAACTCTCTTTAAAATGTTATAAATTAATTAGGGATTAGGTTTTATTTCTTAGGGTTTAAGGTTTATAAAACTTTAGTAAATGATTTTAATAAACATGTAAGAAAATGTTACAAAACACTTTTTAAAATGTTATGAAATGCTTAGGGTTTAGGTTTTAGGTATAAGGTATAGGGTATAGGGTTTAGGGTTTGGGGTTTTGGGTTTATGGTTTAGTGTTTAGGGTTTATAACACATTAGTAAAAAAATTTAACAAACACTTAAATAAAAGCTACAAAATACTTTTTAAAATGTTATAAAAGGCTTAGGGTTTAGGTTTTTCAGTTTAGGGTTTAGTGTTTAGGCATTAGGATTTATAACACCTTAGTAAATTATTTTGATAAAAACATAAATAAAAGTTACAAAAATATTTTTAGAATGCTATAAAATGCTCAGGGTTTATGGTTTATAAGGCTTTAGTAAATTCTTATAATAAACACTTAAATAAAAGTTAAAAAATACTTTTTAAAATGTAATAAATTGCTTAGGGTTTAGTGTTAAGGGTTTAAGTTTTTTTAGCACTTTAATATCAATACAAAAAAATTAACCCTTTCTACTTTTAAATTATCAATCATCTATTTAAACAAATTAGAAGATGGATATAATATATCAAGGAAGTAATTTGCAATAAAGATAAAATTAGCAAACAATAGCCTTGAACACAAATGAATAAAATGAAACCCCATATTCTTTTTTCTTCTTGATTAAAATTTTTCAATAATTGATTGAAAGAAAGTAGAACCACATTGTCCTCTTCATTATTTGTGAATATTTTATGTGGAAAACAAAAGAAAAATTAAAGCTTCAACAAACCCAATATTTAAACTTACATTGGAATGGTTTGAGCATAAATTCAATGTTCTTCCCGTGGGAGTTAGGTCATAGAAATTCATGAGAAAAGATGAGAGTTGCTAGCTCCATTGTGCCATTTAAAGTGCAATTTAAAAAAATAAAAATAAAAACATACATTCTAGCAATTTTTATAAAAAATACACACTTCACTTAACATTACTTAGCATTAAGTGAAACTAATTCTTTCAACAAAAATATATGGTGACAATATACAATTTTGTATACATTATAAACATGAAATAAATTTATAATATTAATAAAACAATGACAACCTATTATGCCATTTAAAGTGCAATTTTAAAACCTAAAAATAAAGACAGAAATTCTAGCAATTTTTATAAAAAAATGCATTGTAACATTAGTATTTTTGATCAAGTCATAATAACTCTGCAATATTTAAATACATGTTAAATAAATATACATTTTCATATTTAGAAAAAATAAAAAATTACATAAAATTAATAACAGAGATAAATTGAATAACAAATTTATATCACCTTACACTAAAAATATATATTTTGTCATTAACACAACTATATATATATATATATATTCGAAGATATTTTCTAGTTAATGGAAAAAACAAAGTTAATGGAAAAAATAAAACAACTCGAGCATCTCGCAATAATAAAAAAGACGTTAAACAAAACAAAACTGAAAAAAAAACATAATAATAAATTTAGTGGAAAAAAACATAAAAATAGAGAATGAAACTAATAATAGAGAAACTATTTAATCCTCTACATATACTCTATTTGTAAAAACAATTTAATAAAGTTTAGGGAGGATATCTTCAATTCGGGCCATTGTGCGATGTCATTCTATCTGGTCTGAGATTTTCCTATGGAGAAGATGATGGACAGAACGAGGTTTTCAAGGAGGGAAAGTATTGGAGTAAGATGTGAGGGTTCTCAGTAGCAGCAATTTGAAATGACAATTTCTTAGCCCATCTATCTGGTCTGAGATTTTCCTACAGAGAAGATGATGGACAGAACTTTCCTAGAGAAGATGATGGACAGAACGAGGTTTTCAACGAGGGAAAGTATTGGAGTAAGATGTGAGGGTTCTCAGTAGCAACAATTTGAAATGAAAATTTCTTATCCCATCATTTCTTCCACGAGCAACGACAACTTTTTCGTTCATTCTTGTTGCGATAATAGAGGTTGAGATAAGACAAAAACGAAAATGTTGAAGAAACTAACAATATTACACGACATTGTAGAAATGAAAGAACTAGGGTTTTGATGGATTCAGAGATTGGAGCATAACAAGGCGTGAGTAATAATAAAATTTACCTCAAATTAAATGGGTTTGAGGGGAACAAGGCAATGGGTTTCATGGTGAAAAATGTTTGTTAAAATATAATAACATACATAAACAATGAATTGAAATAAAGAATGACGGTATCAAATATAATCAATATAGATAAAAACGAATTGAAATCAAGAAATTGTTTCCAGGGATAATGATCAGCAACCTAAAACCAATTTGCCTACCTTTCACTGGATAACACAACCACCTTAGATTTGAACAATAGAACATCAGTTTTTATCGATAAGAAGATGGTGGAAGGAATTGACTTGAGTGAGATTTGTTCAGAGTCACTTTGAAAATCCTTAGAAATCTTTTGGAAGTGTTTATGAATTGGCTTCGGCCTGTAATGGTGGATTTCTTGAAGGACCAATTTCTACTTGAGCAATGACCCATTGTAACATGGGAGGCCTAGATCATCTAAAAAGATCAACAAATTTAACTCTGAAGCTCTCGACTATGAAAAAATATTCTATTTCTTGGCGAAATACATTACTACTATTTTCTATTTAATTCTCAACTCTCAAAAAATATTATATCACTTGACCAAACAAACACAGGTACACAAAATGGATGAAAAAATAACTGTGAAGTTGGGCTGGCTTCATCCTCATCCAAACACACACAGAATGGACGAAGAATGAACCATGAAGGCTGGCTAGCTTCATCACCATCCAAACACACAAATGCATACGCTCCAATGCCATTACAATAGATTCATGAACATCTAAACACACAAATGCTTAAGCGCTCATGCCTTAAAGAATGTGCTGAAGCGATACAATTGAACATCTAAACACACATATGCTTAAGCACTCAGGCCTTAAAGAATGTGCTGAAGCGATACAAGAAATTGTAGTGGTGCCACTACAATAGATTCATGAACATCTAAACACACATATGCTTAAGCTCTCAGGCCTTAAAGAATGTGCTGAAGCGATACAAGAAATTGTAGTGGTTGTATAAGCTCTGCACAAGCTAGTGTAATGAGAATGCACTGAACCCATACAAGCAGTTGTAGTGGTTGTATGAGCTCTGCACAAGCTATTGTAATGGCTCTGTGATATGCAAATGTTTTCAGAATCCTTCCCTTCTTCACTTTGCTTTTCTCTTGAGGCTTTTAACTTTGTTATAACGGCAACCTCATTAGATTTTGCGCTTTTTTGTGATCAAATCATTTCTCTTTCTTCATATTGTCATTAAAATATTTTGTTTTTTTTTATGCGGGAGCATCCAGCCCAGAAAGGAAATTATTGTAAATAATAGGGGTCATGCATTAGTTTCCTAAATTCCAAATTAATTAGATATTCTCAAATAAAACTAGGAGAGCTTTTAGGCATAAAGGAGTGGATGTGGATCTTTAAGGGAGAAGAAAGCTTTTCTATTTTAGAATAGGAAAAAGATGGAAAAAGACAAAAAGATGCTTTTCCATGTGTATGCATTGCATGTAGAGTTAGAGCTTTTAGTTGAGTGATTTTTAGAGCATGCTAAGTTAATAAATTCTGGAGCCTCATAGGCATTGAAAAAAGATGGAAGGTGTGAGAGTAGAGGAGAAGAGTGAGTAAGGTTTCTCCTTGGGAGCCTCCAGGCAGTTTGTAAAAGGGCCATGGATTTGCATATCTGGCCATGAATGTATTTGTTATGTATGCTTGGTTTATGTAAATATGAGTGGTTGAATTCAGTTGATATTATCATAGGTGCACTTATTAAATTCTGAGACATGATCTATGCATTTATTCAATGGTTGATTTAACTGTGGATTGGAAGGCGTTGATGGGCTTTTTAATTCTCTGCTTAGTTATTTGACTGTGCATTCTAATTAGATGACAATCCTTTGTTTGACTGACTTGAGGATATCAGTTTGAAGATTCAATTTAAAACTACGACACTCGGTCCGTTTGTGCTTGGCGATTGCAGTTTATGCGCATTGACCGAAACCATTATGGTGAGCAAAGATATATATATATATATATATATATATATATATATATATATATATATATATATATATATATATATATATCAGTCCAGAGGATAGATATATAGAGAATGGCGGAGACCTGGTGTTACAGTCGTGTGTTTGATTAGAATTCCCGTCTGGTGGATTTTTCTTGCGGTCAGTACTAAATTAATGAGTAGAGACAGAACTGTCATGCGGATATCGTATGAGTATGTGTAATAACCATTTGAATTTTCATTATGTATATGCCTGCAGTATGTTACTTGTGCAGCGGAAGCTTTATTGGCGGCGTTGTGTCTTCAATTTGAGTGGAATGGCGTTTTACCAACGCACAATTATTTGTGATTGAAGCTGTCCATCAAAATCCCATGGGAAAATTCCAACCGATGCGGACTCTGATGCGATTTAAAGAGAGAACAAAGATCGATATTTGATATGGACTTCATGTGATGCGAATTGAATATCGCTTCACCGAAAAGCCACTAATTATAATAAGCATTGAAGTTAAAGGTAAGGCGCACTCCTTGAATACTGCCAATATACTTGGAAATTGGTTATGGGAATTTAAGATGTGAATTGGGTTTAATTCCAAGCATGGGTTATGTTTAATCATGAGATTACAAACCATGAATCAAGCTTTATATGCTTGATGGGGAAAAGATCCTGGTAGTAGTGGCCTGGGAGCGGCCTGGGCCGCATCAGGTGGTATCAAAGCTAGAATGCTCAGCCGAAGATATTTGTTTTTTTGAAAACTGAAGTGTGTTTCTTTGAAAGTGTGATAAATGATTTTTTATCTGATATGCAAACTCCACAAGTGAGCAGGATTGCAGAAGAAGACAGAAGACAAGATCATGCAAGGTCTTAATAGGTGAGATTATTTTTCTGATTTGAAATTTATGGTTGCAGAGTGAAGTGGCAGTGAACCTGAAAAGTCCAATAAGGAATTGGATAAAGAGGACAACTGAAGTGTTCTCAGGAGAGAGAAGCCTACAGGAGTAGTAGAGGATGCTCGAAAGGTTCCAGTAGAGGACCAATGATTACAAAAAGACCAGATCCGGAGGGAAGGATTGGTGAGGTAAGTGGCAGCAAGAGAGGTTGCTGTGGTAGAGGCTTCATGCAACTCATAGGTGAGGAACTCATGGCGAAGGAGAAGATGACTACTGATAGTCATAGCAGAGGTTCAGGAAAAAGCCATGGTAGAAGACATAAGAAAGAGGATGCCAAGGTAAATGGCAAGAAGACAAGTCCAAAGGAAGTTGAAGTTGAAGAATACATTTGTGAACCAGAACAAGGAGAATTTCTGGGAGATAGTGATGATGAAGGCTTGAAGACTGAAACTTCAAGTAAGACCAAAGGGTCATATATTTTTAAATCTTACAATTTGTGGATGTTTGCAGGTGAAAGACAAAGAAATGGGATGACTGCAGGAGTTCGAGAAAGAGAGATTGCAGTAATTAAGGTACAATTGCAGGTAATGGAAGAATGGCTGCAAGAGCAGAAAAATCAGAAAGGAAAATGGATCTTTCCACTGAAGGGAAAGAGAGTGATTTGGCGACAGTTGCAGAGAAGGTTGAAGCAAATTATGATTGCCTTGTTGAAAAAGGGACTTAGAGTTCTTGCGCCAGAGTTGGAGTTTGAAATTCCCACATGCAGATATACTAAAAGAAAAATGTTGAAGGAAGCAGTCAAGACTGAAAAGTCTCATAATTTAAAAACTAATGAATTATGTATGTTTGTAGGTACAGAACAGGAAGATAAACAAACTTTAGAGTTTGTGCAAGAAGAGTTGAACCTGAAAGCTGTTCAGATCGATAATGAGTTAGCAAGATCTCAGAAGCAGATGGAGAAGAAGGAGCCTAATCAGGATGTTGATGCAGAAAGAGAAGGACCAGCTGATGATTGGCCAAACACTAGTGGAGGTTTTACTGAGGAGGATGTGCAACCTTGTGCAACTGTTACAGAACAAGAGGAAGTTCGTATGAATGCAAGTGATGATGAGATGCTTCAGCAATGCTACAGAGAAATTGCATTGTTGGAATATTGGTTGGAGAATCCAAATTATGACAAGGAGATTGCAGAAGATGAAAGAGTTCAGTACAGTGAACGAGAGTAGAAAGACATCCTGGAGATAGATGATAAGAAGGCAAGACTAGCTGACAGTCTCATGGTAAATGCGAATCAGCATACTGAGGTGCTGACAGAGAAGTTGGGAGGAAATTCAGAGAAGCATATTGAAGTATTGCCAGAGAAAGCTGAGGGAAAAGTTGCAGATGAAATTGCAAGTGACAAGCAAATGAATGTTGTAGAGGGACAGGAAGTTTGGGAGGCAGCAACATTCATAGAAGCAACTAGAGCAACATATGGAGTGACACTTATGATGGCAGTTGAGACAATGCTAGCAGCAAAAGAGGCACTGATGCCTTATATTTTTTCTAACAATTGTTTTGTGAGTACATGTCTTACTAAAGAAGCTGGAGAAAATCTGCTGGACAAAGAAATTTAAATTATGAGGCGGATGATGATGAAGGAATTCCGGAAGAGACCAGTAGCAGTGAAACAAAAGAGAAGCAGCAAGAGGAAGACAGTAGAAGATTGCAAGAGTACAGCTAGTGGAGCAAAGCAGCATAAAATATGGAGACCTAGAGAAGAACAGACAGAAGCAGCGGCAAATGCAAAGTTACAGTACAAGATATGGGATCCAGGCAAACATGGAGCTGAACACATGATCAGGAGATCATGAAAATTTTCTACCTTGGGAGTATGATGCGGGAGCATCCAGCCCAGAAAGGAAATTATTGTAAATAATAGGGGTCATGCATTAGTTTCCTAAATTCAGAATTAATTAGATATTCTCAAATAAAACTAGGAGAGCTTTTAGGCATAAAGGAGTGGATGTGGATCTTTAAGGGATAAGAAAGCTTTTCTATTTTAGAATAGGAAACAGATGGAAAAAGACAAAAAGATGCTTTTCCATGTGTATGCATTGCATGTAGAGTTAGAGCTTTTAGTTGAGTTATTTTTAGAGCATGCTAAGTTAATAAATTCTGGAGCCTCATAGGCATTGAAAAAATATGGAAGGTGTGAGAGTAGAGGAGAAGAGTGAGAAAGGTTTCTCCTTGGGAGCCTCCGGGCAGTTTGTAAAAGGGCCATGGATTTGCATATATGGCCATGAATGTATTTGTTATGTATGCTTGGTTTATGTAAATATGAGTGGTTGAATTCAGTTGATATTATCATGGGTGCATTTATTAAATTCTGAGACATGATCTATGCATTTATCCAATGGTTGATTTAACTGTGGATTGGAAGGCGTTGATGGTCTTTTTAATTCTCTGCTTAGTTATTTGACTGTGCATTCTAATTAGATGACAATCCTTTGTTTAACTGACTTGAGGATATCAGTTTGAAGATTCAATTTAAAACTGCGATAGTTCGGTCCGGTTGTGCTTGGCGATTGCAGTTTATGCGCATTGACCGAAACCAGTATGGTGAGCAAAGATATATATATATATATATATATATATATATATATATATATATATATATATATATATATAGATATAGATATATATATATATATATCGGTCCAGAGGATAGATATATAGAGAATGGCGGAGACCTGGTGTTACAGTCGTGTGTTTGATTAGAATTCCTGTCTGGTGGATTTTTCTTGCGGTCAGTACTAAATTAATGAGTAGAGACAGAACTGTCATGCGGATATCGTATGAGTATGTGTAATAACCATTTGAATTTTCATTATGTATATGCCTGTAGTATGTTACTTGCGCAGCGGAAGCTTTATTGGCGGCGTTGTGTCTTCAATTTGAGTGGAATGGCGTTTTACCAACGCACAATTATTTGTGATTGAAGCTGTCCATCGAAATCCCGTGGGAAAATTCCAACTGATGCGGACTCTGATGCGATTTAAAGAGAGAACGAAGATCGATATTTGATATGGACTTCATGTGATGCAAATTGAATATCGCTTCACCGAAAAGCCACTATTTGTAATAAGCATTGAAGTTAAAGGTAAGGCGCACTCCTTGAATACTGCCAATATACTTGGAAATTGGTTATGGGAATTTAAGATGTGAATTGGGTTTAATTCCAAGCATGGGTTGTGTTTAATCATGAGATTACAAACCATGAATCAAGCTTTATATGCTTGATGGGGAAAAGATCCTGGTAGTAGTGGCCTGGGAGCGGCCTGGGCCACATCATTTTTTATGAGCTTTTTAACTTTATTATAACCATGGTCGTTGGTTCCATTTTTCTCTTTTTCTTCTTGATATTTTTTGTGTTTTTTTTAATTTTGCTTTCTTGATTTTGTGCTTAGAATCTTTCTCCTTGCTTTTTCTAAGTTTTTTGGCTTTAGTTTAATGACGAGTTCGTGATTTTCCAGTGTTTTGTTTTACTCGAGAGTTGTTGTTTTGTTGATCTGTTTTTTTGTTTTTTATTTCTTATTTTTTAATGGTTTTTTGTTTTTATTTATTTATTTATTTCTGATATAAATATAATTAATATAATTTTTATTTGTTTTATATATATATATATATATATATATTTAATGTAGATATGACGCATATAAATTTTATTTATTGACTAAACATTTCCGTATTTTGTTTTTTATGTTATCTTAAAATTATTTTTAATTTTTATTTGTCAAATATCAAGAAAATAAATAAAATATATTTTTCAAATATATAAAAAAAAAACAACTTACCATAGAAGTATTATTATTTTTTAACTAGCATATTAATAGGCGTCTCCTTAATTTTAATTTTTATACCAATAGGCGTCCCCTTATTGGAATTGGCCATGTTAATCATTTTTTTAATTAATCATTTTGATATTATGGTTTAAATTGAAAGATACCAACATATTCTCGTCATCCCCACTACATCAACGAATGGAATTGTAACTACTAACTTTCTTGTATATCTAAATAAGGTGTTTAAACTTTGTTTAAAATAGTTTTTTACCAAATGATGATTAAAAATTTACTGTGCCTATGAAAGTGCATCAAATCATTTATACCTTAATAGATAATTTTAGTTTTTGTATTAAATACAATGTACAATATACATATTGAATTGTGAGACAATATTTTTTTCTTATCACATAGATTGTATTGTGTGACTAGCGATGGAGGTAATTTAAGGATTTTCATTGAAGTAATTATTATCTTACCCATTTTCTAAATTATGAGGGCGGGACATGGACATGTTGATGACTGGATCCACGTGTATTTTAAATAGGAGCTGCTATTCTCTCTTTGTGTTTCAGAATTCGACAATATTCACCGACTCCACAGAATAATAGAAAAATTTGGTTAAATATAAAATTTAAAGTTTAGATAAGTTAAGTTAATTAGATTGGATTTTAATGTTTAAAGAAAGTTTGGTTAATATATATTTTGAATCATTTTTTTTAATAATTTTTTTCACCTCTATATTTAATTAAATTAAATATAAAATTTAATAAAAATTAAAGTTTAGACAAATTAAATTAATTAATTTAAACTATCAGAAAAAAATAAACCGTATAAATGAAATCAAATTTTTAATTATTCATCAATATTTCAAAAATCCTTATAGTTTACCCAAAATGATAAACATTTGTTATTATATTATATGGCTTGAACTTGTGAATAATTAAAGATATTATGTTTTAATTTATTTATCACACAACATTCACAATTAACATCTGTTCATCTTTTTTTATTGAATATGTAAATATAAGTGAATGTTGTATTTTTTAAACTTTATATAGATTTTATAAAATTTAGTTTAATATTAAAAAAATATATTCTATACTATTACTAATATTAATGTATATTTAATTGCAAATACAAATATTAAAACTACAACCATTAATATTTAATTGCAAATACAAATATTAAAACTACAACAAACTTTAAATGAAGTTTATAAAACTATTACTTTTATTATTAATAAAATAAATTTAAAATAGTCTTAATAAAAGAAAGTTTAATATGCTTATGACCACATGTAACAATGGTCTTATGTTCTTCCAAATGGCTCTTGTTGAAGTTTGTTATGAGAATTTACCTAATGTAAAGTACACACTTAAATAAAACTTAGAAATTGGTTTTGGGTTTGGTGATTAGAGTTTAAGTTATAAGGTTTACAACACTTTGGTAAATGATTTTAATAAACACTTAAATACAAGTTACAATATGTTTTTAAAATTTTATAAAATTATTAGGGTTTAGTTTTTAGGGTTTAGGGTTTAGGGTTTAGAGTTTAGGGTTTAGGGTTTAGTGTTTCAGGTTTAGTGTTTAGGGTTTAAGGTTTAGGGTTTGTGGTTTACAGTTTAGGATTAAGGGTTTATAACACTTTAGTAAATTATTTTAATAAACACTTAAATAAAAATTACAAAACACTTTTTAAAATGTTATAAAATGCTTAGGGTTTAGGGTTTAACACTTAGGGTTTATGGTTTATGATTTAGGATTTAGGGTTCTTAAGGCTCTAGTAAAAAATTTAATAAACACTTTTTTCAAAATACTTTTTAAAATTTTATAAAATGATTAGGGTTTAGGGTTTGGGATTTAGGGTTTAGGGTTTAGGGTTTAGGGTTTAAGGTTTGGGGTTTTGGGTTTAGGTTTAGGGTTTAGTGTTTAGGGTCTACAACATTTTGGTAAATTCTTTTAATAAACACTTAAATAAAAGTTACAAAACAATTTTTAAAATGTTATAAAATGGTTAGGGTTTAGGGTTTATGGTTTAGGGTTTAGGATTTGGGGTTTAAGGTTTAGGGTTTAGGGTTTAGGTTTTGGGGTTTAGGGTTTATGTTTTTGTGTTTAGGGTTTAGGGTTTTGCATTTATGGTTTAGGGTTTGTAACACTTTAGTAAATTATTTTAATAAACACTTAAATAAAAGTTACAAAATTCTTCTTAAATTGTTATAAAATTCTTAGGGTTTATGGTTTAGTGTTTAGGGCTTAGGGTTTATGGTTTAGGGTTTAGGTTTTTGGGTTTAGGTTTTAGGGTGTATGGTTTAAGTTTTATAACAATTTATTAAATTCTTTTAATAAACACTTAAATAAAAGTTACAAAACGCTTTTAAAAATGTTCTAAAATGCCTACGGTTTAGGGTTTAGGGTTTAGGGTTTAGGTTTTGCAGTTTAGGGTTTATAAAACTTTATTAAGAGAATCCCCGTGTCTTCCCCACCCATAACTCACCCTATCACCCCTTCTCTCTCTACCTCCCTCCCTCTCCCTCTCTCTATCTCTCCCACTATCTCCCTATCTCCCCCTCTCTCTCCCTCTCTCTCTCTCTCTCTCTCTCTCCCTTCTCCCCTCTCTCTCTCTCCCTGACCCTATCCTCCTCTCTCCCCCATCTCTCTCTCCTCCTCTCGCTCTCCTCCTCTCTGTCTCTCCCTGTCTTCCTTCCCTCCCACCCCTTCTCTCTCACCCTCCTTCCTAGTCTCTTTGTCCCTCTCTCTCCCCATACCTCCCCCTTTGTCTCTCCCTCCCCTACCACCCCCTCTCCCTCCCTCTCCCACTTCCTTTCCCCTCCCCCTCTCCCTCTCCCAGTCTCTTCCCCTCCCCCTATCCCTTTTCAACTCTCTCTCCCTCTCCCCCTCTCGCACTCTCTCTCCCTCTCCCCCTCTCTTTCCCCTCCCACTCTCTCCCCCCACATATCTCTACCTCCCCCTCTCCCTCACCCTATCCTCCTCTCTCCCCAAATCTCCCACCCCTTCTCTCACCCTCCCATCACTCCCCCTACCACCCCTTCTCTCTGCCTCCCTCCCTCTCTCTCCCTCCCTCTCCCTATCTCTCTATCTCTCCCACTATCTCCCTATCTCCCCCTCTCCCTCTCTCTCTCTCCCTCTCTCTCTCTCTCTCTCTCTCTCTCTCTCTCTCTCTCTCTCTCTCCCTCTCTCTCTCTCTCTCTCTCTCTCTTCCCCCCCTCTCTGTCTCTCTCCCTCCCCCCTCTGTCTCTCTCCCTTCCCTTCTCCCTGACCCTATCCTCCTCTCTCTCTCCTCGCCTCCCTTCCCTACCACCCCTTCTCTCTCCCCATCCCTCCCCATCTCTCTCTCCCTCTCTCTCCCCATCCCTCCCCCTTTGTCTCTCCCTCCCTTCCTCTCTCCATCTCCCTCTCCCTCGCTCTCCGCCTCCCTTTCGCCTCCCCCTCTTCCTCTCTCTCTACCTCTCCCTCTCCCACTCTCTTCCCCTTCCCCTATACCTCTTCTGCTCTCTCTCCCTCTCCCCATCCCCTCTTTGTTCCCCTCCATATCTCTTCGACCACCTATCTCTACTTCCCCCTCTCCTTCACCCTATCCTCCACTCGCCCCCCATCACCCACTCCTTCTCTCCCTACCATCACTTCCCCTACCACCCCTTCTCTCTCTACCTCCCTCCCTCTCTCTCTATCCCTCTCCCTCCCCATCTCTCCCCCCACCTATCCCTACCTCCCCCTCTCCCTCACCCTATCCTCCTCTCTTCCCCATCTCCCACCCCTTCTCTCCCCCTCCCATCACTCCCCATACCACCCCTTCTCTCTCCCCCTCCCTCCCCATCTCTCTCTCCCTCTATCTCCCCACCCCTCCCTTTGTCTCTCCCTCCCTTCGTATCTCCCTTTCCCCCTCCCCTCTCTATTCCCCTCCCTGTCTCTCCCCCAACCTATCACTACCTCCCCCTCTCCCTAACCGTATCCTCATTTTGCCGCCATCACCCACTCCTTCTCTCCCCCTCCCATCACTCCCCCTACCACCCCTTCTCTCTCCACCTCCCTCCCTCTCCCTCTCCCTCTCTCTAGCTCTCCCACTATCTCCCTATCTCCCCCTCTCCATCTCCCTTCCTCTCTCTCTCTCCCTCCCTTCCCCTCTCCCTGACCCTATCCTCCTCTCTCCCCCATCTCTCTCTCCTCCTATCCATCTCCTCTTGTCTCCCCCATCTCCCTCTCCTCCGCTCTCTCTCTCCCTTCCTCTCTCCCTCTCCCTATCTCCCCCTCTGCCCTACCCTTGCCCCTCCCCCTCCCCCTCTCCCTCTCCCTCTCTATCTACCTCTCCCTCTCCCACTCTCTTCCCCTCCTGCTATCCCTTTTCCTCTCTCTCTCCCTCTCCCCCTCTCTCTCCCTCTCCTCGTCCCACTCTCTGTTCCCCTCCCCCTCTCTCCCTCCACCTATCTCTACCTCCCCCTCTCCCTCACCCCATCCTCCTCTCTCCGTCAATCTCCCACCCCTTCTCTCCCCCTCCCATCACTTCCCCTACCACCCCTCTCTCCCCGCGTCCCTCCCTCTCTCTCTCTCACTCTCCCTCTCTCTCTATCCCTCCCACTATCTCCCTATCTCCCCCACTCCCCCTCTCTCCCTCTCTCCCTCTCTCTCTTTCTCTCTCTCCCTCCCTTCCCCTCTCTCTGTCTCACTCTCTCTCCCCCTCCCCTCCTCTCTCTCTCTCTTTCTCCCCCTACTACCACACCTCTCTCTCTCTCTCTCTCTCTCTCTCTCTCTCTCTCTATATATATATATATATATATATATATATATATATATCCCCCTCCTATCACACCCCCACTCCCTCTCTCACCCCCACTCCCCTCTCTCTCTCTCTCTCTCTCTCTCTCTCTCTCCCTCCTACCACACCCCCATTCCCTCCCTCACCCCCACTCCTACTCTCACTTCGTCCCCCTCTCTCTCCTGCTCCTTACGCTCATTATCTCTCTCGCTCTCATTATCACCATCATATCATCAAACAACCTAATGTAGGATGTCATTTAACAAAGGAAATCATAATCATGGGTATCTTAATAATAGCGTTTAACATATATAATCCACATCCTGTAGCAAACAAAAAGATCTTATCAATTGGAAATGAATAATCATCATATTATTTAAGAAACACAATCATTATATCATCTAAGAAATAATAAAACAAATTCGTACATAATTTTATACAAACTAAACTTGCAAAAAATATCTACACATATTATCTAATTAGCAAAAACACAACCATCATATCACATAAACAAACAAAAAATGTTTTCAGTTATTTTTTTTTTAAGCCTCTTTTCACATTTAAATAAACAAACACATACATTTCACATGTCTTATAAAAATAAAACAATTCTACTCATAAATAAATTATTTTATATCATCCAATTTGCAAAAAATAAATAATTTAATATAATTTAATATTGAATAAGTTAAATATTTACTTTACCATAATGGAAATCTTCCCTAAAAATATAAGTGAAGTAAAACCTAGGCTATTGAAAATCTTATGGAAGAAGAGGCATTGGATCTTTTTAAGAAAGCAGTGGATGATGATAGTGAGAAGCAATTACTTCGTAACCACTTGAAGAAGATAGTCAAGATATGTGGAGGAGTCCAGAAAATTCATGTCAACTTCTATTTTCCCAAACATCTAAATTGATCAAATTTTTAAAAATACAAATATTTCATTAATTGTAAAATTTAAGAAAATATTTTTAATAAACAGAAAATTAAAATTACATGAATGCTAATATTTAATAAATCTAAAATCACAACCTAATTTAAATAACAAATTTCATTCTTATCTATATCTATATATATATATATATAGATATAGATATTTCAATAATAAATTGTAAAACTTAAAATATATATATATATATATATATATATATATATATATATATATATATATATATATATTTATATTACTGAATTAATAATTTTAGTAATCTAAACTAAACTTCTTAGCGGCATAATTTTTATACAAAAATTTAATGCACATCACACTCTATCATAGGGATATAATAAACAAAAACATATTTTAAAAATAAATTTTGTTTTAAATAAATCATTAAAATAAAATAGTGACGCTTGGATAGACTACCACCAAATAAAATAAAAGAGAGCAATAATTATCTAATAAAATCATAAATTGAAACCAGTTAATAATCACTTGCATTGGTTCTATATGCATGCAACTTAACTTACATGTGCGAGGCAATAAATAGATATAGTTTTAAAATCCTATTTATATTCCATTGGATTTTCAATGTTTTATATCAGGTTTTAATTTTATTTTCCAACTGTTATATATCAGCAAAGAGTCGAGAGAGACTTTGATCCCCGCACTCTGTTTCCGAGGATTGAACTAGAAATATGCCAAAATGCTCAAGATGGAATGATTTTTTAAATTTCCCAATACAAGATTTCCACTAAGAAGACTCAAACACTAGATTTGACACAAAAAAAAAAAAAAAGACTCAAACATTGAGAAGCTTTCCCCAAACATTAGATTATTAATAAGTAATTAATGTCATTAAGAACCTAGAACAAATCTAGAAAATGGAAAGAAAACAAAAAAATTAATTCCAAAATAAAAAATTAAGAGGAATTAATGTGATTGTTGAATAACAATTAAGATTAAAGGACAAATACATAAGAGATTAATGAGATAGGGAGCAATAACAACAGAGCATAAATATTTGAAAACATTGGGCCACGCAGGTAGTGAAGGAGGAATTGTAATAGAAACAAAAGACATGAAAATTGGAAATTTTGCTTTAATCTATGCAACTAAAACATGAGAATAAGTCATGAATATAATTATGAATATAAAATAAATAGAAGAAACATACCTTTCAATCATCGTGTATACCTCCATTCATCCTTGGGTCGACTTTCATTCATTCATGACATCGACTTTCATTCATTCGCTGATCTTCTTGGTCGACTTCAGATTTAAATAACATCCTTTCTGACAAAACAGAAAGGACAGACCCACAGACATATGAAAGAAGCAATCAATGCAAAAGACAATGAAAAGGAAGAGAGATAGAGGATATACGCGTGTATTCCACTTGCCTTTGCTATCCATTAGAGTGTTTATTTACTAGAGACATCGACTCCATGCGTCCCTGGGTCGGCTTTCATTCGCTGATATTCGTGGTCGAATTCAGATTTAAATAACATCAGTTCTGACAAAAAAGAAGGACAGACCCACAAGCATAGAGTCACAGAATTATACATCAACAACAGGAAGCATTTCCACTTCAAATACAATCAAATATCAAGACGACGAGGCATTTTAATGCAAATGCAAATGAATATCCTACACAAGACGACGAGGCATTTTAATGCAAATGCAAATGATGAAACATCTAGGCTCTTCTCCATGAAATGCTACAGGGTACAGACACACAACACACATGAAATGCTAGAGGGCACACACATGAAATGCTACAGGGTACAGACACAATTTAGACAGAAACATAGGAACCAACCGAGAGTTAAAGTAGCAGATCCCAGGCCATCTCTCGTTTATTTCAAAAAAGTTTTGATCCGTTGAAATCATCTCTCGTGTATTTCAAAAAAGCTGTGATCCGTTAAAGGTGCGGATCAACGTCTAAACGAAAAAGCTTGAGATGCTTTTCTTGAAATTTTATTTGAGATTCTTTTCAAGAAGTCATCTATCCACGTCGCGACAAAATTGGAAACCAAGTCATCTATCCATGTCGGGACAAAATTGGAAACCAAGTCATCTATCCACGTCGGCGCAAAATTAGAATGTTCAGCCTTCAAATTGAATTTGAATTTAAGAATGAATCTTTGATAGTGGGTAACGTAATCCTGGCGCAGCCCTTTGTGGTCTTCTGCTTTTGTTGTTCACGCATTCAATATAATTGACGGTATTTATTTCTTTACCTTCACTAACAACTTCATCTATTTCTAGGCCATCCCTCGTGTATTTCAAAAAAGTTGTGATCCTTAAAGTAGCGGATCAACGTATATAACGAAAAAGCCTGAGATGCTTACATTGAGATTCTTTCCAAGAGAGCGGATCAACGTATATAACAAAAAAGCCTGAGATGGTTTTCTTGAAATTCTCATGCAAAGCAGTTGGGTAAAACATTGAGATTCTTTTCGAGAAATTCTCTTCACTCAAATTTGGAATGTGCTTGAATTTCTTTGATATTCGGTAAATGGTAAACGGTAAATAGTACGTATTTTATGAAATAATCTTGGCACACGTTTTTTCTGGTTCTATGCTTTTGGAATGTGGTTCAATTTCAATTTGAATTTAATGTGGAATTTTTGATACTTCTTAAATACAATATTTTATCGAGGAGAGTGAACTTGGAATGTGTGAGGTCTAAGCGGAGATCTTTCATCTCCATGGATGCACAACTACTATCAGTTCACTAATGAGGAATCTCAGGGACCTAGCTTACATCGTGACACGATATCTTTCATCTCCACGGATGCACAACTACTATCAGTTCACTAATGAGGGACCTCAGGGACCTAGCTTACATAGTGACACGCTACACGTGTGATTCACTAGTGCGAAAAAAAAATCATAGTGTATTCATATTCTAGGAGGCTCGTACAATTGCACAGAGGGTCCTAACTTACATCGTGAGAGGCTACACGAGTATAATATTAAGTGGGATTTACAAGAAACAAAAACTAGTAAGCCTACGAAGTTGTACATAAATTTAGTGAAAAATAGTTATTTCAATATAATATTGAGTAGCATTCATAAGACATAAGAACAAGTAATTTGTATTCATATTCTCTAGCTGCAACTGTATAGGGCCAAGAACTATATTAATTTGTTTTTCTCACTTATAATGTGTATGATTCAATTCTATTGGAAATTGAAACAACTATAAGTTATGCGATCCAAAGTATAACACAGATTAGTTAAATTGTAACATGTAAAAGTTTGTAGAAACATTTAAAATTAAATTTTTCTCTTTCAAATTTGATGAGATATCCAATGTAGTTAATTAAGAGAAAATGAGAGGTATGTTGTTGGACAACAGACAAGCATATTGACTAGATCATGAACTAAGATCATGTAAGACATTTTATGATTAATGTAAGAATGTTTAGTTTTTTTCTCATGGAAAAAAATAAAAAATAAAAAGTTTCATATAGTTTCAAGAATTATGTTTGCATTTTTTTAGTACTAGAGAATTTAAAATGATGTTGTTTATTAATTAGGTGAACAAAGTATTACTATAATATCACCTCTAATAATTATAATATGTGTCATAATACATTCAAATAAGCTAACATTATATGAAACACATTTATTAATGTAGTTATGTTAGTTAACAGTTTGTAAGTATTGATAAGAGTAAACCATTAATATTATTACTCATAGTAAGAATTAATGGTAGTTATCATCATGATAAAATTGAGATGGCCAAAAAAAATTATAGTGTAATTAAATTATGTTAGGAAAATTATTTTAAATTTAAATTATTAGAATATATTAAAAAATATTTCTTTATAATAAATTAAATTTCTAATATAGTATTACAATATATTAAAAGGAAATAAATATGTATTACAACAAATTACAATGTAGTTGAAGAAATTGAAGGTAGATATTGAATCATATTAAACAATTTCTTAAATTCAAAAATTTTAATGTAGCAATAATTTTAATATGGTCAATAATAGAAATAATAAATTACAGATTATTGTAAAAATAATAGAATCAGTTCCATGTATTGATCCACCTTTTATTGTACAATTATAAATGAGTAATTGTTAGTGTCGACAACCAGCAAAACCACATTATTAGATGTGCTTGATATACACAGTAAGCTACAACTTAATATATACTATATTATAAACTTATAATAATATTGAAAAGAAGAAAGGAAACAATTTTTTCTTAAATTATTTTATAGCTCTTAAATTGAAATAAAATTATGTTAATTATTATGGAACTTAAAAAATTTTGTTTATTTACTTATTATTTAGTATGATTATCAATTTAAATGTCGTCTCAATTTCATCTTAGCTAGTTAAAGAATGTCATATCAATTTCATGTTAGCTAGTTAAAGAATTACACATTTTCGTTGTACTAAAGAAGTAAAAAGCATTTCAATTTTTTATTATACTTATTAATTTTATTCTTTTTAATGTAAACAATTTTATTATTTTTCAATCTAATGTTAAGCCACAACATATATCCAAAGTGTAGAGCACTGATTAAAGAAAAATGAATTTTATTTGGTAGATTACGTTAGGAATAGCCTGAAGCTTATTGTGATAAATTTCACCGGCCAACCATCAATTTGCTATTGATGTAATAAATAACTATTTATATGGGAATATATTATCCATTAACATATTCAAAATCAATTGTAATTGGATGAAAACATGTTTTCGTCTTTTTTCTAGCATTTTTTTTAATCAATTTTGCTTGAAATATAATAGAGATTTTATAGAATACTAAGGGTTTTAATTCACTTATATGTTCAAACATTCATTTTGAAATACAATAAATCTCAACATTACTTAAGAATATATGATATGATTTAAAAATATATATATATACAAAAAAATTATAATCTAAATTAATTTATAAAATATTTTAATATATATATATAAGTAGGATAAACATAAACTATAAAAAGGATTATTATTAAAATAGACATACTTCCAAATGTTATATTAAATAATGGAATCACTATTATAAATATTAACTTAATGTCTTCGATACTGAAAATAATATATTTAAAACTCAAGAAAATATTGAAAATAATATTAATATCTCATAATATAATGGCATAATACTATACAATTTTTTATTCTTATTGTTACTATTATGAAGATATCTCCTCTTTAAGTTTATAAAGACCTTAAAGGAATATGTAATTTTTGTAAAAATATAATATATATATATATATATATATATATATATATATTCTTTTTAAATCTACCATTTTATACATATCTAATAGATGCAAAATTACATTTTTTATTTACGGTTATCATTAAAAAGAGAATAACCAATGTGTTAAGTGTCAACTTTATATCAAAGTAAAAAAAGAATTGTACATTTTGTTTATGTCGGAAGACAAAAAATAGTTATGAATGAAACAATTTTTTTGGGTTTTTATATTTTGTTTTCTTCTACATCAAATTACATTATTAAAAATAAACATTAAAATATTTTATTTAAAGTTTTTCAAATAGTGGGAAATCTTATCATATTTTAGTTGTTAAGTTGGGGACAACCATCACAAATTGCTATCTCTTAATACTACTATCTCTTAATTCATATTTACTCATCATTATTCATGAAAATCCATATCACGTGTAATTACATTAATCGTGGTTAGTAAGGATGCATAGTTTGTTTATAATTATCATTAAAATATGTTTTTATTATTGCTAATATTTCTTTAAATATTATATGTTAAGTTTTAATTATTGTCCTATATGGTTAAGTTACAAAAAATATTTTATATAACATAAAAACACTAAAATTAATTTTATGTTATAAATAATTTCTTTTATTATGATTTTTGTGTCTAAAAGAAACTAAATATAAGTAAATTTTAATTCATAAAACTATTTTTACTGTGTTTTTATTTTGTAAAAGAAAATAATAATTCACTATTCAACATTAAATATATATTTCAAACTTGATTATCATTTATCATTTTTAAGATAAAAAAATCATATCAAAATTTTGATTTTGTTAAAAAAAAAAATTTAAATGTAAAAATAAATACCATGTTGTTCATATAGAATATTAACACATATTTTTAAATTTTAGCATATTTAAGATGTAAAATTGAAATGCAACGCTTTCATTTCCTTATTTTTGTGAATATAATATCATGATGTCTCTAGAAGATAAAATTTGATCATAAAATTACGTAAATCTGATCATTAAATTTTTTGACAACTATGTATGAAATGCAAACAAAATTACCATATATTTTTCTCTTATTTTAAATTAAAAATATTTTTCTAATATATAAAATTTTAATAAATTTTTATGTTATCTGATTTTTTGTTTTAACTTTTCAATATGTTCTTTTTGAAATATATTTTATTTTATAATTCTTAATTTTAAAATCTTATTTAATTTTAAAATTCTTATTTTGCACTTAATGTCTTAAAACTCTTACGGAGCGATATTAGTAATAATGATTAAAAAACTCCAAAATAATGGAAATTCAAATGTGAAAGAAATTAATGGTGACCAAATTTTCTTGGCTTAGAAACTCGAACACAAATTCTAATTTTTGGTGAAATATTAAACCAACAGATCAATTAATTTATAATAAAGATTAGTGGGCGGAAAAAGATTCTGTTGGTAGAAGTGAGAACCGGAGACCTCCCTAAAATAGTAATAATTATGATGGATGACTTGGCAAGAAATCTTGAGAAGTTGGAATGAAAGAGGTGCCTAAATATACCAGTTGATCTGTAAAAAGCTAGAAAAAAAAATGAAATCGGTATAGAGAATCTGCCATATCTTTTTTCTTTTTTATGTTAAAGGAAAACGAGGCCGAAGCACTTATAAATTTCAAATCCACGCCCTCTTTCGTTCTCATGCCCAGAAGCGCGATTTCGGTGTCTGTGTCTTTGTTCCAAATCAAACACTCTGTGGGTAAATCTTAACGTCCAAAATTTGTAGGTTGACACAAGAGGACAGCAATGTATCTGAACCTGTTCCAGGGGATTCTCTGTTGGATGCAATTGGTGAATTCTCTTTCTATTGATGTTCCCTTGTTACATCATGCAATTGGTGAATTCTCTTTCTATTGATCCCTTGTTACATCATGCAATTGGTGAATTCTCTTTCTATTGATGATCCCTTGTTACATCCAATCGATCCAATCTATTGAGATCAACCCTATTTCTTGATTTTGTTATTCATTTACATATCTCTTTGTAAATCTCACTGTTCCAGAAGATCCTCTGCTGCATCCAAATGATTGAGATCAACCCTATTTTTTGTCTCTTTGTAAATTTGACTGTTCCAGAAGATAAATGATTGAGATCAATGCTATTTCTTGATTTTGCTATTTCTTTGTTATGATTTCATGCACAGGAACCGCCAAGGGGAGAGTTGTATCTTCCAATGCCCTCTTGTTGCAGCTGTTCCGCTACTCCAAATTCGTTTCAGGTACTCTGTTTATTTCCTCTCTGTAATTTAAGGTAATTTATTGTTAATGTAATTTTGTTGTTTCTATTTCATTTTCTTTAATTAGATTAACCTCCCTCGCCTTAGTTTAGTCTCTTATGGAACATAATTGTCCACTAATAGCTAACCCTATAGAAACATTAAAGAAATTTTCAGCCAAGTCATTGGGAATGGTTCTAAGTCAAGTTCAGTTCCTTGGTTGAAGCCTTCTTCGCTCTAGTAAACCAGAGTAAGATATATGTGTTGTTGAGGATTAGGTCACGGCTAGAGATTTGGTCGAAGCTTTGTTAGATATGATATCGCTGGAATTATCCAGCCGATCATAATCGCAAACTTCTCTGGATCATCATTTGTTGGAAATTTTCCACTCATTTCCGTGAAGTTAATCAATTTGAACATAAACTAAAGCCGTCAAAGGATTTCTCAGGTCTCCACTGATGCCCTCCGTCCGCTTTCCAATATCTTCCTTCATTTCTCAACATTGTATTTGCATTTCTTTCTAAGCCAGACTACAATTTTAACCATTGCCAAAAGCACGTATTGTTATGGTTTTCAAGTAAATTTAGTGTGACTTTTATCCACTCTCAAATATTTTAGCTAAAAGGGTTTCAGCTAAAATTTTATGGTTTTCAAGTAAATTTAGTGTGACTTTTATCCACTCTCAAATATTTTAGCTAAAAGGGTTTCAGCTAAAATTTTAGATGGGTCGGACTACAATTTTAACCGTTGCCAAAAGCTTCCTTTTAGCTAAAGGATTTCAGCTAAAAGGATTAAAAGGATTTCAGATGGGTCGGACTACAATTTTAACCGTTGCCAAAAGCACGTATTGTTATGGTTTTCAAGTAAATTTAAATGACTTTTATCCACTCCTTCTATGAAATTTTCAAATATTTTAGCTAAAAAGATTTCAGCTAGTGGTAATTTATTTAAGTTTATTTAATGTGAAATGTAAAGAAAAATTAATTTACCAATTTTATATTAAATTAGTGTTAAAATTAAGGTAATATTATTTAATCTAATTAAAACAATTTCTCCAACGATAATTAAAATGTTTAGGAGACCACGTATGCCAGATTATAATAATATTATTATTATAGAATCTGCGTGGTGGTGTTCCGTCGTACTTACGCTTTGACGAGTGGAGGTTTTCGCAAATTTCGTTGTGTTTTGTGTTCGTATCTTATTCATACTTGGGGCATTCAAGAATTTATGTCTATAGCAATTTGTGTTCTTTTTTTGTTTATTTTATTTTTTTTAAATATTTTATGTAATTAACTTATTGATTTTAAATAGTTCTAGATATTGAGAATAAATATTGAGTTTTTTCTTATTTACTTTAACATACTTTGATAATATTTATATTAATTTTACAAAATTTTATTAATTAAATTGTGTTTTTATAATTAATTATTTATATTGGAATTTTTTTATACATATTATTTGTTATATTATCATGTAGATATTGATAAAGAGAATGAAATGATATCCAATTTTATTTTATTTTCATGTTTTCTAAAGAGGTGGAGGTGGTG
>CM062818.1:1416802328-1416887328 GCA_031772625.1 Pinus tabuliformis | reverse complement strand
AAACTGCTCAAGTGAGTGCACGTTGTCAAGTGGCAAACTCAAGCACTACCGTAGTGAGGTTTCGGAAAGTGTGTGTAAAAGAAGCATGTTGGCCTCTTCTGCATAGAACTCTTATGTAAGGAATGCATAGAAATATTCTAACTACTTAGGCCAGTCTACCTCGCCTTCACCATCGTACATGAATTTGAATAGGAGATCAGAAAAATTCCTTATGATGTTGAGAGGTTCAACATCCAAAAAACATCTCAGAGGGATCAGCCTGATAGTATCGATGATAGATGTATGAAGGTTCAAAATAGATTCTAAGGAATCAATTTTTCATCTGGCCCTCCTTCTAGCGCTAGAAATGTTGACGGTGCTCGACTCACCAACATGTCAAGGGATCTCCTCGGTAAGAAGTCCCAACTAGACCTCAGATTGTTTGGTGTAAGAGTCCCAGCAGTGGGTCATACAAGTATCACCTTCACCGTAGTTGCACGCAGAGGCAAGTAAGATGTCCTTGTTGGTAGCAATGGTGTGACATATGCATCAAGCCAAGGAAGGTGCATGAACGGTTCTAACACATGGAAAGTAGGATGAGTGAACCCCTTGGAAACCTATGAAAGCACACAACTAATAACGGAGCACATGAGCAAAGATGCATCATAAAATGGAAGGAAGGTAAGCTAATAATCCAAAGTGATGGTTAAACGAACAACACATCTCAGTAAGATTCATACATACTTATACAAAAAAATTCCATACATGCATGCATAAGAAAACAATACATATATGATTAGAGTAACCCAAATAGTTGAGATACAATAATGACATATGTATGAAACGTGTTGGCTTTGTTATATTAAGCAGTGAAAGTTTCAATCATACAATACATCCATGACCAACCACTAGTCCCCATAGCGGAACATTACAGTCACTAATGCCTTCTCCTCTAAAGAGATCTACTAGCTTTACACTATGGAGAAGCCAAAGCTCATTACAATACTCTCCAAGCTTTCTATAAGATACTCCTATCATAAGTTTGGCTGACAAAAATCCCTTACAATGATTTATGAGGTACTATATACAGCAAATAATGGGGTGGCCCTTCACATTCCCCTTTGGGATTGTTCATCTACCCTCATGACTCTTCATGTCCTCTATGACAGTTACATTCAACTATTGACACTTGAAATTTTAGTTGACAAGACGTTACATACATTCTGCACATGTACCCATGTGACACAAAATAGGCTTGAACAAGCCATGCAAGACATCACTATGACTCGAACAACTGTGGGAAGACCAAATCTTTGACATCCTCATGATGATCAATGGTGAAAAACAAATGCCATGCTCGGTAGTCCATGATGGTATCTATGTACTTTGTGGTGACATATTTCTGGAAATGGACTCTTGCCTCTATTAAATCTGGGTACACTGCTCCGGCTCCTCTGTCTGACTCGTCTAATAAAATGCGCATCAACTCGTCAAAGTACAAGTCTAGCTCAAGTTGCACTTGTGCCTTTGTTTTTACCTTGGTGAGTGTCCCAATAGATCAGATCACATGTGCATGCACAAAAACATCCATGCTTCTGAATACACATGCATGGGAAGCCTACAAACAAGTGATGAGTTGTGAGAGTTCTTCATAGTTCCAGGTCTGACTCTAGATGTGTGCCTTCAACTCAACCATTCTAGGCTTCATCATCTTGGTCAAGCGTAAAATAGCTCCCTTATATATCATTATCCATGTTTGCAAGTAATCTAAAACAACATGAAAGTTTGATAAGGTACATGATCTCCTAGCACAACGCTCCTGACAACCATTGAGATGGACAACTCCCTTATGCACGGTACTAAATTTGGAAAAAAATTCCAACATGACTATCTTAAGGGATGATACTTCATCCAATATCGCCTTCTTCAACTCTGCTAGGGTGGATTTTGTAACCAGTTCTCCTCCCTTCTTGGTCGTATGTGACAACTTGGCCATCTACTCACTCTCTACTATGAAGAACCAAACACTAGAGCTAGTGGCTTCAACATATGCTCTATAGCATCAATAAAGAATGTTGGATTATTATGCATGTCAGACACGATCACTCATTCTTCGAAATGTGCAGGAGATGTGTGGTCATCTAGAGTAGACACTTTGCACGATAGCACAACTCTATGACGTAACTCATTGAATGATAGGTTGTGCATGTCTTCTTCTGGATTGTCTCCAAGCATCTTAGTATCTCTTTGCTCACTTGGGACATACCCTACTTCTCGATCCGGTGAAGTTGGTGGACCGACCTCTTGGTGATAAGACATGAGGTATATGCCTTTCTCTAACTCTAGTTGCTCCATCTCTGTATCCATCTATTCAGGTACTCATTCAATCTCTTGAGCGAAGTCCTACTCCTACGACTGCTCACCCTCTATGCTTGGTGCCAGCTCCTCAGATGAGTCTACTACCAATATGGGCATAGTTTCATCAATTTGTTCTTGTTGTGCTTCCTTCTCCTATACACGCAGCTCCTATTCCTTCTGGAGTTTCTCCTTCAACTTATGCAACTCCTTCACTATTTCCTCCATCCTATGTTTTTCTCTCTGCCTTTGCGCTATCCTGTTTTTGCACTATTTCCTCTTTGCCTCTATTGCCAAAGACTCTGCACTAGTGGGTCTGCTCTAAACTTGTAGCTTTGTTCTATCTCTGTGATGTCAACAATTTTTCTCTTGCCCTTGTTGTGCATCGGTATGTTTAACTCTGTTGCTGCTACTGTTGGTGATCTCCTAGATGTTGTTTCATGTTGCTTCGTTAACCATTCCACAGCGATGCTAACCAATTCAATGGATGTGGAGAAGATGTAACAATATCTTCGTGGGTCTTCCTCGGCCCAATGACACGCCGCGTGGATCCATGGAAACTTTACACTCACGTAGTGATCCTTCAAAAAATAATTCTAGTCATATGGATTGAAGCTTCGAGTGATGAAAGTAAAATTCTTGAACTCTTCTGTCTCAGCATCTGCATGCTTGAGATTCTGTATCTCATACAACCTGATCCGTAATGGAAGAGAGGGTCAAGGTGCCTTCTTCTTCCAGTGCAGTCTAGCTGACAGTTCTGCAGAGATGTGGAATGACACTTCTTTCATAATAAGATTTTCAGTGGAAAACTTTAGCAAAACATGCGAAGGCTTCTCCGCATTGTACATCAATATGAAGGTTCCAAACAGTGAGGCATAACAACCCACTATGTTAATCAATGCCTCCATTGCTACGTTCAACATGTAAGGTGGATCCTATTTGAATATCATCTTGTATACTGGGATGAAAAAATGATCTGAAAACTGTGTGATGAATATGCGAAAGGTGCATTCAGAAAACAATTTACAATAAGTGTTGAGAGAGATTTTTGTTGGTGTCCATGCCCACTTCAACCCTAAGAATTTTTGTCGGGCACAGATTGCATCCAATATGTAAGAGGACATGTAAATTTCTACTTGCTAACATTTGGGTGGCTACAGAGCTCCTGTTACCTGTTCCTTCAGTCTATGAGCCAACATGTTGGACCAGTTGCATGATTTGCTTTCACTAGCTAGTTGGTCCAACACGATCATCGAACTCTGCGGGAAGGTATTCGTTCTCTCTTAGCCATACAAGCAACTTGCAAATATGACAAAGTACTTATATGCCTTTTGCAGTATCTTCATCTTATAAATGTGTTAGGTGTCATCCTAAATTTGGCTGGCTCCTTCATGCAGTGGTTGGGTGTAGATTTGTTTTAGCTTGTAATGTTTTTTTGTTTTTGCTAAAATGAAATAGAACACACATTGTATTTGTTTTACTTTGTAATGCTTTTGTTTGTGTTGGAATGAAATCTAGCATGCACTAGATTTGTTTTTCCTTACATTGTTTTTGTTTGCATCAGAAAAAAATCAAGCGAGTGTTATATTCATTTTACCCTAAAATGCCTCTCCTTGTGCTAGAAACAAATCTAGGGTGCACACTATATTTCATTTACCGTGCAATATTTTTCTTTGTGCTAGAAGCAAATCGAGTGCAAACTAGATTTGTTTTACACTACAATTCTTGTAATTGTTGTATAAACAAATCTATGTGTTTTACACTACAATGTTTGAGATTGTTTTAGAAAGAAAATTTAACATGTACAAAATTTCCTTTACACTACAACGCTTGAGATTATGATAGAAACATATCTAGCATCCACTAGCTTCGTTATACCCTACGATGCATTTGTTTGTGCTAGAGAGAAATCTATTGCACACTACATTTTTTTTACTATGCAATGTTTTTATTTTTCTTAGAAATAAATATAGCGCACACTAGAGTTGTTTTAACCTTGTAATGGTCATTAGAGGAATTTTGAGGTCTAAAATGGGCCTCCTAAGGAAATTATAAAATAATAGTGGAAATAATAAAATAAGATTACATTACATCATCAAATTTTAGAGGAAGAGCTAAACAAAGAAAAACTACTTTTTCAACTCGTAGTTTCAACTTATCTCCCTATGGGTTTACTGAAATTTCAAGCAAGAACACTCATCAGATGTAGAATTGGATTCTCCATATAATGAGTACCCATGTTGCATACTTTTGATGGACACTGCTACATGAAAATATGAAATATAGGAAAAACATGATTGGAATCACGGTTTTTCATTTAATTCTTATTTTTCATGTAGCAAGGTCAATCAAAATTTTGCAACATGGGTATTCCTTGGATGAGGAATTAAATTTCTCATCCAAGAAGTACTCTTGCTCTAAATTTGAATAAAACCTTAAGAAGATAAATTGAAAATACAAGCTTAGAAACTACTTTTATTGTTTTATTATTTTTTAATACTTTTACTTTTTTACTCCAAAAATGGTGAATCATCCCCAATACTTTACATCACCATCTTGAATCCTATTGGTTCTTATAAAGTTTATTTTGGTTGTATATTTTTCTTAGGAGGCCCATTTTAGACCTCAAAATTTCTCTAATGTTCACTATTGCTAGTAACAAATCAAGCATGCACTAAATTTGTTTTACCCTGTAATGCTTTTGTTTGTACTAGAAACAAATCTAACATGCATGGTATTTGTCTTACCTTGCAATTCATGTTTTTGCGCTTTTGTTTTACCCTACAATGCTTCTTTATTTTGTCTTACACTAAATTTGTTTCACCTCACACTGGTTGTTTTTGCACTAGAAACAAATCTAGCTAGTGCTAGATTTGTTTTACCCTGAAATGCTTGTGTTTGTGCTAGAATAAGTCTAACACACTCTAGATTTGTTTTACCACATAATGCTCACTTTTGTGCTATAAACAATTATGGCACACGCTAGATTTGTTTTACCTTGCAATGCTTTCATTTGGGCTACAAACAAATGTAGTACTTACTGGATTATTTTATGTTATAATGTTTGTGTTTATGATAAAAGGAAATCTAGCACATGTTAGATTTGTTTTACTTTTCAATGTTGGTGTTTGTGCTAGAAAAAATACTAGCACTAGACTTGTTTTAGCCCGCAACGCTTTTGTTTGCGTTTATCCCTACACTAGATTTGTTTTACCTTAAAATGTTTTTGTTTATTCAACCCCTAGATTTGCTTTACCCTACAATGCTTTCTTTCGTGCTAGAAACAAATATAACATATGTTAGATTTTATTTAATCTAAAATTCTTTTATTTTTGGTAGAAACAAATCTAACACACGCTATATTTGTTTTACCCTCAAACACCTTTGTTTGTGTTAGTGCTACAAATCTAGTTAGTGCTAAATTTGTTTTATGTTACAATGCTAGTCTTTGTGCTAAAATTAGTTCTAGTCGGTGATGGATTTATTTTACCCAATAATGCTTGTGTTTGAGTTGAAAGAAGATCTAGCATATGCTAGATTTGTTTTTCCTACAATACTTGTGTTTGTGCTACAATCAAACGTAGCACGCACTAAATTTATGTTACCCTGTAATTTTTTGTGTGCTAGAAAAAAATCTAAAAAACACTAAATTTTTACCCTACAATTTCTTTTATTATGTTTTTTCTTACACTAGATTCATTTTACGTTACAATGCTTGTGTCTATGTTGGAAACAAATCTAGTGAGTGGTAGTTCTTTTTTACCTTGCAATGCTTTTGTTTATGTGGCCGAAGGTGGAGGAGCAAAAAATCATCTAAATCAATGTGGAAGTATGCATCCATGAGAGTCTCATTGCTAATGTGGATATTTCCTTAGATGGTTAGACTAGGTAAAATTTGGATTACTCAAAGATTCTATTTAGGTGTCATTATTGTCATGAAGTTGGACACATTTAGAAACATTGACCCAAATGGGGCCCTACAAAGTGGATCAGAACATTTTTCCAGAGCAATTCTCTCCTATCAATAAGTTTTCTAGAACTCCTCACTCAAAGGAGATCTATATAGGTTCAAGTACGTGCAACTCTTCGTAATAAATTTTATTTGACAACCTTCCAACCAATAAGTCAACAATCCACTCTCACCCTCATATTATTCTCTCATGTTGTTTCTCTTGAGTCCTATATCTACCCTACAATTGGTACCTCTTCCTCCCTCTCCACTTCTAGATGAACTGTGCTCGACTCTTGTGGAGCCCTCTATCCTTGAATCCATCTTCCCTGCCCTATCACACTCACCTTCACGATTCTCTTCCATTGTTCTTAGGAGAGGAAATGGACCTATGATCTCTGGCTTGAGAAGAATCATTTTATGATTCTCCCTTCTACTGATAGCCTAGCGATGGATCCCCCTACTATATGCCGAGTTGGTAGAAATTCAAGTCTACTTAAACCTGACGAGAAATCCAAAGTGGAAACCAAAGAATGAAAACAAGCTTTTATTGGAAGGTCCCTTAGAGAAAAATTAGCTTTGTCCAAAGGTGCTCTAGGTATTTTCTCTCCTTCAAGTCAAGGGGCATGAGGGTTCCTGGAAACATACTTCCCTCAAAATATTGATCGTTTCCATTAAACCTGATATTTTAATGATCGAGAAAACTATGTACTCTCATTCAAAGGTGTGAATAATCCTTTAAGGTTTTTTGAGGAACTTGTAGTTTAGTCACATTGACTCAAATGGTTTTCTAGGGGGTCTAATAGTAACATGGAACTTGAATTTCAAGGCCACACATGATGTTTGCATCAATAACAAGGGATTGATTAGACTCTGCCATTTTGTAATTTACAACATGTCATTAATATACGTATCTTTTTTTATTAAAAATTACTAATGCCTAAAAACCCAACTCAAATAAATTCCGAATAAAGTCGGAGTATAAGAGAACAATGAACTAAAAAAAATGTTGATAAAATCTTGGATATGCAAGTAGTTCAAAATGGGGTACCTTATTTCATTCCTAGCATTTAAATTTGATTATGAGGAGTTCTTTCAATCCACTCATGCCTTAAACTTCCAAGTAAAAATAACCTATAAGTTACTTGCATGTTAGTCTCTAACACATGTATAAATCAATCTCTTTATTTGTTTTTGAGCTTTATTTGCCAATACCAATTCAATATTGTGACTAAGTTAGCACAACAATGGGGCCAAGCATAGCTTGACTCAAATATACTTTAATGACTGCAATTTTTGAACTATGATAATTATTAAAAAGAATGTTGTCATTCAATGTCATGGAAGTTATGCATGGCCTACCTATGAGAGTTTCACCATGTGTACAAATACAAATACAAAAAATAATAAAATGTGTATGTGTGTATTGACATGTGCATGCACAAACACAATCAACTAGGACGTATGGGCATGCATTTGCATGGGTGTGAAGTGTACACGCACACATACACTCCCATTTCCATGTGCAAGCATGGGACATGTGGGGGAAGTGAAAACATGTGGAAATCACATAGGTATATGCGTGTGTGTGTGCACGTGTTATATAGAATATATATGAAAGATATTCAGCATAACAAAAGATATTTTAAAATGGTGTAAGTGTGTAAGTGGATCTTTAGGATCGAGAGAAAAAATAAAATTGAAAAAATACTAAGTTACTAGCATTGTCACCAAAAGGTGCAACAACATGTTGATAGTGTTTTAGGGTTTTTTGACCCTTTGAATATATATATATATATAAACAATTGAAATACATGCAGAAGGATATGCAGTCTTGGAAATGAAAATGGTGCTAAATGACATGTGGGCCCAATAATAATACCATGAATGGTTTGAGAGACCCTTGTTCCAATGTTGAAAACCCTAAGTGGAGGAAGGAAATGGTGAAAAGAATACAAGGTGTATATGTTGTATAAGGAAAGTAGAGTGTCTCTCTTGAATAGCGAGTTGTGGCCTATTATGTCGCAATAACAAGTGGTTGCTAGTAATAGAGTATCAACCAAACTAGACTAATAATAGGTGATTGTTTGTAATACACTAACAATAATAGGTGGTTGATTATAATATACGGTTTTGTGAATGAGGATCTTAATCGCCTCCTTAAAAACAATTTAAAATTTAAGAATAAATAAATAACATAGACAAATAAAAACATGCAATATATTTCACTAGAACAAAGTAAAATGCTACAACCACCAAAACCCAAATTAAAAACCATTAAGAAATGGTTCATATAACTAACCCAAGTACCAACTTGTGACACTTTCGAAAATGACATTATTTTGTTGTAGCAAGCTAGAAACATGCTAAGTGATATGTTATTTTCATGTTTTTTTAACGTAAGGCACACAATCTAACAAAAATTATGTGAAACAACTTCAAAGTTCTTATAAAGTGGTATAGAGTACAATATATGGAAAAAAATAAGCTATTTATAATATTTCACAAAAAATGGTTAAACATATAGTTGCTAATTATTGCTATTAGCATGGAAATTGAAACATGTATCTTACGAGGTATGATACATCCAATCAATGTGCTTAGTGTCTTGTTCTTAGAGCTAAAGAGAAAAATAATGTAAGTATGGTTTCGTCCTCCTTGCTTTACTATACTTCCTAAGCCAACCTAATTGGTGCTTAACTAAACTATAAATGGTTTTTGGTCCTTTCTATTGGTTCTTGGTCAAGCCAACTGAACATAGACAAGAGCGAGATACTCTTTAGATTTCTCCTCATTCATCACACAATTTTGGTTTATTTTGATACCTGCAAAAAACACCATTATGAAACTTCAAGTCATTCACTTTTTCAATCTCCACGTAGTCTTCTATAAAATATGAATTGTAATTCAGGGCTAAAATCATATATATATATATATATATATATATATATATATATATATATATATATATATATATATTCAATTTTTTGATTCACCCCTTGTTTAAAATAGATTGGAGAAACCGAGTCTCTTATATATGTGAAAATAAAATTCCATTCGAATGAGAGGTCAATATTGACTACTCACTTGAGTTGGTGAGTTACATTTTTCAATTGATTAAAATAAACTCATTTTATTTCTTTGGAACCAACGACACTAGCTAGGGCTCATCCTACATAGAAATGGCACATGCTGGGGCACAATAAAATATGTGGACCTTGTAGGTAAAGGGAAACGTTTGATTCTTTTGCTCATCACTCTAGGTCTCACTCTATCCGTGGTATCTCTCTCGGATGGAGCTCATTAGTTCATTGTGGAGTCAATAAATTGATCTATGTTTCACATTATTAGAATTGACTTTGCTTGATGTGCATATTTGGCTGAGAATCTATCCTCTTCTCCCATCATACACTTAAGTAGGATCCCAAAAGGATTCCTCAAATGCAATTAGCACCCAATGCACAATACCCAGTAACCTTAAGCTTCAACAAAATCCTATGTGATTTGTCCATCCCTCGAGGGAAGACGCCTAAGGTAAGAAAATGAGATATGTCCTGGTATCATGGGGACCAGTGATATCAAATCATATTGGGGCTCTTGAAATTGATCCAAAGACCTAGGAATTGTTATTGTGGAAAGTGGCAATTTCTAGTGAGAACATGACTAGTAAAACGTGTAGATGAAACCATGTAATAGTGCCGACTCCATACCAAGAAAACATAATAATAACCTGGTAGGATGTTAAAAACAATGTGAAAAATGCACAATTCACAAGTCAAGCATGGAGCTAAGGATAAACATGAAACTAAAATCTCTTTAAATTAGTCCCAAAAATACTATAATTAATGCAAGAGTTTAAAATCTATTAACGCAACTGCAAAATTAACTTCACTAGGAACATCCAACCATATGAAGCAACAAAAAATTGGTTGATAATATAACTACACTCTATGAAATAAAATTCCAATATTAAAGATTTGAATTCTTTCATACATCTTCAGAGATTCCATGTCAATGTAATATACAAAAGATGGACCAAACTCATAGAACTCTAGGGTTTGAAGGTAAACCCTAGCCTCCTCTGAAATCAATGGCCAGAATAACCCAATAGCCAACTGTTAATTGCCCAAAATATATACCTGTGGTAACAAGTGGAAAGAATTCACACATCAAAAAATGGTAAAAGTAAATTTGTGGACGTTAATTTACATTTCATGAACATGCCTATCTCAATACATGTTAACAGGGGACTATAATAAAAAATTAAAATGAAAAGTTTCTCCACATCTTAAAGATTAGGATTCAAATATCTAATGGAGCACCCATTATTATCATGAGGAAACATGCAAATAAGTCAACTCTATTGTGCAATGCAATTTAGTGTTGACTGGTCTAGATGAACTCAGATATGATGGTGTTCATCTTTTTAATAAATGCATGTCCCTACACAGCAACTCTGTACACTTCTAGTAATGAGTTAGCTGGATGGAAAATGTTCTCGAGGATTCAAAATTGAGATTGTAGTTGGCATAAGTTTGCATCAAATTTGTTGCAACTTTCACATGCAATCGAGGTGAAGTGCTAGTGGCAGGGGTAATAGGTCCCAAAACTAATGTGATTGAAAGATAGTGGATAGAAATTAGACGCATTTGAAAAAATGCATAGAAGTTGAAATCAGAGAAGTTTCTTTTGCATGTTTCATTGCATTTCCATTGGATTCCAATCCATAGTTGTGATCTTTACCACCATAAGATAGTGCCATGGACAGGCTTAGCCTACCTAGACTACCCATCCATTTTTCCATATTTCCTCTTAACTTTTTCAGCCTTCCTTAAGCCAGACATATAGAAGATGCTTTAGGAGAAGCATTGAAAGTTCAAAAGGATTATGTTCTAAACAAAAGATGGTCATAAATTAGAAGGATTTTGTAACATTTAAACTGCACTTATATGATCTTGATTCAAGACATCTACTCAAAAGTAGCCAAAGAATCAATAGATAATCTAAAAATTACATATATATGACACATGCTTGGAAAGGTTGGTGTCAATATTATTCTAAATCACTAAATAGGAGTTTCACCTACAACATTTTTTTTTGCTCTATGGGATTTAAAGATACATTTGTAAATGTTTTCATATATTGAGAATGTAAGCTATACCAATCACATACATAAACATATTAGTAAATGTAGTTGAAATAACCCAATAGGCATTAATTGTATAGATTTAACATCCATATTAATATTGATAATGATAGATAGATATAAATAAAAGTAATATTATAAAAATAATAATTATATTATATTATATTATTAAAAATAATTGCTATTATTATTATTTATTTTTAAAAATAATTGTTATTATTATTATTTATTTTTTAAACCCTATCATTATTATAAATCCAAGGTATTAATATTATTAACTCTTTGGATTATGAATCCTAATGACTAATATTATAAATCCTAGGGATTTTTAAAACCAAACGATTATAAACACTAATGATTATATTGTTAATAAAGGGATCAATAATATAAAACAAATGGATTGATACTATAAACCCAATGGATCAATAAACCCAAAAGATGAACAATATATACCCAAGGGATTATTCATAATAATTTATTTATATATTATATATAAATTTAATATATAAATATTATATATATATATATATATATATATATATATATATATATATATATATATATATATATATATATATATATATATATATATATATATATATATATATATATATATATATATATATATATATATATATATATATATATATATATAATTAAATATATTTAATCGCTACAATAATAGAATGTAAAACTAAACATAATAAACGCTTATAAATACATATATCTGAAAAGAATTAAACATCATAGATTAATAATTTTGCTATCATATACTTCTAGACTGTGTTATTTATAATAAAAAATTTGATGCACATTAATAGTAGCATACAAATATAACAAAGAAAAACATATTTGGAGACATATTTTAAATAATAAACTTTATTTCCAATAAATCATTAAAACCAAATATTGATGTTGGTATAGACAACTATCGACTTAAATAAAACATAATAATAATTATCCAATAAATTCTTAAACCAAAACTCTTTTAATAATCACTCATGTTGGCTCTATATTCATGTCGTCAACCTATAGTTTAGCCTACTGGATGATAACATTATGATCTAGTTTCCTAACACCATATCTCCTTGAATTTATGGTTTACTTTGGAAGGGGTACATTTTACTGATCCTTAGGTTGTGGTGGACAATGGAGGATCTATATTGTGAGTTGGGGTGAATCGATCATTTACTGCGGGGCTGTGTGATTTGAATATAACCTGTGGGAATTGTGAAGGGTGGTTGTATACCATTATCCTTTGGATAAAATTCCACCAAACAAGTGGCTTTCATAGTCTATATTTGGTTTAGTAGCGGGGAAGAATAAAATATTATTTTTGGTATCTTCACCATACATCACCATAAACCTCGATATATAGTTGATAAATGCATCAGTGGGGCTAACCATGGTCTACCTAGGATTATAGGATGCCCTCCTAAGGAGGCTTTAGGATACGACACTAGGAAGTCAAAAATATACTCCTAAGAGTCCATAAAAATGAAAACATCTTCTAGAATCCATTCTAGTAATATTTTAGATTGATCAACTAGTGCTAACATAGTGGGAGTAGGTATAAGGTTAGTAAGTCCAATAAATTATAGTTCAGATTTGGTCATGACATTTATTGTGAAACTCGGGTCAAGAAATGGATTTGGAATAATCATTTTTCCCAATAGAAAAGGTTATTATTATATTTCTAAGGTCATCACACTTATTAGGTAGGGTTTTTCCTAGCATTAGTTATGATAGCATCCCTACAACAATAACAATGGGAGGATTCCTAGTTTTCAACCAATACTTTTTACACATATCTCACTTACATTTTTAACACAAATTGAGATGTCCTTGATCGTTCTAAGCAATGGAATACTAAAAAAAATATTTTTCAATTATTTCATAAATTCAAACTTAATGTTGAAAATGCAGCAAGAAAAGTCTCTATTTTAATTTTTTCCTTAATTAAAATTGAGGAAAATAGAAATTTCAATTTCAGCAGAATACTTGGAGGTAGTTAACTGAGGTGACATGGCTCTTATCACTCAATTAACTCAGTAAATTAAAGTTGGAGACACTTGAGTTCAGTTATACATGATTTCTTGTTAATTTGTAGCAATATATTTCAATTAATTTAAGTTATTGTCAGTTTAACTAGTTCTAACCGTTAGAAGAACTAGTGGAGGTCAAGTTTTGCATGTTGAACTTTTTCCACACTGAGTGATGAACTAGCAAGCTGCCAAAATACGCATGCAGAGAATTCTAGTTACCTAGTTGATATTGGAGTTCAAGGGTAGTGTACTATCAGTTGTAAACTAATCCATGTTATAGAGGTGGTGCATGCAGTCATAGGATTGGCCTATGGTAATTGCGCAATTCCTTGGTGTGAAATTCCTAAATAATAGGGTAAATTTCCCAAGGGAACAATGCAAGGAAATAGGAGCTTGGGAAGGCTTGAAATTGGATAAGTATTGGCCAAATTTGGTTAGTCAGGAAGGGGGATAGACTATACTAGTGCAGGGTGTCGTTAGGCTTGAGAAAACATTGTATTTCTTCTCTATTTTCATACTGAATTCACCCCAAAACATCACAACGTTATTCAGTAACATATGCAATTATATAGAAAGAACAATATCATCATGGTTCTGCACCCAATTTGGTACTTACGGTTCAACACTTAGTTCGGTGCTTATGGTTCTACACCTAGTTCACCCCAACCCTCTCAGTAGTGTCCTAGTTTCCATTGTTTCTAACGTATGCATTCCTTAATCTCCTATATAATTCTATTTATGTCATGTTAATAAGGTGTTTAATGTGGGGTTCACGATTCATAGAACTCCTTAATTTTATTACATATTTTTGGTAAGAGGAAGGTTTAATGTTCTCATGCTCTAATGTTTTCACTAGTTCCTTAACTACTTCAATTAAACTCATATTATCTTGTTAACAATTGATAGAGACAAGACACAATGGGTTGCATTATGGTCTTGGGATCAATTTATCTTACCATTTTTTTAAAAGCATCCATGAGGATTCTAAAAATAGTATTACTTCTTACTTCTTATATTTTTGACCATTTTAATACCTATAATTCTTTTAAAAATAGTCAGGATCCTATATTAAAATAATTGACATTTAACTACATTAGACTTTTGTTCTAAGTTTTATTTTATAATTTTATAGGATTGATAATGAATAGTTCAATTATCTAGCGATGATAACTCATTTTTATCCACCTTAAGGTGTTTTGGAGTTCTCCATCATGTTGTGTACAATATAGGTATGAGTGATGGGCCTATATTCTGGGATTTTGATTTTTTGAAGTATATCTTGGCATTCTTGACCTATATGTTTATAGTTAAATTATTGGAAGGATATTGTACATGCTTAGGGGAAATTTCTAAAATGTCAAAATATTGAAACAAAGTTTTCACTACAACAACTTCTTCATTAGGAGTTTGTGTACTAGTTGACTCCTTGATTTCATCCATTCTATAATCAACTCCAAGAAAATCCATGATCATCTAACCATCAACAACAAATTGTTGTGATGAAATATTCATTGGAGTTTTCTCTATTTTTCTAGAAGATGGATTCTCCTTTTCTGAAACTCTACATTTTTTCCATACCTACCATGGCCTTTTAGTTTACTTACATTCCCTTATGACTATGCTCTTTTCATACAGTGGTTCACTATGTTTAAATGGATTAGGGTTACAAGGAAACAACAATTGTCTTCCACTCACAAAAAAAAAAGGATATAAATTGTCTTCTAATTAGACAAGAAGATATAGATTGTCTCCAAATCTTACAAAAAAGGACAAAAATTATCTTCCAATTACTTAAAAATATAATATTTGTATTTGAATTGTGGAAATTTCCTTCTAGCTACAAAATAGTTGTCTCCTAGTTACACAATAAGGCAAAAAATGGAATCCTAATAACACAAGTGGACAAAAATATTCCTTCCAATTACAAAAGAATTAAAACCAAGTTTTTGAATCCATCAATTACTATGATGTAAATTTGATAGGCACTCCCAACTCTCAAGTAAATTCTTGATCATCTGTTTCCTTTTAAAGTGTCCTCCACATGGCTTTTGACTTTTATTTTTACACATCATTTAAATATTATGTATTATTTGTTTTTTATTAAACTCAATAGTAGGGAATTAACTTCCATGGAATATTCTAAAATATTCATAGAAATATATACAAATCAATGGTTGAGATTTATCTCAAAAGTAGTTATGCTCTTTTAAACATTTTAATTAAATTGATTAATTAAAATAATGTCATATGAAGTGAGTTGGGATTTTTGGGACACGTGGCATCTATAAGGCATGGTATTATCCAATGGGATTGTAACAAAGCATATTTATAGACTAAGGTTCTCCAATGTAAAGTTGAGGTAAATCTTCATGATTAAGAATCTTATTCCATGTTTTTTAAAATTTATATATGTTTAACATATATATTAATTATTTTCATAAATAATAATAATATTTAAAATAATTATAATTTGTTTAGGTTTTATTATGTTTTACTTCTAGCAACATGAGATGCATATGAAGTAATTGTTCTGATTCTTATTATGGATTGCTGAAAATATGCTTTCACCATCTCTCTCTCTCTCTCTTTGTCTTCCTTCCACCCTCTCTCCAGCATGATCTCAGTCTCACCTTCTCTCCCCACTCTCTCCCAAATCATCTCTTTCTCATGATCTTTCCACTTGAATTTATCTCCCCATCTGCTCCCTCTCCTTCTCTCATAATAATAAAAAACTTACAATATTAAATACATATTAAATTATAATAATAGTAAATTATAATATAAAAAAGAAACCGTATTCCAAAAACAAATCAAAAAAATCTTTAATTTTTTTTATAATGGAATAAAATAACTAATAACATTTGGATATATATATATATATATATATATATATATATATATATATATATATATATATATATATATATATATATTCCACTCCAGATCGATTCAAAGTGGATAAGTGAGAATTATTTACGCATCTGCTACTATTCATCTATATAGCTCTTTTCTATGTATTCATGGGTGTACTCTAATTTAATGTATCTAGGGTTTTGTTGTGCATAAAGTGCTTTACTCACAATCACTATGTTTATACACAGTTTTTGTTAGTTTTATTTAGGCCTTTTACTCCATTTTCCCATTACAAAGGTTCAATATTACATAAATTAAATAGAACATTATTATTTTAATCACGGGTAACAATTTCTATCACCAATTTAATTTATATAACTATGCTAATTATTATGAGTAATCCTATTTTATCATCCACCTTGCTGCCAACTCCTCCACAATTTCTTGATTGTGCTACATTCTCTTTGTCTTCACCATTAATTTGATGTTCATAACCCTTGCATTATGCACATTTATGCTAATGAATAATGTTTATAGTACTCTTATTAATAATTTTTTTGTTCAAATACATATCATTATGTTGTTTGATTGTGCTACATTCTCTTTGTCTTCATCATTAATTTGATGTTCATAACCTTTGCATTATGGGCATTTACATTCATCCTAAGGAATAATGTTTATATTATTCTTATTCCTAGTTTTTTTGTTCAAATAAATATCATTTTGTTGTTGTCAACCCTGGTTTATTTCCACAATGCTTGAAGTACCTAATTTATCTCTGTGAAATAATGTATTTTGCAGTAAGATTTATACTTGGTTGAATTGATGTTTAAATTTTATTTTAATAACCATTAATTATTTGTCACATTTTATTCCAAAAATATTTGTTTTTAAATTATGAGATATTACTTATTTATTTGACATCAAAGTTTCTTTGCAACATCTATTTGGTTAATTTTTAGTTTACAAAAATAATTTATTTGGTTAATTTTTATTTCAAAATCTATATTAATATTCTCAAAGCATGTTAACTCAAGTCAATGAACGAAGTTTTTTCTTAGTTTATTTATCCATTAAAAATTACAACATTTATAATAACTAAAAATTAGTTATTTAAAAGTTTTATTTTATTTTATTTTAACTTTTTAATTTATCATTTAAAATATAAATATTTTATATGAAAAAAATAATTGGGTGGTAAATTTTTAATATATTTTATCTGTAAATTTTGTTATAATAGCTTGTTTTTTTCTCAGAACGTAATATTTATAAATAAATCATAATATTAAAATCTTATTCCATGGAAGATTGAGACTTACTAGTGCAATTTAAAAAAGATTTATGATTATTTCAATTTTCAGTGTAATATACTTTGATTCATATATTTTATTAATATATTTTTATCTATATATTATATTTTATTAATATATTTCTATCTGTATATTATATTTTATTTTATTTTTGTATCTTTTTTCAGCATTGATTAGTTATTTTATGTTTTGGATTTTTTCGATTTAATTTGAGCAAACAATTTTTGGTAATTTTTTGTTATTTGAAATATGTTTTTGAATGCATCAATTACTAGGGTGTAAATTTGATGGGAACTACCACATGTCAAGTAAATTCTTGATCATGGGTTCCCTTTTAAAAGTTTCCTTCACATGGCTTTTCATTTTTATTTTTACCAGTCATTTAAATACCATGTATTAATTTGTTTTTGTTAGCAAGCTCAATTAACTTCCATGGAATATTCTAGAATATTCATAATAGTTTACACAAATCAATGGTTGAGATTTATCTCAAAAGTAGTTATTCTCTTTTAACCATTTTAATTAAATTGATTAAATAAAAAAATGTCATATGAAGTGAGTTGTGATTTTTGGCACATGTAGTATTGATAAGGCATGGTATTGTCCAATCGGTTTCTAACAAATTCTATTTATAGATTAAGATTCTCCAATGGTAGGTCTCCATTATTAAGAATCTTATTCCATGTTTTTTTAAATGTATGTATGTTTAACATATATATTAAAGTATTTTTGTAAATAATAATAATATTTAAATTAATGATAATTTCTTTAGTTTTTATTATTTTTTTACTTTAGCAACATGAGATGCATATGAAATATTTTTTTTGATTCTTACTATGGATTGTTACAAATATGATTTTACCATCCATCTCTCTTTCTCTATCTCTTGCATGATCTCTCTCTCAACTTCACTCCCCACTCTCTCCCAATTCATCTCTATCTCATCATCCTTCCCCTTAAATTTATCTCCCCATCTCCTCCCTCTCCTTCTCTCTTTATCCCCCCGCCTCTCCCTCTCTCTCCTCCCTCCCTCACTCTATCCTTTTCTCTCAATCCTTCCATCGCTCTCTCCCCCTTCTCTTCTACATGGTCTTGATATCTTTCTCTACCCACACATTCTCTCAGTATCCCCCTCTTATTCTCTCTCTCTATCTCCCATGCCCTATCTCTCAAACCGTCCCTATTTTCCCCATATATCTCTCTCTCTTTCTCAAACCATCCATATTTTCCCTCACTCCCCCTCAAGCCACCACTATTTTCCCATCACTCCCTCTCTCTTTGTAGCTCTCCCCCTTTTCCATGTACATATTGTCTCACACACTCTCATGCTATTCCCTAATCCCTCTCTCGCCTCCCTCTCTCTCTCATGCTCCCTTTCTTTCTCTTCACTTCCATGCTCCCTCTCTCTCTCTGCCCCCATCCCTTGCACTATCCCTCAAACCGGCCCCATTGCCCCCCTCTCATTCTACCCCCACCTCTCTCTCTCTCTCTCATGCCCTCTCTTTCTGCATCATTGTTTCCCTCCCTCACTCTCTCGTCCTCCCTATATCCCTCCCTCTCTCTATTTCTCTTTGTCCCTCTACTCTTTGATCACTCTCCCCTCTAACTCGCACCCCTGTCCCTTCCCCTCTCTCTTGCTCGCGGCCCCCGTTATCCTCTCTCTCTCTCATGCAACATCCCTCTCTCTCTCTCTGCCCCAAATTGAGCTTCCACTCCCTGTCCCTATCTCTCTTTTCCTACTGCTCTCTTTCCCTCTCCCCCCAACCTTATACTCACATTCTCTCTCCCCTTCTCACTCTCACCCTCCCTCTCTCTTCTGCCCCCCCCCACTTTTATCTCTCCCCCCTTCCCTCCATCCCTTCCTCCTCCACCTCCCCATCCCCCCCATCCTCTTCCTTTATTTCCTCCTCTGGTTCCCCATCCATCCCCACCCCTTCCTCTGCCTCTTCCCCCTCCGTCTCTTCTGCATATTCCCCCTCCTCCCCCTCCTCCTTCTCCTCCTCCTCAACTACATCCTCCCCCTCAGCCTTCTCCTCTCTCCCTTCACCCTCCTGTCCTCCCCCTCCTCTACCTCTACCTCCCCCCCGCCTCCACCTCTACCTCTCCCCCCGCCGTCCTCTTCTTCCCTCCACTGCTGCCTACTTCTCCTTCCCCTCCTCTCCCTCTCCCTCACCCTCTTCCTTCTCCAAATCCTCCCCTTCAACCTCTTCCTCCTCCCTGTCATTCACCTCTGCCTTTTCCCCCTTCTCTCCTGCTACCTCCCCCTCGTCTCACCCCCCTCCTCCCCTCCTGCCCCGCTTCCAACTTCACCCCTACTCCTCCCCTTGTCCCCCACCTCCTCCTTCACCTCCTCCCTTCCTCCCCCACATCCTCCTCTCCTCCTGCCTCCCTCCTTGCCCTCCCTCTTCTCCATTTACCATCTCCCTCACCACTTATTCCTCCTCCCCCTCCTCTCTTGCTGCCTCCACATCCTCCTCTACCCCCCTTCCCCCCAAACCTTAGCCTTTTCGCCCTCTGCATCTTCCGCCTCTTCCCCCTCCCCTCCTCCTCTTCCCCCTCCTCCTCCTCTCTCTGCTTCTCCTCTTACTCTACCTCCTCCACCTCCTCCCCCTTCGCCTCCCTCTTCCTCCACCCCTTCCACCTCCTCTCCCTCCCTTTCCTCCTCCCCCACCTCTCCCTTTGCCTCTCCCCCTACCTCCTCCCCCTCCCCCTTTTCCTCCTCCTCCTCCCCCTCCACCTCTTCACCCTCCTCTCTCGCCGCCTCCCACTCCTCCTCCCCTTCCTCTGCCTCCTCCTCTGCCTCTTCCTCCTTAGCTTCCTCCCTCACTTCTGCCTCCTCCTCCTCCTCCACCTCATCCTCCTAAGAAAAAAATAAAAATAATAATAATAAAAATAATTACATATCATTTCATTGCCTTTATTTATACTAGTTAGGATACTTACATATTTTCATATTATTTTACAGTGAATGATAATTCAGTTATCACTACTTGAATGTTAATCCAACAAATAATCTACATAAAAAAATGCAATATAAATAATTAATTATATGTTCTCAAATGCAATTGCAAATAGCTTCCTTGACATTGGAGCAAATCAGGTTAGAGTGCCCCAAACACAAAATTACAAAAACATTCTATGTATGACCAATACCTTCCCAGTTAAGATGTATTTCTGATCTAATTACAATTGATCACCATTATACCAGAACAGATCGGTCTTTCGAAATTGTAACCATTCAACTTTTCTTGTTATTTGTGTTTAAATCTCAAAAGAAAATTTAATTTCCTAATGATGGGTGAGGAGACAAATATTGATATGAAATGTGTGAACAAAAGTATAATGGGGCAGTAAAAGTATAAATAAATGTTATCCATAGTTGCAGAAAAATAATTATAAACAAGACTTTGAAACAAGTGCTCAACATTTCAAATGTAAGAACAAAATTATCCATAAATGCTATTTGTAGATGCGGAAGGAATTATCCATAAATGTTATCTAACACAACAAGGAATAACAAGGAATAATAGAGAGAAGATGTCCTTGCAGGGTAGAGAACCGTTGTACGTCCTCCTCACATATTGAATTCCGTACACTGAGATTTATGTATATTTATTAGCTCACGATGTACAAGAAGATTTAACTTCCAGTATTACGGAGAGAATTAGTCGAAGTTAAGTGAGTTTATTTGTACGAAAATATTTATACACTCAAGCTATAAAGCAAAGGAAAATATTTGTCTTACAAGATTTGATATGGCTGATATATGTATTACAATAATAATTTGAAATGTAGCTTAATAATATTACAGATCTTGTAATTAGCTTTGAAATCTATAAAACCAGATTTAATAAATAGTCAAAAATTGTAATTAGGTTGCATAGTAGAGGAGAGTTAAATTAGGAATAATTGTGTTGGGAGTCAATCAACTCATGAAATAGTCCGATTAAGTTGATAGAAATAAAAACAACTTTTAATTCCACAAGCAAAAATAAAGCAGTTAAACGTGATGGATTGATTAAACTAGCATGAAACCAATAAAAATTTAATTGAAGAAGGATACAAAATAATAAAAGATATGATAAGAACCTTAAAACTGATTAAACTGCAAAGTAGTTCAATTATTAAACTAGATTAAACCAGATTCATCGCAAATTCATGTTGCCATTGTGGGGAAAATATTGAATGAGAATGGAAAGTATTACATACGTGTAGCTCCAATTTTTCTGGTGAAAGATGTTGAAAGATTTATATCATACTATAGTCTCGTTTCTCCTTTTTTCCATTGAGCTCATCAGAGAAATCAACATTAACATCCTCTTGCAACGTAGGATGACATGAACACGGTACCAAGAAATGAACACGCAATCAAATTGATAGAAAATAATGATATATAGATGGAATTCGATGCCATATAAATGGAATTCGATGCCATCCACACATAAGGTCATTGATAAACATACATGCGTTGCTTTCTGTCACCAAAAGCCACGCTGATTGCATGATCCACAATATCTGAAATTCCTTCACTCACAATATTCATAATCGGCCTTGCCCATTCCACTATTCCCCACATTTTTATTGACAATCAATTGCTCCTGCTCCAAGGGACAACACCAAGGTATCATCCACCCCATTAACAGACACAAAGTCAACCTTATTATTCAACACATGAGTAATGGCCGCTACTGTGGGATTGTTCATCACACACCCTCCATCTATTCCCATAATTGTTGTTTGCCCATCCACGGACTTAATGGGAATAGGCATCTCAAATACCGGAGAGCACATGGTCGCATGACAGACTTCCCACATACTGCAAGTGTAATTCTTCATGTGCTTTGCACTTCCCTCTGCGAACAAGAATGGTGAACCGCTGCATAAATCGTCGCAGGGTATCAGAATCGGGTTCACTGTGTCTCTCAATGTTAATGGTCGCCCATTGCTACTTCTGAATATCCACCGCAAATTGATGCAGCCGCTGCCTTGAGCCTCAGGATTAACCTGCCCAGCAACCCACATGATGACGGCGTTTTAGTATTAACATGTGTTTCCCCTTTTGTATAATGAAATCCATCATCTCTTGGGCCATGTAAAGAGCTCTGCGGTTTTCACCCTTTGCAAATAAGGCACTCCTCTCCCACTTCCTTCAACGGCTATATTCCCTTCCAAGGCCCCTTTGAAAGTTTCATCGACTCCAAAGTTTCATGGTTTCCATTATATAAATGCAAGTGGCCATTATCAGAGTGCAACTCAGAGTTTTCATAGTTTCCCTAATATAAACGCAAATGGAAATTATTCAAGTTCGATAAATTACTTTCTTGTAATACGCTGCTTTTGTCAGAGAATATGCTTTTGTGCGAATATGCCTATAACAAACTCTACGGTAATAGAATATGTCAGAGATTATAACAAACTACACGCACCCATGACTTGGCATAAATTCGTTTGAACTTTGGATGTTATCCAAGCGCCCACTACTCTCGTTAACTGTCACATAGGGCAACCACTACTTGCGCATGTGCGTTTAAATCATAATACAATATAAAACTTATCGTAACGATTCCATGTAGCGAAGTAAAATTATCTTACGATTTCATTTTCCGGTGTAGAGATGCGTTGCTTGTGAACAAGATCAAATGTTGTGTACCAAAATTTCTCCCAGAAATATAGACACGCAAGAGTATGATAAAATTTGGATTGGCACGCAGTGTATGTAATAATACTGAAGCAGCAAAAGATATAATTAAAGGAAGCGTTATACTTATTAATACTAAAACAGAAGTTAAAAAATATCGGCTTAGCTTTTGCTTCAAAATCTCTCTATTAGCTTTTGTGTGTTAATATCAACCGCTTTGTTCCATTGCATCGAAGAAATTTTGTCGTTATAGAGTTTGACAGCGATGAATGGATGTCTGTTTCAATCCAAAAGAAAATCAAACCACATAAAAACATAAATAAAGAAAGTATCATATGCAAAGTTCTGGCAAGTCAACTAACATGATGTATTTCTTTTATGAATATACATTTTGTCTAAATAGAACATAAATAAAGAATGCAATATATGCAAAGGTCGCGCACATTATCTATTTTTTCCGGTGAATATATATTTAATACACCTCGATCTTGATGAATTCTTTGTTCCTTATAATCTGTGTGTATGATTTGAATATCTTTATTTTGACTGATATTCTATGAGTAAGGTAGATATTTGACAATTATTTTTAGGTATGGTTTATTTTTAAATGAAATGATAAAATTAATTTTTATTTTATTATTAAAGATATTCAAAAATATGTTTTATGTTAATTATAATTATAATTAAAAGTTAATATTTCCAATAATAAAAATTAAAAATATTAATTTAGTAATAATATGAATTCTTAGTTTGTAATTTTTTAAATATTTAAAACATATATTTTAGTATATAATTTTTTTTAACGAAGTTGAAATTTAAAATATTATTATACTCATTACAAAAGCCACTACATTATAAAAATGAAAATACAAAATGCTCAAATAAAATTATTATGTTGTAAATACTTATTTTAATAAGAATATATTTTATTTAAAAAACAAATCAAAATATAATAAAGCTATAAAAAAAAAACCATAAATAACAATATGAGAAAATGAAGAAAGAACTAAAACCTATTGGCTATAATCAACCAACTTCAGAAAATGCAAAAAGAGAAAAGATTATAAAAACCTTTTAAGTAGACCATATACAACCCCTACAATAACTTATGTGTGTGGGTTAACACATTTTTTAAGGTTGTAACAAGTATGCATTTATGTATTTATATTTAGATGAAGCCATTCTTCTGAGCTTTAGTTAAGCCTAGAATCTAGCTTTAAGTCTAAGTATTCCTTCATTCTCTGCAACTATGCTTACTTGGTAAGGGATGGATTTGTAAATCGATAGAAACGAAGATTTGAAACTTAAATTTCTTGGAATGTAGAGGTGCCCTTTAGTTTCTTCTCACAATATATTTAGACAAGTCTCCTCTTCAACTATGCTTACTTGGTAAGGGATGGATTTGTAAATCGATAGAAATGAAGATTTGAAACTTAAATTTCTTGGAATGTCAAGGTGCCTTTTAGTTTCTTTTCACAATATATTTAGACAAGTCTCCTCTTTATTGATAATCTGAAGTAATATTGCCATTAAGCTAAGAGGTTAGTTTAGTAGAGAGGCTTATTCTAAAGCCCTGTATGAGGGGGATTTGTAAGTTTGCTTGTTCGTTGGTCTCCTTTAAAATAAAATTTAAAATTTAGAATTATGTTTTAAAGAGAAAAATAATGTAGCCTATCATAAAAATAAATGAATAGAAGTAAAAAAATATATGAGTAACATTTTTAAATCTTTTACTTTTCAAAAATATTTCAGCAAGAGATTTAAATAAACTATTTGAAGATCTATCTCAAGTAGATTATGTGGATATGAACTTCATATATATTTATATATAGAAATATATTTTCTAAAATAAACCATTCTAATGTTGTATATAAACAAAATATTCAATGTGGGTTATCAATAAAATATTTTAACGAGAATTAATATGGACATATACTTAAAAATATATTTAATAATAAAAACTACTTTAATTTGCTCGACAAAATGTCTAGATGTACATGTGATGTATATATAAAAATGTTTATTTGTTCCTATATGTATACTCTATTTATCTTTCAAAAATACAATTTAAACACTAAGCAAACCCATTGTATTTTACACTATAAAAAAGTTTGCACATGAAATTTGATCTTTCTCTACTCATGTTAGATGTGTGCTTAAAGATGGCTCTATGCTGGTAGATAGCTTACATTTTTTTATTATATTATGTCTAGAAAATTACCATGTACTATTGTTCTTTCAGGATATTAGGGCCTTGCATAATAAGATTTTTGAGCTAGCATATCTCAACTTTGCCCATAGATCTCTATGGATTGATTCCCATGGAGAAAACCATGAATTTATAGTTAGACCAGTCCATTGTCAGATTAAAGTTTGCTCACAATTATGGAACCCTTAACTTTTTCTTCCTCTTGTGATTTTGACAAAATACCGAAGACTATATAGGATTTATACTTTGTTTCAATATATCATTAATAACTTAAAATTAGAAAAATAAAAAAAATGAGGATTTCTTTAACATGCTCCCCTTTTATTTATAAAAATAAAACAAAATTGGGGTTATGTATTCTTTATATTTACATAAATTAGTAAATTTATTTCATATTTTATTATTAAATAAATTCATAACTATATTCTATGTAAAATTGAATGAATATAATATGTAAAAGGAAATTAGAAATGAAAAATTATAAAACAAGAAGATCAAAATTATTAAGCTAGTATGTTGGAGAGAAGGGGGGCGGCGGGGGGCAGGGCGAATGAGAGAAAGGAGAAGAGCGAAAAAGAGAGGGAGAGGGACAGCCATATATATATATATATATATATATATATATATATATATATATAGAGAGAGAGAGAGAGAGAGAGAGAGAGAGAGAGAGAGAAACATAGAGAAAGGTTTCGAGAGAGAGGGGAAGAAAGAGAGGGAAATATTGAAAGAGAGATAGAGATATATAGTGGGGGATAGAGAGAGAGACGAAGACAGAGAGAGTGAGAGACTAAGAAAGAGAAAAAGAGAGAGGGAGAGGGAGAGTGAGGAAGAGAGTAAGAGTTGGAGTTAGAGAGAGAACATGTATAGAGAGAGTAGGATGGAGGGAGGGAGAAAGAGTGGTGTAACAGAGAGAGAGAGAGAGAGAGAGAGAACAAGTGAGAAGGGATAAATTTAGTAAGAGAGAGATTGAAAGAGTGAGAGAGAGTGATAGATAGAGAGAGGCAGTGAGAGTGAGACTAGAGAGAGAGAGAGATAAATGGTGAGATAAGGTGAGAGAGAGAGGTAGAGAATGAGCAAGAAATAGAGAAAGAGAGACAGAGAGATAAATGGAGAGTGGTAGGGTAAGAGAGTGGAGGGGAGAGGGAGGAAGGGAGAGGAAAGGAGAGAGGGAGTGAGAAAGAGAGAGGGAGAGAGAGAAAGGAAGAGGAAGAGTGAGAGGGTAAGATGTTTACAGAGAGGGAGTGAGAAGGATACAATGTCAAAGAGAGAGTGAGAGAGAGAAATATTGTGAGACAATGAGAGAAAGAGATAGAAAGAGAAAGAGAAAGAGGGAGAGGGAGGGAGGGATAAAATATGAGAGAGTGATAAAAAGATATGTAGGGAGATAGGGAGGGTAAGAGAGATTATGATAGAGTTGGGGAGAGAGATGGAAGGAAAGGGGAATTCAACAACAGAGAGAGAGAGAGAGCAAGATTTATAAAGAGTAAGAGAGAGAGAGGGATGAAGGGACAGAATTAGGAAGGGATTAATTGGCCTCATCAATTTTCCTTATCAATATATTCATACAAGCATTTCATTCATTTATTATTTTTATTAATATTCTCATTTGTGTTTATCAAAAAATGTATTTCTTGAGCTAGCATCTGTCATTTTTGCCAATGAATATTTATCGCTTGACTTCCATTAAGAGAACCATGAATTCATGCTCATATCTTTCCAACTTAATGTTAAAGTTTGTATTCGTTTACGCTTCAAATTTTTAGTTGATTTTCACTTAGAATTTTCATAAAAAAAGAACAGGACAAGGGAGTTGTAATTTTTTTGGATCCATTATTAAACATTTTAGATGAGAAGAAAAAAATATGTGGTTAGATTTGATTCATTAGTCTTTAAATGGAAATCGTGTGGCTTTTTTTCATCACGAGTGATTTTATTTTCATAGCATGTATGTGTCTAATAGGAAATACACCTATATTAAATATTTTTGTTTTAATTTGTTTAAATAGATCATTAATAATTTCTAAATAGAAAAGGAGAAATAGTGTTTTAATTAATTTATTTGTTTATAAATAATGTTGTTTTCAATTTCACTTCGTTTGAGAAACATGATCCTCTTGGTGGATATATATATTTATTATAATTTCATTTTATAATTTTATTCAATGTAATTTGATCTACTTAATGTAAATTTATGTAGTTGAATAAGTCTAAGTATTTGGTAGAGGAATGACGTGACTTAGTTAATGACTCTCTAGGTCATTGATATACCTATACACCATGAAATGCCTACAGTGTGTGGCTTTTCTTAGAAATTTGTTTATTTTAAATTAGGGTATCATTTTGTTTACTTTCTTTAAATTTATCTCGCTGAGCACTTGTCAGTCTATGGAGGAATATGGCGAGGATTATTTTTCTTGTTATTTATTTCACCCTCAAAGATATTTGGGAAACATATTTAGGCCTTTTTCAATTATATTTATTGAAATATTTTAAAGTGAATATAATAAGAATATTTTTCAATAATATTGATTATTTTTTAACAAGTTCATTGTTTACATTTAATTTAAATAAATGTTTCCACCAAAAATTTAGAGACCATACAAGGTAATTTATTGTGATTTTCAACCAACCTATATCTATCTTAATCCATATCTATCAAGCCACAAGAGGGATCAAATATTTCGAGGCCCAAACCTTTTTTGTCAGTGAAAAACTTGAAGAAAGGTTTGCAACAAATATTTGAACCTCTCCGCTTGATAAATCAGGATTTATGATGTATCTATGTTAGTTTTTAACGAATATGTATTATAAAGGAAGTATGAAAGTTTATAAAAAATGAATTTGTGTCTCCTAACATTTAAAATTAACTTATATAACATTGAATAGAACTGTAAATCACATATTATCATATAAATAATATCAATAATACTGATAAACTAGAACAAATATTCCTCCTATTTGTATTTCCTACAACATTAAATGGTGAGCAAAATGTTTAAATTGTTAAAAAATTTAGATAAAAGTGTCTACTTTTAAATAAACATTATATTTATACTTTTAAAATTATATTTTCTACAATATTCAGGAATTTTGAATAGAAATAAATGATAAAAATTATAATTCAAATAACCTAACCTTAGTCAAGGCATTGAAAATGTGATCATTCCATTGTTTTAGAGAAGAGACATAAAATAAAATGTTATCCTTGGTATTATATTATTATGTACTAATATAAGTACATTTCAAAACAAAATTCGTCCATGGTAACATTTAAATTATGTCCATATTTTGATAAAACTCGATTTATGACTACTTTAAAGTAAGGGGGTGATAAACATGATTCATTACCTAAAATATTCTCTACTTTGCATAATCTAAACCAATATTCTCTCTCTCTCTCTCAACCATGCCCCTCTATCTCTCTCCTTCCCTCTACCATCCCACCGTCTCTCTCCCTCTCTCTCTCCCTCTCTCTCTCACACCCCGTCTCTATTTATCTCCCTCCCCCCTCTCTCTCTCCCTCTCTCTACCTCCCTCTCTTCCTCCCCTTCTCTCTCTATCTCTCTCTCACTCCCTCCCTCTATCTCTCTCTCACTCCATCCCTCTCTCTCCCTATCTTTTTCTCGCTCTCCCTCTCCCTCTCCCTCTCCCTCTCTCTCTCTCTCACTCTCTCTCTGCCACCCTCTCCCTTGCCTCTTCACACCCTCTCCCACCCTCTCCCCCTCTCCCAGCCTCTCCCTATCTCTCTCTCTGCATCACTCCCATTTCTCTCTCTCCATCTCTCTCTCCATCTCTCTCTCTCTCTCTCTCTCTCTCTCTCTCCCCCCACCATCTCCCTCACCTCCTCCCACCCTCTCCCTCTCTCTCCCCCTCTCCCACCCTTTGCCTCTCTCTCTCTCTGCCTCACACCCATTTCTGTCTCTCTCTCTCTCCATCTCTCTTGCTCTCCCTCTCTCTCCCTCCCCATTGCATCACTATCTCTATATCCCTCCCTCCTCTCCTCTCTCCCTCTCCCTCTTGCTATCCTTCTTGCTGGAATCACATCAATCTTCTTGAAGCTAACCCTACCCCCGATCTCCTAAGGTTTCAAAATAGCCCAATGGAGCTATTTCAACTCCCTCTCCCTCTCCCTCTCCCTCTCTCTCTCTCTCTCCCTCTCCACCCTACAACTCTATATCTCTCTCCCTCTCCGCACTACAAATCTATATCTCTCTCCCCACTACAACTCTCTCCCTCTCCCTCTCTCCCTCCCTCCCTCTTGCCTCCCTCTTTGCCTCCCTCCCTCTCTCCATCCCTCCCTCTCTCCCTTTCTCTCTCTCCCCGTCCCTCCCTCCTTCTCTCTCTCTCCCCCACTCCCTCTCTCCCTCTCTCCGTCTCTCTCTCTCCTTCTCCCTCTCCCAGCTATTTCATCTCCCTCTCCCTCTCCGCACTACAACTCTATATCTCTCCCCCCACTACAACTCTCTCTCTCTCTCTCTCTCTCTCTCCTCACTACAAATCTATATCTCTCTCCCCACTACAACTCTCTCTCTCTTCTCTCTCTCTCTCTCTCTCCCTCCCTCCCTCTCTCCCTCCCCCTCCCTCCCTCTCTCGCTCCCCCCCCTCTCTCTCTCTCTCTCACTCACACACACACACACTCCCTCTCTCGATTACTCTCTCTCTCTCTCCCCCTCACTCTCTCTCGCTCCCTCTCCCCTTCAATCTCACAGTATTTATCTCACATCCCCTCACTATCTCTCTCTCTCTCTCTCTCTCTCGCCATACCTCTCTCCCTCACTCTCCCCCCTCTCTCCCTCTCCCACTCTCTTTCTTCCCCTCTCCCTCTCTCTCTCCTCTCTCACAATACCTCTCTCCCACCCTCTCTCTCTCTCTCTCTCACAATACCTCCTCTCCCACCCTCTCTCCCTCCTCACTCTCTCTCTTCTCTCTCTCTCTCTCTCTATCTCTCTGTCTCTCTCTCCTATCCCTTTTCCTCTACCTCTGCCTCTCCTCCTGCCCCCCCTCCCCTCTATCTCTCTCTCTCTCTACGTCTCTCTCTATCTCCCTTTGACTCTATATCTCCCTCTCCCAACCTATCATTTACTCTCTCCATACTCTTCTACCTCTTGTTTGTTCTCAATCTCCTTATCCCTCTCACTTTCTCCTTCTCTCCCTCAATCTCCTCTCTCTCTCTCTCTTCTCTCTCTCTCTCTCTCCTCGCTCTCTCTCTCCCCAAAATCTCTCTCTCTCTCTCTCTCTCTCTCTCTCTCTCTCTCTCCCTCTCTCTCTCACACACTCTCTCTCTCCCTCTCCCCCATCTCTCTCTCACACACAGTCTCTCACTCCCTCTGTCCCATGTCCCTCTCTCTCTCTCTCTCTCTTTTTTCTCTCTCCCTCTCTATATCTCTCTCTGTCTCTCTTTCTCCAATCTCTCTCTCCTCTCTCTACCTATCGCTTTATCTCCCTCTCGCTCCCTCCCTCTGTCATCGCCCCTTCTCTCCCCCTCCCTCTCTCCGTTCCCCCCCCCCTCTCTCTTCCTCCCTATCCCTCTCCCTCTCCTCTCTCCTCCTTCTCTCTATCTTCCCCTCCCTCCCTCTATCTCTGTCTCTCCCTCCCTCTCTCTCTCTCGCTCTCCATCTCTCTCTATTATCACTCTCTACCGCCACCCCCCCTCTCTCTCCCTCTCTCTCTGCTCTCCCTCTATCCCTCTCCTCCCTCTGTCTCCGCTCACTCTCCCTCCTTCCCTCTCCCCTCTCTCTCGCTCTCCCTCTCTCCCTCTCCCTCACTCTCCCCTCTCTCTCTCCTCTCTCTCTCTCCACCTCTATATCTCTCTCTCCTCCCTCCCTCTCACTCACTCTCCCCCCTCTCCACCTCTCTCTCTCTCTCTCTCTCAGTCACTCTCCCTCCCTCTCTGCATCTCTCTCTCTCTTTCTCACTCTCCCTCCCTCTCTCGCCTCCCTCTCTCTCACTCTCCCTCCCTCTCTACCTCCCTCTCTCTCTCTCTCTTTCTCTCTCTCTCTCCCACTTTCCCCTCTCCCTCTACCTCTCACTCCTCCCTCTCTCTCTCTCCTTCCCTCCATCACCCCCCTTCTCTCTCCCTCCCTCTCCCATTTCCCCTTCTCTATCCTCCTCCATATCCCTCTCCCTCTCCCTCCCTCTCTCCTTCCTCTATCTTCCCCCTCCTTGCCTCTATCTCTGTCTCTCCCTCCCTCTCTCTCTAGCTCTCACTCTATCTCTATCTATCACTCTCTCTCCCCTTGCCCCCTCTCTCTCTCCCTCTCTCTCTTGCTCTCCCTCTATCCCTCTCTCTCTCTCTCTCCTCCTCCCTCCTTCCCTCTCCCTCTCTCTCTCGCTCTCCCTCTCTCCTCTCTCCTCTCACTCCTCCCCCTCGCTCTCTCTCTCTTCCCACCTCTATAACTCTCTCTCCATCCCTCTCACTCACTCTCCCCTCCCTCTCTGCCTCTCTCTCTCTCTCTCTCTCTCTCTCTCTCTCCTCTCTACCTCTCTCTCTCTCTCTCTCTCTCTCTCTCACTCTCCTCCCTCCCTCTCTGCCTCCCTCTCTCTCACTCTCCCTCCCTCCCTCTCTCCTCTCTCTCTCCCCCCCTCCCCTTTCCCTCTCCCTCCTCCCTCTCTCTCTCTCTCCCTCCCTATCCCATCCTTCCCCCACTGTCTCCCTCCCTCTTCCACCCCCCCACTCTAACCCTACCTCTCTCTCCTCTCCATCTCTCTCTCTCCCTCCCCTTTCTCTCTCCCTCCCCCTCTCTCTCTCCCTCTCACACCCCATCTCTCTCTCCATTATCTCTCTCTCTCGTTCTCTCTCTCTCTCTCTCCCCCCTCTCCCTTTTTCTGTCATCCCCCCATCTCTCTCCCTCCCACTCACATCCACCTCTCTTTCCTATCCCTCTATCACCATTTCTCTCTCTCGCCTCTCTCTCACCCTCTCCCACTCCCTCCCTCCTTCTTCTATCCCCCCATCTCTCTCCCTACCCCTCACATCCCCCTCTCCCTCTCTCTCCCCCTTCCTCTCTCTCCCTCTATCTCCGTTTCTCTCTCTCCCACCTCTCTTTCTCCTTCCCCCCTCTCTCCCTCCCTCTCTCTTTCCCTCAATCTCCCCCTCCCTCCCTCTATCTCTCTCTCTCCCTCCCTCTCTCTCTCTCCCTCTCTCTCCCTATTTTTCTCCCACTCTCCCTCTCTCTCTATCACTATCCCCCTTTCTCCCTCTCTCTCTCTCTCTCTCTCTCCCTCCCTCCCTCCCTCTCCCTCTCGCACCTCTCTCCCTATCTCCCATATCTATCTCTCTCCCTCTCTCTCTCTCTCTCCCTCTCTCTCTCTCTCTTTCTCTCTCCATTGCTCCTTCCTTCCCTCAAGATCTCACGCCCTCTCTCTCTCTCTCTCTCTCTCTCTCCCATATCTCTCTCTCTCTCTCTACCTCCCTCTCTCCCTCCCTCTCTCCCATCTCTCTCTCTCTCTCTCCCCTCCCCCCCCTCTCTCCCTCCCTCTCCACCTCTGTATCTCTCCCTCCCTCCCTCTCACTCTCTCTTCCCTCCCTCCCTCTCACCCTCACTCTCTTGCTCTCTGTATTCCTCTCTCTCTCTCTCTCTCTCTCTCTCTCTCCCCATTCCTCTCTCCAACCTCTCTCTCCCTCATTATCTCTCACTCTCTATCTCTACTCCTCTCTCTCTCTCTCTCTCTCTCTATCTACATCTCTCCTTATATGCTTAGGACTCTATATCTCCCTCTACAAACCTCTCATTTTCTATCTCCATACTCGTCTACTTCTTGCTTGTTCTAACTCTCCTAATCCATCTCACTTCTCTTTCTCTCTCTCTCTCTCTCTCTACATCTCCATCCCTCTCCCTCTCTCTCCCTCCCTCTCCCATCCGCCCCCTCTGTCCCCTTTCCTATCCCTATACCCTCTCCTACCTCTCCTTCCCTCTATCTCCCTCCCCCTTCCTCCCTCTATCTCTCTCCCTGCCTCCCTCTCTCTCTCTCCTCTCTCTCTCTCCCCTCTCTCTCCCTATGTTGCTCTCACTCTCACTCTTCCTCTCTCTCTCTATCGTTCTCTCTCCCCCTCTCTCTCCCTCTCCCTTTCTCTCACTCTTCCTCCCTCCCTCTCCCTCTCTCCTCTCTCACTCTCCCTCCCTCCCTCTCACTATATCTCTCTCACTCTCCCTCCCTCCCTCTGCATCTCTCTCTCTCCTCTCTCCCAGATCTCTATCCCCTCACTCTCCCCTCTCTCCAACTCTATCTCTCTCTCTCCTCCCTGACACACTCTCTCTCTATCTCCCTCTTGCTCCCCCTCCTTCCTTCTCCCTCTCGCTCGCCTCCCTCCCTCTCCCAATCCCCTCCCTCACTCACCCTCCATCTCCCCGCACTCCCCCTCACCCTCCCTCTCCCCCCGAACCAACCCTCTCCCATCGCCCCTACTCTCCTCCCTCCCTCTCTCTCTCTCCCACCCTCTCTCCTCTGCCCCCTCACTCTCCCTCTCTCTCTCTCCCCCTCTCCCCCCCCCCCCTCTCCCCACCCCCTCCCCCCTCCCTCCTCTCTCCCTCTCTCTCTCTCTCTCTTCCACTCCCTCTCCCTCTCCTTCTCTATAACACCCTCTACCATCCTCCCGTCTCTCCCTTTCCTCTCCCATCCCACCCTCTCTCTGCCCCTCCCTCTCTCTCTCTCCCCTTCCCCTCTCTCTCTCCCTCTCTCCCCCATCTCTCTCCCTCTATCTTCATTTCTCTCTCTCCCACCCCCCTCCCTCTCCACCTCCCCCACTCACTCTCCCTCTCCTCTCCCCTCTCTCTCTCCCTCTTTCTATCAAAAGCTACAAGGTACCGACATATAGACACAGAGGAACCACAGGCAGAGAGTCACAGTCACGTAGATGAAATTCCATACAATGAAACAACTCGTCTCTTGATCAAATTCAAGTTTCAAAAGCAGAGAAAATATAGAAAGAATATGAATATGAATATAAATACAAAAAACATACCAGTCATGGATGCAACAAATATCTCGCTGTTAAAGCTCTCTTGTTCCCACCTCTCCACTGTAAATACCTCCTCCATTGATAACATTGAACAACAATGTCGCTCATTCGTCCATGCATCCCTGGATTCTCGCTGATCCTCTTCATCAAATTCAGATTTAAATAATATGCAATCTTCTCTATCAAAAGCTACAAGGTACGGACATATAGACACAGAGGAACCGCAGGCAGAGAGTCACAGTCACGTAGATGAAATTCCATACAATGAAACAACTCGTCTCTTGATCAAATTCAAGTTTCAAAAGCAGAGAAAATATAGAAAGAAACAGAGGTACCCAAAACAGAGTCACAGCCAGAAATAATATGCAATCTTTTCTATCATATAGACATATAGACAGCCACGAGGTACGGACATATAGACTGTCACACAGATGAATAATATGCAATCTTCTCTATCAAAAGCTACAAGGTAGACAAAACAGAAAGTCTCGGGTCTTGATCCATATCCAACCGTTAAAGGAGCGGATCACAATTGGATTCAAGTTTCAAAAGCAGAGAAAATATAGACAGGAAAAGGTTTGATCGACCATTAATCAGAAAAAAGATGAAATTCATTACAGTGAAACAACTCGGCTCTTGATCCATATCCAACAAATCAAATTCAAGTTTCAAAAGCAGAGAAAATATAGACAGAAACACAAAGTCAGATATAAATATAGACAGAGAAAATATAGACAGAAACAGAGGCAGGAACACAGAGTCACACATATATATATATAACAAAAAAGTTTGATCGACCGTTAAAGGAGCGGATCACAATTTGAAAAAGGCTTGGATCACAATTTAACCGTTAAGGAAAAAATCCTGAGTGGAGCTTTTCACAATTTACCCTTTAAGGAAAAAAAGCCCGAGATGCCTTTCAAGAAATTCTCTCCGCGTCCAAGTCATCTATCCACGTGGGAATGGAAAGCAGTTGGGTTTTCTTAAATTTTGAAATGAAGATGCAATCTTTCTTAATGGCTAATAATTATTTTATGTGATCTTCGCGTAGGCACCTTCTGCTGTTAACAGTTGATCTAACAATGTTACTTGGAGGCATTAAGCGTGTGTAGAGAGCTCGTTTGATTTTTTATCTTAATGTATTCAATACTTTCTTTGCATTTCAATATGAATAGATTAAAACTTTTTAAATTTAGGAGATATCTCTGGTTTCACAAGCACAAATTCTCATATATATATATATATATATTTAATATATATATATTTATCTTAGTGCATTAAATACTTTTAGCGTGTCTTTTTTTACATTTCAGTAGGAATAGATTAAAACTTTTTAAGTTGACAGATATTTCTGGTTTGAGAAGCACAAATTCTCACATATTTATTTTTGATACGAAGTTAAGTGTTTACATCATTTTTAATGCTATTTTAATATGATTTGCAATTATATCTCAAGATGAGGTTAAACTTAATTACTTATTTTATTTTGTAAATGCGATACTTAATTTTTATATTTGTAATTTAATGTAATTTTTATATTGGCAATTTAACTTATGCATTGTATTTAAATGTTTATACAATTTAATGTAATTTTTATATTGGTAATTTAATTTATGCATTGTATTTAAATGAAGCTACTGTTGTTGCTTATATACATTTTAGGCATTTAAAATTTCTTATTTTTAATTAATTTTAGCTTTGACGTTTAATTTTATATAATATTTAAAAATAAATTTGAAGTACAACTATTTTTGTGTTTATTTTTATTATTATTTAATATATGTTTATCTTAACAAAATATCTAATAAACATCTAGAAAAATCAAATTTCTTAACTTCAAACATATTTTAAAGACCACCCTAAGAGATTTGATAAATATATTTATAAATCCATACATATACATATATATATATATATATATATATATAGATATAGATATAGATATAGATAAATATAAATAATTTTCGATTGTATAAATGGATATAACCACTTTGAAAATCTTCTTGGCACACAATCTCAACAAATCCTTGTTGGATTTCAGACAAAATTGACTAGAAAATATACCAAAAAATAGACCAAAAGCATACAATACTAAGACCATTAAAAATGTTTTAACCATAATAATTTATTTCCTTCAATTGTTTTATATACATTTAATTCTTTTATTTCTCTCCCATATAAAATTATATTATTTGACATATCCATAGAAATATTTTATTTATGGTTGAGAGTGAACCACGTCTCTGGATTGCCATATAGACAACAGTTTAAGCAACCAGAGTGATACATGTAGATCATTGATGTTTAATAATGGTTTTTCTTAAAACGAACCAAACATATATTTTTTATTTTGTTTTATTTATCATAGGTAACATTTCTTTTTTAATAGAGAATATTTTATTTACATGTCAAGTGACATAACAAGTTTTACCATGGTTTTTTGATTGGTTTGTTGAAAATCTTTAGCATGAGTCTTTTTTTAGAAATAAAATTTACCTAAATTTGTATGGTTTTAAGTCCAAAAGCAATTTTCATTGTCTTTCCATTCTATATGTTTTCCCATATTTTGTTGATTTTTTGGTACAATATCTGGGAAACTTATCTTAGAATGAGATAGGAAATTCATTGTTAATATAATGTATTTGTTAGAGGAAAATATAGAAAATTTCTCATTAGAAGAGTGTTTTCGTTAAAGGAAATTATTCTCCTTGCTTGCATCCTTATTTGCATGTTATGCATGCCCGCTATATAGTTGAATTCATTGTCAGTTGTAGATCACTTTTGTATTTATAAAGAAAGTACTGGTCAACTGAACTTCTCAAGGGTTACATTGTCTCTACCCATTGTTTAATGTTGTATTTCACATCACTTCCATTTGTATTTATAAAGAAATCACTGGTCAACTAAACTTCTCAAGGGTTAAATTGCCTCTACCCATTGTTTAATGTTGTATTTCACATCACTTCCATATCATAAGAGATAAATCAACAACACTACACAGGCCATTATAAAAACTTTTACCAAATTATTTTTAATAATAAAAGTGGAAAATGTGACCATTTAGGGCTTTGCTTCTCTACTTTATGACTTATCTTCAATTTCTATTACACCCTATGTGGAAAATGTGTAACAATTGTTCTCTCCAACAACTCTAATGAGTGTTATCTCCTCAATACTTTCAATGTAATTGACAACCATAACTTATCTTATTTGTAGTAAGCTATCTCATCTATTCCTTTGATGTAATTAACAATTGTAGCTCATTACATTTTTATTTTATCATATTTTGTATGTAATAAGAGACAATGCAACTTAGCTAGTTTGAAGAAACACGATTGCCACATATCATAATCAATACAATGACCATAATCATGTGCAAATATGATCAAAACAACAAGAAGAAGTACTCAACCATAATTTTCACTTCTTTGGCTATAAAATATATGAAAATTTCTCATATTGTAATGTTAGGCCACTTAAATTGAATACAAAGGCATTGATATTTGATTAGAAGAGTTCAATTTATTGCAAAAAAAAAGAAAAACTTCAAGATAGTTTATTCATAAAATTTAGCCCAAGAATCATGTTAATGTATTTTAAGATAAATTTTGGGTGTTTTCTCTTTTTGAAACCATAATGAATTTGCAGACATGATTAGAATAAGAAGAAAAAATGTTCAAATCCCAAATTTTATCTCCCTCGCTTCAAAATATATTCAAGTATCCCATATTGTATAGTTTGTCATCAGAAGCCATACAATAGGGTGATAATGTTTCTTAGGGCATAATTATTCTTTTCTTTAGATAATTGCATTTCATCATTTTCATATTGAATTCACCCCACAACATCACAACGTTATTCACTAACATATGTAATTATATAGAAAGAACAATATCATCATGGTTCTACACCCAGTTTGGTACTTACGGTTCAACGCTCAGTTCGGTGGTTATGGTTCTACACCTAGTTCACCCCACCCCCTTCAGTAGTGTCCTAGTTTCCATTGTTTCTAACGTATGCATTCCTTAATCTCCTATACAATTCTATTTATGTCATGTGAATAATGTGTTTAATGTGGGGTTCACGATTCGTAGAACTCCGTATCTTTGTTACATCTTTTTGGTAAGAGGAAGCTTTAATGTTGTCATGCTAGAATCTTTCCACTAGTTCCTTAACTACCTCAACCCCACGCCCTGGGAGCTCAAACATGGGGGAAGGGTTGGCTCAATGTCCTCGATCAACGATGCTCTCTATTTATCAAAAACATATCATCATGCTTACATCTAGTGTCAACTTAACCATCATGCTTTCATCTAGTACAATATCTGGGGGCTAAAAGCTTATTAGGAAACTTATCTTAGAAGCTGAGATAGGAAATTCATTATTAATATAATGTATTTGTTAGAGGAAAATATAAAAAATTATTCATTACAAGAGTGTTTTTGTTAAAGGAAATTATTCTCCAAGCTTGCATCCTTATTTTCATTTTATGCATGCCCACCATACAGTTGAATTCATTGTGAGTTGCAGATCACTTTTGTATTTATAAAGAAAGTATTGGTCAACTAAACTTCTCAAGGGTTACATTTTCTCTACCCATTGTTTAATGTTGTATTTAACGTCACTTCCATTTGCATTTATAAAGAAAGTACTGGTCAACTAAACTTCTCAAGGGTTAAATTGCCTCTACCCATTGTTTAATGTTGTATTTCACATCACTTCAATATCACAAGAGATAAATGATCAATACTACACATGCCATTATAAGAACTTTTACCAAATTATTTTTGGTAATAAAAGTGGAAAATGTGACCATTTAGGGCTTGGCTTCTTTACTTTATGACATATCTTGAATTTATATTACACCCTATGTGGAAAATGTGTAACAAATGTTCTCTCCAACAAATCTAATGTGTGTTATCTCCTTAATACTTTCAATGCAATTGACAACCATAACTTATCTTATTTGTAGTAACCTATCCCCTCAATTCCTTTGATGTAATCAATTGTAGGTCATTTCAATTTTATTTTATCATATTTGTATGTAATAACAGACAATGCAACTTAGCTAGTTTGAAGAAACGCTATTGTCGCATATCATAATCAGTACAATGACCATAATCATGTGCAAATATGATCAAAACAACAAGAACAAGTACTCAATCCTAATTTTCACTTCTTTGGCTATAAAATATATGAAAATTTCTCATATTGTAATGTTAGGCCACGTAAATTGAATACAAAGGCATTGAGATTTGATTAGAAGAGTTCAATTTATTGCAAAAAAAAAAAAACTTCGAGATAGTTTGTTCATAAAATTTAGCCCAAGAATCATGTTAATGTATTTTAAGAAAATTTTGGGTGTTTTCTCTTTTTGAAACCATAATTAATTTTCAGACATGATCAGAGTAAGAAGAAAAAATGTTGAAAAACCAATTTTTATCTCCCTCGCTTCAAAATATATTCAAGTATCCCATATTGTATAGTTTGTCATTAGAAGCCAAAGAATAGGGTGGAAATCTTTCTTAGGGTATAATTATTCTTTTCTTTAGATAATTGCCTTTCATCGTTTTCATATTGAATTCACCCCACAACATCACAATGTTATTCAGTAACATATGAAATTATATAGAAAGAACAATATCATCATGGTTCTCCACCCAGTTTGGTACTTACGGTTCAACACTTAGTTCAGTGCTTATGGTTCTACACCTAGTTCACCCCAACCCCCTTAGTAGTTTCCTAGTTTCCATTGTTTCTAACATATGCATTCCTTAATCTCCTATATAATTCTATTTATGTCATGTTAATAAGGTGTTTAATGTGGGGTTCACGATTCATAGAACTCCTTAATTTTATTACATATTTTTGGTAAGAGGAAGGTTTAATGTTCTCATGCTCTAGTTTTTTCACTAGTTCCTTAACTATTTCAATTAAATTCATATTATTTGTTAACAATTGATAGGGACAAGACACAATGGGTTGCATTATGGTCTTGGGATCAATTTATCTTACCATTTTTTTGAAAGCATCCATGAGGATTCTAAAAATAGTATTACTTCTTATTTCTTATATTTTTCACCATTTCAATGCCTATAATTCTTTTAAAAATAGTCAGGATCCTATATTAAAATAATTGACATTTAACTGCATTAGACTTTTGCTCTAAGTTTTATTTGATAATTTTATAGGATTGATAATGAATAGTTCAGTTATCTAGTGATTATAACTCATTTTAATCCACCTTAAGGTGTTTTGGAGTTCTCCATCATGTAGTGTACAATATAGGTATGAGTGATGGGCCTATATTCTGGCATTTTTATTTTCTAAAGTATAACTTGGCACTCTTGACCTATATGTTTATAGTTAAATTATTGGAAGGATATTGTACATGCTTAGGGGAAATTTCTAGAATGTCAAAATATTGAAACAAAGTTTTCAGTACAACAACTTCTTCATTAGGAGGTTGCGTGCTAGTTGAATCTTTGATTTCATCCACTCTATAGTCAACTCCAAGAAAATCCATAATCATCTAACCATCCACAACAAATTGTTGTGATGAAATATTCATTGGAGTTTTCTCTATTTTTCTAGAAGATGGATTCTCCTTTTCTAAAACTCTACATTATTTCCATACCTACCATGGCCTTTTAGTTTACTTACATTCCCTTATGACTATGTTTTTTTCATAGAGTGGTTCACTATGTTTAAATGGATTACGATTATAGGAAACAACAATTGTCTTCCACTCACAAAAAAATAGATATAAATTGTCTTCTAATTAGACAAAAAGATATATATTTTCTCCAAATGTTACAGAAAAGGACAAAAATTATCTTCCAATTACTTAGAAATATAATATTTGTATCTGAATTGTGGAAATTTCCTTCTAGCTACAAAAAAGTTGTCTCCTAGTTACACAATAAGGCAAAAAATGGATTCCTAATAACACAAATGGACAAAAAACTTCTTTCCAATTACAAAAGAATTAAAACCAAGTTTTTGTTGTTGTTTCTCTTTTATTGTTATGTATTTTTTTTTTGAATTCACTCCCTCTATCCTTCTCCCTTCTCCCCTTAACTCTCTCTATATCTAGCTTGGTCTTTATCTCACTCCCTCTTTCCTTTTCTCTCTCTATTTCCACCACTTTGTCTATCTCTCTCTTCTCCCCTCTCTATATATCCCTCTATCTCCCCCTATAGCTAAATCTCTATTTCCCTCCCTCACTCTCTCCCTGTATTTCTCTCCCCCCACTCTCCCTCCCTCTCTCTCTCTCTCTCTCTCTCTCTCTCTCTCTCTCTCTCTCTCTATCTATCTATATATATATATATATACCTCTCTCTTCTCCCCATCTATCTCTCTATCTCCCTCCATTTCTCCTTTTCTCTCTCTCCCTCTCACATTCATGAACACACACACAACCTTCTCTCTCTCTATCTCTAATTATCTCTCCACCCTCCCTCTCTCCCATGTCCCTCACTCCCACTCTCTTCTCTCATTCTCTCTCCCCTATTACTCTCACTCTCTCTGCAACTTATCTCTCTCTCTCTCTCTCTCTCCCATCTCAATATCTATCTCCCTCCCTATCTTCTTCTCTCACCCTCATCCCTCTCACATCCCTACCTCCCTCATATAGTTCCCTCTCTCTCTCTCCCTCCCTCTCCCTCCTTCAAAAAAACCAGCATCCAAATTTATCTCTCTCTCCTTATCAAGCAATTTGAAAGCTTGATTTTCGTTCAGAAAATAAATAGAAAAAATTCTATGTGCTCCTAAGCAAAAATCATAATCAGTATCTAAGGATTGCCACATATCATAATCAGTACAATGACCATAATCATGTGCAAATATGATCAAAACAACAAGAACGAGTACTCAATCCTAATTTTGACTTCTTTGGCTATAAAATATATGGAAATTTCTCATATTGTAATCCTAGGCCACGTAAACTGAATACAAAGGCATTAAGATTTGATTAGAAGAGTTCAATTTATTGCAAAAAAAAAAGAAAAAACTTCGAGATAGTTTACTCATAAAATTTAGCCCAAGAATCATGTTAATGTATTTTAAGATGAATTTGGGTGTTTTCTCTTTTTGAAACCATAATCAATTTGCATACATGATCAGAATAAGGAGAAAAAATGTTGAAATCCCAAATTTCATCTCCCTCGCTTCAAAATATATTCAAGTATCCCATATTGCATAGTTTGTCATTAGAAGCCAAATAATAGGGTGTTAATATTTTTTAGGGCTTAATTACTCTTGTCTTTAGATAATTGCATTTCATCATTTTCTTATTGAATTCATCCCACAACATCACAATGTTATTCAGTAACATATGCAATTATATAGAAAGAACAATATCATCATGGTTCTGCACCCAATTTGGTACTTACAGTTGAACACTCTATTGGGTCCCTATAATACTAGTGATTACCCCATTACTATTGTAGTTGTACCCCTTATTAATATTTCTGTGCCCCTATTATCCCCATATTGTTATTACTGTGCCCCATAGAATCCCTCTATTGTTATTTTTGTGGCTTTATATTATTATTGTTAGGTCGGCTGGGTTATATTGTGACTCCTTACACTCCTATATATAGAAAGGAGTTGTTGTCATTTGAATCATCCAAGAATTGTTCATTTATGTAATGTAAAGGAGGTTTCCCCCTCGAAGAGGCTGAATTCTAAGGCGTGGGTCTATCTTTTCTATCTTTTTCTTGAGCTGGTACATAACATTTGGTATAAGAGCTTTGGATTCTAGGGTTCCGCTGCTCCAAACAGGTCATCGTGGCATTTTCGCTAGAAATTTTTTTCTACGATGTTTCAGAAGCTAAAAAAAAAAAACCATTTGAGAGGACGTCACGCTGAATCTCGGGTCATAAAACGTCACACTCTCTCATAAAACCTCCACTGGTCATAAACGTTATTGTTATGTTATTGTGGTGTTCCATCGTACTTAGTGGAGGTTATTGTTATGTTATGTGTTCTATTTTCCTCCCGGATGCAAAACACAACAACACGTTATAAAACCTCCACTGGTCATAAACATTATTGTTATGTTATTGTGGTGTTCCATCATACTTAGTGGAGGTTATTGTTATGTTATGTGTTCTATTTTCCTCCCAGACGCAAAACACAAGGAAACATTATAAAACCTCCACTAGTCATAAGTGTTATTGTTATTTTATTGTGGTGTTCCATCGTACTTACTGGAGGTTATTGTTATGTTATGTGTTGCTAACAGTTTTTAGTTTACAACATATGGGGCGTTTTTTTCTCGACAGTATATATATAATATAATTTTTATTTTTTCAAGAACTAATGCTATTGCATTTATATACTGAATAAATTGATTTTCCTTGTATTGTCGAAAATAATAATTTAGTTTCTTGATAATCACTCCATTGATTGGAAATAAGAAATTAAAAACCCTAACAACATCAAGAAATTTTAAAACATAGAAGCTTGACAACAAGAAGATCAAATCTAGTACTTGCTTGGGCCGGAGATAGACACAGTCGCCGACTATGAAAAGCTATATGGATTCATGAAGCGATTTGACAGCTTCCATGGGATCTTTCTCTCCTGCATACTTCATAGAAATCTTCCATAATTGCTTCCAAGAAATACAGGAGCCCATGCAATCTTTTTATTAGAAAATCGATCCCCATGATAACGTCCTCGACAGATATGTTAGACGCAGGTGGTCTCTCGCATATTTCTTCCTCTTTCCAGCGATTGTTATGGATCACCATCTATCGGACATTGGATTGAGTGGATATAAGCACTCGCTGCCTTTGCAGAAACGACAAATTGAACGTGTTGAAGTTAACAGACTCCCAAGATACAGATCTAACAACACATGACTTTCATATATTAAGCCTGATGCTCTCCCGACAAAGATACAAAGGAGCGTGGATCGAACACATGACCTTCATATATTCAATCTGATGCTCTCCCAATAAAAATACATAGGCAACCAAATTGTGGATCAATTTGGGCACATATTGAAACAACTGGGAGAGATTGCTATTTTGAAATCTTCCTTGAACAATGAGGAAACGACTATGAAAGAAATAGCTCGAATTCCTCCGTCATCTCTTAACTAGTTAGACCATGAATTTATAGTTAGACCAGTCCATTGTCAGATTAAAGTTTGCTCACAATTATGGAACCCTTAACTTTTTTTTCCTCTTGTGATTTTGACAAAATACCGAAGACTATATAGGATTTATACTTTATTTCAATATATCATTAATAATTTAAAATTAGAAAAATAAAAAAATGAGGATTTCTTTAACATGCTCCCCTTTTATTTTTAAAAATAAAAAAAAATTGGGGTTATGTACTCTTTATATTTACATAAATTAGTAAATTTATTTCATATTTTATTATTAAATAAATTCATAACTATATTCTATGTAAAATTGAATGAATATAATATGTAAAAGGAAATTAGAAATGAAAAATTATAAAACAAGAAGATCAAAATTATTAAGCTAGTAATAAAATGAAAGATTGAAACAGATGTTGGAGAAATCTAGTAATAAAATGAAAGACTGAAAGAGATGTTGGAGAGAAGGGGGGGCGGCGGGGGGCAGGGCGAATGAGAGAAAGGAGAAGAGCGAAAAAGAGAGGAGAGAGAGAGAGAGAGAGAGAGAGAGAGAGAGAGAGAGTGGAAGAAACATAGAGAAAGGTTTCGAGAGAGAGGGAAAGATAAAGAGAGAGAGAGAGGGGAAGAAAGAGAGGGAAATATTGAAAGAGAGATAGAGATATATAGTGGGGGATAGAGAGAGAGACGAAGACAGAGAGAGTGAGAGACTAAGAAAGAGAAAAAGAGAGAGGGAGAGGGAGAGTGAGGGAGAGAGTAAGAGTTGGAGTTAGAGAGAGAACATGTATAGAGAGAGTAGGACGGAGGGAGGGAGAAAGAGTGGTGTAACAAAGAGAGAGAGAGAGAGAGAGAACAAGTGAGAAGGGATAAATTTAGTAAGAGAGAGATTGAAAGAGTGAGGGAGAGTGATAGATAGAGAGAGGCAGTGAGAGTGAGACTAGAGAGAGAGAGAGATAAATGGTGAGATAAGGTGAGAGAGAGAGGTAGAGAATGAGCAAGAAATAGAGAAAGAGAGACAGAGAGATAAATGGAGAGTGGTAGGGTAAGAGAGTGGAGGGAGAGGGAGGAAGGGAGAGGAAAGGAGAGAGGGAGTGAGAAAGAGAGAGGGAGAGACAGAAAGGAAGAGGAAGAGTGAGAGGGTAAGATGTTTACAGAGAGGGAGTGAGAAGGATACAATGTCAAAGAGAGAGTGAGAGAGAGGAAAATAGTGAGACAGTGAGAGAAAGAGATAGAAAGAGAAAGAGAAAGAGGCAGAGGGAGGGAGGGATAAAATATGAGAGAGTGATAAAAAGATATGTAGGGAGATAGGGAGGGTAAGAGAGATTATGATAGTGTTGGGGAGGGAGATGGAAGGAAAGGGGAATTCAACAACAGAGAGAGAGAGAGAGAGAGAGCAAGATTTATAAAGAGTAAGAGAGAGAGAGAGGGATGAAGGGACAGAATTAGGAAGGGATTAATTGGCCTCATCAATTTTCCTTGTCAATATATTCATACAAGAATTTCATTCATTTATTATTTTTATTAATATTCTCATTTGTGTTTATCAAAAAATGTATTTCTTGAGCTAGCATCTATCATTTTTGCTAATGAATATTTATTGCTTGAATTCCATTAAGAGAACCATGAATTCATGCTCATATCTTTCCAACTTAATGTTAAAGTTTGTATTCATTTACGCTTCAAATTTTTAGTTGATTTTCACTTAGAATTTTCATAAAAAAAGAACAGGACAAGGGAGTTGTAATTTTTTTGGATCCATTATTAAACATTTTAGATGAGAAGAAAAAAATATGTGGTTAGATTTGATTCATTAGTCTTTAAATGGAAATCGTGTGGCTTTTTTTCATCACGAGTGTTTTTATTTTCATAGCATGTATGTGTCTAATAGGAAATACACCTATATTAAATATTTTTGTTTTAATTTGTTTAAATAGATCATTAATAATTTCTAAATAGAAAAGGAGAAATAGTGTTTTAATTAATTTATTTGTTTATAAATAATGTTGTTTTCAGTTTCACTTCGTTTGAGAAACATTATCCTCTTGGTGGATATATATATTTATTTTAATTTCATTTTATAAATTTATGCAATGTAATTTGATCTACTTAATGTAAATTTATGTAGTTGAATAAGTCTAAGTATTTGGTAGAGGAATGACGTGACTTAGTTAATGACTCTCTAGGTCATTGATATACCTATACACCATGAAATGCCTACAGTGTGTGGCTTTTCTTATAAATTTGTTTATTTTAAATTAGGGTATCATTTTGTTAACTTTCTTTAAATTTATCTCGTTGAGCACTTGTCAGTCTATGGAGGAATATGGTGAGGATTATTTTTCTTGTTATTTATTTCACCCTCAAATATATTTGGGAAACATATTTAGGCCTTTTTTAATTATATTTATTGACATATTTTAAAGTGAATATAATAAGAATATTTTTCAATAATATTGATTATTTTTAAACAAGTTCATTGTTTACATTTAATTTAAATAAATGTTTCCACCAAAAATTTAGAGACCATACAAGGTAATTTATTGTGATTTTCAACCAACCTATATCTATCTTAATCCATATCTATCAAGCCACAAGAGGGATCCATATCTATCTTAATCCATATCTCCCTCTCTCTCTCTCTCTCCCTCCCCACTGCATCACTATCTCTATATCCCTCCCTCCTCTCCTCTCTCCCTCTCCCTCTTGCTATCATTCTTGCTGGAATCACATCAGTCTTCTTGAAGCTAACCCTTCCCCCGATCTCCTAAGGTTTCAAAATAAGCCAATGGAGATATTTCATCTCCCTCTTCCTCTCCCTCTCCCTCTCTCTCTCTCTCTCCCTCTCCACCTTACAACTCTATATCTCTCTCCCTCTCCGCACTACAAATCTATATCTCTCTCCCCAGTACAACTCTCTCCCTCTCCCTCTCTCCCTCCCTCCCTCTTCGCCTCCCTCCCTCCCTCTTTTCCTCCCTCCCTCACTCCATCCCTCCCTGTCTCCCTCTCTCTCTCTTCCCGTCCCTCCCTCCTTCTCTCTCTCTCCCCCACTCCCTCTCTCCCTCTCTCTGTCTCTCTCTCTCCTTCTCCCTCTCCCAGCTATTTCATCTCCCTCTCCCTCTCCCTGTATCTCTCCCTCTCCGCACTCCAACTCTATATCTCCCCCCCCCCACTACAACTCTCTCTCTCTCTCTCTCTCTCTCTCTCTCTCCGCACTACAACTCTATATCTCTCTCCCCACTACAACTCTCTCTCTCTCTCTCCCACTGCCCATCCGACCCATCCCCCTCCCTCTCCCTCCCTCTCTCCCTCCCCCTCCCTCCCTCTCTCCCTCTCCCTCTCTCTCTCACTCTCTCACACACACACACACACACACACACTCCCTCTCTCGATTACTCTCTCGCTCCCTCTCCCCTTCAATCTCATAGTACTTATCTCACATTCCCTCACTATCTCTCTCTCTCTCTCTCTCTCTCACCATACCTCTCTCCCACCCTCTCTCCCTCTCTCACTCTCTTTCTCTCTCTCTCTCTCTCTCTCTCTCTCTCTCTCTCTCTCTCTCTCGCCATACCTCTCTCCCACCCTCTCTCCCTCTCTCACTCTCTTTCTCTCTCTCTCTCTCTCGCCATACCTCTCTCCCACCCTCTCTCCCTCTCTCACTCTCTTCTCTCTCTCTCTCTCTCTCTCCTATCCCTTTTCCTCTACCTCCGCCTCTCCTCCTTCCCCCCTTCCCCTCTATCTCTCTCTATCTCCCTTTGACTTTATATCTCCCTCTCCCAATCTATCATTTTCTCTCTCCATACTCTTCTACCTCTTGTTTGTTCTCAATCTCCTTATCCCTCTCACTTTCTCCTTCTCTCCCTCAATCTCTCTCTCTTTGTCTCTCTTTCTCTCTCTTGCAATCACTCTCCACAAAATATCTCTCTCTCTCTCTCTCTCTCTCCCCTCTCTCTCTCTCTCTCTCGCACACTCTGTCTCTCTCTCCCTCTCTATCTCTCGCACACTCTCTCTCTCTCTCCCCCATCTCTCTCTCACACACAGTCTCTCACTCCCTCTGTCCCATGTCCCTCTCTCTCTCTCTCTCTCTACATATCCTTTTATCTCCCTCTCTCTACCTCCATCTGTCACCGCCCCGCCCCCTTCTCTCTCCCTCCCTCTCCCATTCCCCCCTCTCCCTCTCCCTCTCTCCTTCTATCTATCTTCCCCTCCCTCCCTCTCTCTCTCTGTCTCTCTCCTCCCTCCCTCTCTCTCGCTCTCCCCTCCCCCTATCTATCACTCTCTACCCCCACCCCCCCTCTTTCCCACTCTCTCTTGCTCTCCCTCTATCCCTTTCCCTCTGTCTCTCGCTCACTCTCTCCCTCCTTCCCTCTCCCTTTCTCTCTCGCTCTCCCTCTCTCCCTCTCCCCCCCCCCTCTCCCTCTCCCTCTCTCTTTCCCTCTATCTTCCCCTCCTTGCCTCTATCTCTGTCTCTCCCTCCCTCTCTCTCTAGCTCTCCCTCTATCTCTATCTATCACTCTCTCCCCTTGCCCCATCTCTCTCTCCCTCTCTCTCTTGCTCTCCCTCTATCCCTCTCCCCTTTCTCTCTCTCTCCCTCCCTCCTTCCCTCTCCCTCTCTCTCCCGCTCTCCCCTCTCTCCCTCTCCCTCACTCTCCCTCTCACTCTCTCTCTTCCCACCTTTATATCTCTCTCTCCCTCCCTCTCACTCACTCTCCCTCCCTCTCCACCTCTATTTCTCTCTCTCTCTCTCTCTCTCTCTCTCTCTCTCTCTCTCCCTCCCTCTCCACCTCTCTCTCTCTCTCTCTCTCTCTCTCTCTCTCTCTCTCTCTCACTCACTCTCCCTCCATCTCTGCCTCCCTCTCTCTCACTCTCCTCCCTCCCTCCCTTTCTCTCTCTCTCTCTCCTCCCCTCTCCCCTTTCCTTTCCCTCCTCCTTCTCTCTCTCTCTCCCTCCCTCTTCCACCCTTCCCCCACTCTCTCCCTCCCTCTTCCACCCCCCCACTCTAACCCTACCTCTCTCTCTCTCCATCTCTCTCTCCCCCTCTCCCTTTGTCTGTCATCCCCCCATCTCTCTCCCTCCCACTCACATCCCCCTCTCTTTCTATCCCTCTATCTCCATTTCTCTCTCTCTCGCCTCTCTCTCACCCTATCCCACTCCCTCCCTCCCTCTTCTATCCCCCCATCTCTCTCCCTCCCCCTCACATGCCCCTCCCCTCTCTCTCCCTGTATCTCCATTTCTCTCTCTCCCGCCTCTCTCTCTCCATCCCTGCTCTCTCCCTCTCTCCCTCCCTCTCACTCTCTCCCTCTCTCTCCTCTCTCTTTCCCTCAATCTCCCCCTCCCCTCCCTCAATCTCTCTCTCTCCCTCCCTCTCTTTGTCTCTCCCTCTCTCTCCCTATTTTTCTCCCGCTCTCCCTCTCTCTCTATCACTATCCCCCCCCCCTCTCTCTCCTCTCTCTCTCTCTCTCTCTCTCTCTCTCCTCTCCCTCTCGCTCTCCTCCCTATCTCCCATAGCTATCTCTCACTCTCTTCCTCTCTCTCCGTTACTCCTTCCCTCCCTCAAGCTCTCCCGCCCTCTTTCTCTCTCTCTCTTTCTCTCTCTCTCTCTCTCTCTCTCTCTCTCTCTCTCGCTCTCCCCCTCTCTCCCTCCCTCTCTCCCATCTCTCTCTCTCTCTCTACCTCCCTCTCTCCCTCCCTCTCTCCCATCTCTCTCTCTCTCTCTCTCTCTCTCTCCCCCTCCTTCTCTCCCTCTCTCTCCACCTCTGTATCTCTCTCTCCTCTCCCTCCCTCTCACTCTCTCCCTCCTCCCTCTCTCCCTCACTCTCTTGCTCTCCGTATTCCTCTCTCTCTCCCTCACTCTCTTGCTCTCTGTATTCCTCTCTCTCTCCCTCTCTCTCTCTCTCTCTCCCCATTCCTCTCTCCAACCTCTCTCTCCCTCCATCACGCTATCTCTCTCTCTCCCTCATTATCTCTCACTCTCTATCTCTACTCCTCTCTCTCTCTCTCTCTCTCTCTCTCTCTCTCTCTCTCTCTCTCTCTACATCTCTCCTTATATGCTTAGGACTCTATATCTCCCTCTGCAAACTCTCTCATTTCTATCTCCATACTCGTCTACCTCTTTGTTCTAACTCTCCTAATCCATCTCACTTTTCTCTCTCTCTCTCTCTCTCTCTCTCTCTCTACATCTCCATCCCTCTCCCTCTCTCTCCCTCCCTCTCCCGTCTGCCCCTCTCTCCGCTTCCCTATCCCTATCCCTCTCCCACTCTCCTTCCCTTTACCTCCCCCTTCCTCCCACTATCTCTCTCCCTGCCTCCCTCTCTCTCTCTCTCTCTCCCCTCTCTCTCCCTATCTTGCTCTCACTCTCACTCTCCCTCCCTCTCGCTCCCCCTGCCTCCCTCTCCCAATCCCCTCCCTCACTCACCCTCCATCTCCCGCACTCCCCCTCACCCTCCCTCTGCCCCCGAACCAACCCTCTCCCATCCCCCCACTCTCCCCCTCCCTCTCTCTCTCTCCCTCCCTCTCTCTCTCTGCCCCCTCACTCTCCCTCTCTATCTCTCCCCCTCTCCCCCTCCTCTCTCCCTCCTCCTCTCTCTCTCTCTCTCTCCTCTTCCTCTCCCTCTCCCTCTCCTTCTCTATCCCACCCTCTACCATCCTCCCCTCTCTCCCTTCCTCTCCCATCCCCACCCTCTCTCTCCCCCTTCCCCTCTCTCTCTCCCTCTCCCCCATCTCTCTCCCTCTATCTTCATTTCTCTCTCTACCCCCTCCCTCTCCACCTTCCCCCCTCAATCTTCCTCTCCCTCTCCCCTCTCTATCTCTCCCTCTTTCTCTCTCTCTCTCTCTCTCTCTCTCTCTCTCTCTCTCTCTTCCCTCTCCCTCTCCCTATCCCTCTCATCCCACCCTCTACCATCCTCCTCTCTCTCCCCTCCTCTCCCATCCCCACCCTCTCACTCCCCCTCCCTCTCTCTCTCTCCCTCTCCCATCCCCACCCTCTCTCTCTCTCTCCCATCCCCACCCTCTCTCTCTCTCCCTCTCCCCCCCTCTCTCCCTCTATCTTCATGTCTTTCTCTCCCTCCCCCCCTCTCTCCCTCTCTCTCTCCTTCCCTCTATCTCTCTCTCTCTCTCCTTTCCTCTATCTCCCCCTCCCTCCCTCTATCTCTCTCTCTCCCTCCCTCCCTCCCTCTCCCTATCTTTCTCTGGCTCGCCCTCTCTCTCTGTGACTCTCTGCCCCCTCTCCCTCTTGCTCCCTTTCTCTCTCTCTCTCCCTCTCTCCCCTACCATCCCTCTCTCTCTCTCTCTATCTCTCTCTCTCTCTCTATCTCTCCACCTATCTATCTCCCTCTCCCTCCCTCTCCCCGTGCCTCCCTCCTCCCTCTCCACATCACTCTCTCTCTCCCTCCCACTATAATCCCCCCTCTCTCCCCCTCTCTTTCTCTCTCTCCCCCACTTTCTCTCTCCCTCCCTACCTCTCTCCAGCCCTCCCTCTCTCCCTCCATGTCTCCATCCCTCTCTCCTCCCACTCTCTCTCCCTCCCTCTCTCCCTCTCTCCCTTCCTCTCTCCTACCCTACCTCCCTCTCTCCCTCCCTCCGTCTCTCCTACCCTCCCTCCCTCTCACTCTACCTCCCTCTCTCTCCACCTCTCTCTCTCCCTCTCTCCCTTCCTCCCTCCCTCTCCCACTCTCCCATCTCTCTCCCTCTCTCACTTTCCCTCTCTCTCTCCCTCCCTCTATCTCTCCCTCCCTCCTACTCTCCCTCCCTCCCTCCCTTTCTCTCTCACTCTCCTCTCTCTCTCTCTCTCTCTCTCTCCCCCTCTCTATATCTCTCCCCCTCTCTTGCACTCCTTTCCTCCCTCCCTCTATCTCTCCCTCTCTGTCCAACCCCCTTCCCCCCCTCTATCTCTCTCTTCCTCTCTGCCATCCCCCCCATCCTCCCCGCTTCCCCCCTCTATCTCTCTCTCTATCCCTCTCCCCCTGCTCCCCTCTCCCTACCCCTCTCTCTCCCCGTCCCTCCCGCTCTGCCCCTCTCTCCCCCCTGCCTCTCCCTCCCTCCCTCCTTCTATCCCTATCCCCTCCCGCTCTCTCCCCCTCTCCCCCTCTCCCTCTCCCTCCTTCCTTCTATCCCTACCTCCCTCTCTCCTACCATCTCGCTCTCCCTCCTTCTCTCTCCACCTCTCTCTCTCTCTCTTCCTACCTCCCTCCCACTCTCTCTCCCTCTCTCTCCCTCCTCTCCCATCTCTCTACTCTCTCACTTTTCCCCCTCCTCTCCCTCCCTCCTGCTCTCCCCTCCCTCTCTCTCCCTCTCCCTCCCTCTCTTGTTCCCTCTCTCTCTCTCTCTCTATCTCTCTCTCTCTCTCTCTCTCTCCATCTGCCTCTTGCCTCCCTCCCTCTGCTTCCCTCCCTCTCACTCTCTTTCTTCCTCCCTTTGTCCCTCCCTACCTCTCCTTCTTTCTCTCCTTTTTATATGTAAGTAAACAAATACATTTATTTCATATATTTTAAATAAATAAAACAATTATATTCACGAATAAATTTGTTTTACATTTTACCATTTAAAAATAAAAAATAAAAAATATGTAATTAAATAATGGATATCAATTTACATTATAAACAACCATGTATAAAAAGAAAATTTCAATTTTAAAAAATATTCATTTCATATTATATAATTTCAGATCAATAAACAATTACATGAGCACGGATATAACTAAACAATATAAATATAATAAATCACTAAAAAAATTGCCTTCACATTTCCTAGTTACATTGATCAATGTTAGCTAAATAAATGGTGGTTATTAGGCAAATAGAATCTTATAAGCATGTCTTAGGAGGAACTAATAAATCTAGATGTGAAGTGGATAAATTAATTGATTAGTTGTTGAGGAAAACATAAATAGTGCTGCTTCTAGTAAATATATTTATTTATATCTTAGTATTATCTATTTTCTATGCAAAAGATTAAAAATATATATTAAAAATTGCAAAAGAAAAATAAAAATTAAAGTAAACACAAAATAGAGAATCATTGGAAAATGTAAAACTGTACCATGGTAACTTGAGTGCATGTCCACACACTTGGACCCAAAAGTATAAATAGACCCAAAAAATGAAATTAAAGATTAGGATGATGATGAGTGAACTTGTGAGAAATATGTAAATTAATTCTTGCCATGGGATTATATAAAATTTATCAAAAATAATAAAAAGTAAATGTAAATAAAATTCTCTACTTACTACATTTACAAATAAATTTAAATCGCAGATAGAAACATAGACTTACTACATTTACAAATAAATATAAATCCCAAACGAGAGACAACATAATGATGGTTGAGCTGCACATTCCCAGACATTTACAAATAAATTTAAATCTGAAATGAGAAACAACATAATGATGGCTAAACTGCACATTCCCAGACATAGAGAAAGTGTATCACACACAAACATGTAAATACATAAAGATAGTAAGTCATACTTTAATAGAATTCCAACTGAGCAGAAGAATTCCAAGGGATTAATAGAATTGAGGTTTAAGACTAGAGAAAAAAATCTAAAAACATTATAAATAAGTAATTAATGGGTTTGCAGACTAAGAAGAATCAAAGGACCAATAACAGAGCATTAGGCCAGGCAGGTAATGAAGGAGGATACCTAGTAGAAAGAAAGTTGAAACTACAGTAGATGTTTGCACCTTCAGATATGAACTCTAAAAGTCTCATCAGAGAAAATATAGGCAGAAACAGAAATAGCGGAGGAAAATTAGATATTCTACATTTAGCTGGGTTTGTATCAACTAAAAATAGGGGAGGAAAATCAGCTCAATTGTAGGAATGACAGATTGATAAAATGGCTTATGGGCTTCGATAAGGAAGAACAAGAAAATGGCTTATGGGCTTCGATAAGGAAGAACAAGAAAGTTGTTGAACCAAAACCAAAGAATATGAATATGAATATAAATACAAAAAACATACCAGTCATGGATGCAACAAATACCTCGCTGTTAAGGCTCTCTTGTTCCCACCTCTCCACTGTAAATACCTCCTCCATTGATAACATTGAACAACAATGTCTCTCATTCGTCCATGCATCCATTCTCGCTGATCCTCTTGATCAAATTCAGATCAAAAGCTACAGGGTACCAGGGTACCGACACAGAGGAATGACAGGCAGAGAGTCACAGTCACGTAGATGAAATTCCATACAATGAAACAACTCGTCTCTTGATCAAATTCAAGTTTCAGCAGAGAAAATATAGAAAGAAACAGAGGTACCCAAAACAGAGTCACAGCCAGACAGCCACGAGGTACGGACATAGACACATACACATAGACAGCCACGAGGTACGACATATAGACCGTCACACAGATGAATATAGACAGTCAGGGATAGAGTCACAGTCAGCGCAGAGAAAATATAGACAGAAACTCGGCTCTTGATCCATTTCCAACAAATCAAATTCAAGTTTCAAAAGCAGAGAAAATATAGACAGAAACACAAAGTCAGATATAAATAATATAGACATATAGACAGAACAAAAATTCCTTACAATGAAACAACTCAAATTCGAGTTTCAAAAGCAGAGAAAATATAGACAGAAACAGAGGCAGGCACCAAACATAGAGTCACAGGTACACAAATATTTACGTAGAAAGGAAACCCATATATATATAACAAAAAAAGTTTGATCGACCGTTAAAGGAGCGGATCACAATTTGAAAAAGGCCTGGATCACAATTTACCCGTTAAGGAAAAAAGCCTGAGTGGAGCTTTTCACAATTTACCATTTAAGGAAAAAAAGCCGGAGATGCCTTTCAAGAAATTCTCTCCGTGTCCAAGTCATCTATCCACGCGTCAATGGAAAGCAGTTGGGTTTTCTTAAATTTGAAATGAAGGTGCAATCTTTCTTAATCGCTAATAATTATTTTATGTGATCTTGGCGCAGGCCCCTTCTGGTCCTGTGCTTTCTGCTGTCCACCATTGATGTAACAATGTTACTTGGAGGCATTAATCGTGTGTAGAGAGCTCGTTTGACTTTTTATCTTAATGTATTCAATATTTTCTTTGCATTTCAATATGAATAGATTAAAACTTTTTAAATTTGACAGATATTTCTGGTTTGAGAAGCACAAATTTTCACATATTTATATATATATATTTTTTATATATATATATATATATTTATCTTAGTGCATTAAATATTTTTAGAGTGTCTTTCTTTACATTTCAATAGGAATAGATTAAAACTTTTTAAGTTGACAGATAGAGAAGTACAAATTTTCACATATTTATTTTTGATACTAAGTTAAGTGTTCACCTCATTTATAATGCTATTTTAATATGATTTGCAATTATATCTCAAGATGAGGTTAAATTTAATTACTAATTTTATTTTGTAAATGTGATACTTGTAATTTTTATATTGGTAATTTAATGTAATTTTTATATTAGCAATTTAATTTATGCATTGTATTTAAATGTTTATGCAATTTAATGTAATTTTTTTATTGGTAATTTAATTTATGCATTGTATTTCAATGAAGCTACTGTTGTTGCTTATATACATTTTAGGCATTTAAGATTTCTTATTTTTAATTAATTTTAGATTTGACGTTTAATTTTATATAATATTTAAAATTAAATTTGAAGTAAAACTATTTTTGTGTTTATTTTTATTATTATTTAATATATATTTATCTTAACAAAATATCTAATAAACATCTAGAAAAAACAAATTTCTTAACTTCAAACATATTTTAAAGACCACCCTAAGAGATTTGATAAACATATATATATATATATATATATATATATATATATATAATTTTCGATTGTATAAATGGATTTAACCACTTTGAAAATCTTCTTGGCACACAATCTCAACAAATCCTTGTTGGATTTCAGACAAAATTGACTAGAAAATATACCAAAAAATAGACGAAAAGCATACAATACTAAGACCATGAAAAATGTTTTAACCATAATAATTTATTTCCTTCAATTGTTCTATATACATTTAATTATTTTATTTCTCTCCCATATAAAATAATATTATTTGACATATACATGGAAATATTTTATTTATGGTTGAGAGTGAACCACATCTCTGGATTGCCATATAGACAATAGTTTAAGCAACCAGAGTGATACATGTAGATCATTGATGTTTAATAATGGTTTTTCTTAAAACGAACCAAACATATATTTTTGTTTTTGTTTTATTTATCATAGGTAACATTTCTTTTTTAATAGAGAATATTTTATTTACATGTCAAGTGACATAAGAAGCTTTACCATGGTTTTTTGATTGCTTTGTTTAAAATCTTTAGCATGAGTCTTTTTTTAGAAATAACATTTACCTAAATTTGTATGGTTTTAAGTCCAAAAGGAATTTTCATTGTCTTTCCATTCTATATGTTTTCCCATATTTTGTTGATTTTTTGGTACAATATCTGGGAAACTTATCTTAGAATGAGATAGGAAATTCATTGCTAATATAATGTATTTGTTAGAGGAAAATATTGAAAATTACTCATTAGAAGAGTGTTTTTGTTTAAGGAAATTATTCTCCAAGCTTGCATCCTTATTTGCATGTTATGCATGCCCACTATACAGTTGAATTCATTGTCAGTTGTAGATCACTTTTGTATTTATAAAGACTTTTGTATTTATAAAGAAAGTACTGGTCAACTGAACTTCTCAAGGGTTACATTGTCTCTACCCATTGTTTAATGTTGTATTTCACATCACTTCCATTTGTATTTATAAAGAAAGTACTGGTCAACTAAACTTCTCAAGGGTTAAATTGCCTCTACCCATTGTTTAATGTTGTATTTCACATCACTTCCATATCATAAGAGATAAATCAACAATACTACACAGGCCATTATAAAAACTTTTACCAAATTATTTTTAATAATAAAAGTGGAAAATGTGACCATTTAGGGCTTGGCTTCTCTACTTTATGACTTATCTTGAATTTCTATTACACCCTATGTGGAAAATGTGTAACAATTGTTCTATCCAACAACTCTAATGAGTGTTATCTCCTCAATACTTTCAATGTAATTGAAAACCATAACTTATCTTATTTGTAGTAAGCTATCCCATCAATTCCTTTGATGTAATTAACAATTGTAGCTCATTTCAATTTTATTTTATCATATTTTGTATGTAATAAGAGACAATGCAACTTAGCTAGTTTGAAGAAACACAATTGCCACATATCATAATCAATACAATGACCATAATCATGTGCAAATATGATCAAAAAAACAAGAACAAGTACTCAACCCTAATTTTCACTTCTTTGGCTATAAAATATATGAAAATTTCTCATATTGTAATGTTAGGCCACGTAAATTGAATACAAAGGCATTGATATTTGATTAGAAGAGTTCAATTTATTGCAAAAAAAAAGAAAAACTTCGAGATAGTTTATTCATAAAATTTAGCCCAAGAATCATTTTAATGTATTTTAAGATAAATTTTGGGTGTTTTCTCTTTTTGAAACCATAATTAATTTGTAGACATGATTAGAATAAGAAGAAAAAATGTTGAAATCCCAAATTTTATCTCCCTCCCTAGTTTGTCATTAGAAGCCAAACAATAGGGTGATAATCTTTCTTAGGGCATAATTATTCTTTTCTTTAGATAATTGCATTTCATCATTTTCATATTGAATTCACCCCACAACATCACAACGTTATTCACTAACATATGTGATTATATAGAAAGAACAATATCATCATGGTTCTACACCCAGTTTGGTACTTACGGTTCAACGCTCAGTTTGGTGCTTATGGTTCTACACCTAGTTCACCCCACCCCCTTCAGTAGTGTCCTAGTTTCCATTGTTTCTAACGTATGAATTCCTTAATCTCCTATACAATTCTATTTATGTCATGTCAATAATGTGTTTAATGTGGGGTTCACAATTCGTAGAACTCCGTAATTTTATTACATCTTTTTGGTAAGAGGAAGCTTTAATGTTGTCATGCTAGAATCTTTTCACTAGTTCCTTAACTACCTCAACCCCACGCCCTGGGAGCTCAAACATGGGGTAAGGGTTGGCTCAATGTCCTCGATCAACGATGCTCTCTATTTATCAAAAACATATCATCATGCTTACATCTAGTGTCAACTTAATCATCATGCTTTCATCTAGTACAATATATGGGGGCTAAAAGCTTATTAGGAAACTTATCTTAGAAGCTGAGATAGGAAATTCATTATTAATATAATGTATTTGTTAGAGGAAAATAAAAAAATTATTCATTACAAGAGTGTTTTTGTTAAAGGAAATTATTCTCCAAGCTTGCATCCTTATTTTCATTTTATGCATGCCCACCATACAGTTGAATTCATTGTGAGTTGCAGATCACTTTTGTATTTATAAAGAAAGTACTGGTCAACTAAACTTCTCAAGGGTTACATTTTCTCTACCCATTGTTTAATGTTGTATTTAACGTCACTTCCATTTGCATTTATAAAGAAAGTACTGGTCAACTAAACTTCTCAAGGGTTAAATTGCCTCTACCCATTGTTTAATGTTGTATTTCACATCACTTCCATATCACAAGAGATAAATGATCAATACTACACATGCCATTATAAGAACTTTTACCAAATTATTTTTGGTAATAAAAGTGGAAAATGTGACCATTTAGGGCTTGGCTTCTTTACTTTATGACATATCTTGAATTTATATTACACCCTATGTGGAAAATGTGTAACAAATGTTCTCTCCAACAAATCTAATGTGTGTTATCTCCTTAATACTTTCAATGCAATTGACAACCATAACTTATCTTATTTGTAGTAACCTATCCCCTCAATTCCTTTGATGTAATCAATTGTAGCTCATTTCAATTTTATTTTATCATATTTGTATGTAATAAGAGACAATGCAACTTAGCTAGTTTGAAGAAACGCTATTGCCGCATATCATAATCAGTACAATGACCATAATCATGTGCAAATATGATCAAAACAACAAGAACAAGTACTCAATCCTAATTTTCACTTCTTTGGCTATAAAATATATGAAAATTTCTCATATTGTAATGTTAGGCCACGTAAATTGAATACAAAGGCATTGAGATTTGATTAGAAGAGTTCAATTTATTGCAAAAAAAAAAAAAAACTTCGAGATAGTTTGTTCATAAAATTTAGCCCAAGAATCATGTTAATGTATTTTAAGATAAATTTTGGGTGTTTTCTCTTTTTGAAACCATAATTAATTTGCAGACATTATCAAAATAAGAAGAAAAAATGTTGAAAAACCAATTTTTATCTCCCTCGCTTCAAAATATATTCAAGTATCCCATATTGTATAGTTTGTCATTAGAAGCCAAATAATAGGGTGGCAATCTTTCTTAGGGTATAATTATTCTTTTCTTTAGATAATTGCATTTCATCGTTTTCATATTGAATTCACCCCACAACATCACAATGTTATTCAGTAACATATGAAATTATATAGAAAGAACAATATCATCATGGTTCTGCACCCAGTTTGGTACTTACGGTTCAACACTTAGTTCGGTGCTTATGGTTCTACACCTAGTTCACCCCAACCCCCTCAGTAGTTTCCTATTTTCCATTGTTTCTAACATATGCATTCCTTAATCTAATATATAATTCTATTTATGTCATGTTAATAAGGTGTTTAATGTGGGGTTCACGATTCATAGAACTCCTTAATTTTATTACATATTTTTGGTAAGAGGAAGGTTTAATGTTCTCATGCTCTAGTTTTTTCACTAGTTCCTTAACTACTTCAATTAAATTCATATTATCTTGTTAACAATTGATAGGGACAAGACACAATGGGTTGCATTATGGTCTTGGGATCAATTTATCTTACCATTTTTTTAAAAGCATCCATGAGGATTCTAAAAATAGTATTACTTCTTATTTCTTATATTTTTCACCATTTTAATGCCTATAATTCTTTTAAAAATAGTCAGGATCCTATATTAAAATAATTGACATTTAACTGCATTAGACTTTTGTTCTAAGTTTTATTTGATAATTTTATAGGATTGATAACGAATGGTTCAATTATCTAGTGATTATAACTCATTTTAATCCACCTTAAGGTGTTTTGGAGTTCTCCATCATGTAGTGTACAATATAGGTATGAGTGATGGGCCTATATTCTGGCATTTTTATTTTCTAAAGTATATCTTGGCACTCTTTACCTATATGTTTATAGTTAAATTATTGGAAGGATATTGTACATGCTTAGGGGAAGTTTCTAGAATGTCAAAATATTGAAACAAAGTTTTCACTACAACAACTTCTTCATTAGGAGGTTGTGTGCTAGTTGAATCTTTGATTTCATCCATTCTATAGTCAACTCCAAGAAAATCCATAATCATCTAACCATCCACAACAAATTGTTGTGATGAAATATTCATTGGAGTTTTCTCTATTTTTCTAGAAGATGGATTCTCCTTTTCTAAAACTCTACATTCTTTCCATAACTACCATGGCCTTTTAGTTTACTTACATTCCCTTATGACTATGTTTTTTTCATACAGTGGTTCACTATGTTTAAATGGATTACGGTTACAGGAAACAACAATTGTCTTCCACTCACAAAAAAATAGATATAAATTGTCTTCTAATTAGACAAAAAGATATAGATTTTCTCCAAATGTTACAAAAAAGGACAAAAATTATCTTCCAATTACTTAGAAATATAATATTTGTATCTGAATTGTGGAAATTTCCTTCTAGCTACAAAAAAGTTGTCTCCTAGTTACACAATAAGGCAAAAAATGGATTCCTAATAACACAAGTGGACAAAAAACTTCTTTCCAATTACAAAAGAATTAAAACCAAGTTTTTGTTGTTGTTTCTCTTTTATCGTTATGTATTTTTTTTGGAATTCACTCCCTCTATCCTTCTCTCTTCTCCCCTTAACTCTCTCTATATCTAGCTTGGTCTTTATCTCCCTCCCTCTTTCCTTTTCTCTCTCTATTTCCACCACTTTGTCTATCTCTCTCTTCTCCCCTCTCTATATATCCCTCTATCTCCCCCCTATAGCTAAATCTCTATTTCCCTCCCTCACTCTCTCTCTATATTTCTCTCCCCCCACTCCCCCTCTCTCTCTCTCTCTCTCTCTCTCTCTCTCTCTCTCTCTATCTATCTATATATATATATATATATATATATATATATATATATATATATATATATATATATATATATCTCCCTCTCTCTTCTCCCCATCTATCTCTCTATCTCCCTCCCTTTCTCCTTTTCTCTCTCTCCCTCTCACATTCATGCACACACACACAACCTTCTCTCTCTCTATCTCTAATTATCTCTCCACCCTCCCTCTCTCCCGTGTCCCTCACTCCCACTCTCTTCTCTCATTCTCTCTCCCCTATTACTCTCACTCTCTTGCAACTTAATCTCTCTCTCTCTCTCTCTCTCTCCCATCTCAATATCTATCTCCCTCCCTATCTTCTTCTCTCACCCTCCTCCCTCTCACATCCCTACCTCCCTCATATAGTTCCCTCTCTCTCCCTCCCTCCCTCTCCCTCCTTCAAAAAAACCAGCATCCAAATTTATCTCTCTCTCCTTATCAAGCAATTTGAAAGCTTGATTTTTGTTCGGAAAATAAATAGAAAAAATTCTATGTGCTCCTAAGAAAAAATCATAATCAGTATCTAAGGATTGCCACATATCATAATCAGTACAATGACCATAATCATGTGCAAATATGATCAAAACAACAAGAACAAGTACTCAATCCTAATTTTCACTTCTTTGGCTATAAAATATATGGAAATTTCTCATATTGTAATCCTAGGCCACGTAAACTGAATACAAAGGCATTAAGATTTGATTAGAAGAGTTCAATTTATTGCAAAAAAAAAAGAAAAAACTTTGAGATAGTTTACTCATAAAATTTAGCCCAAGAATCATGTTAATGTATTCTAAGATGAATTTGGGTGTTTTCTCTTTTTGAAACCATAATCAATTTGCATACATGATCAGAATAAGGAGAAAAAATTTTGAAATCCCAAATTTCATCTCCCTCGCTTCAAAATATATTCAAGTATCCCATATTGCATAGTTTGTCATTAGAAGCCAAACAATAGGGTGTTAATCTTTTTTAGGGCTTAATTACTCTTGTCTTTAGATAATTGCATTTCATCATTTTCTTATTGAATTCATCCCACAACATCACAATGTTATTCAGTAAATATGCAATTATATAGAAAGAACAATATCATCATGGTTCTGCACCCAATTTGGTACTTACGGTTGAACACTCTATTGGGTCCCTATAATACTAGTGATTACCCCATTATTATTGTAGTTGTACCCCTTATTAATATTTATGTGCCCCTATTATCCCCATATTGTTATTACTATGCCCCATAGAATCCATCTATTGTTATTTTTGTGGCTTTATATTATTATTGTTAGGTCGGCTGGGTTATATTGTGACTCCTTACACTCCTATATATAGAAAGGAGTTGTTGTCATTTGAATCATCCAAGAATTGTTCATTTATGTAATGTAAAGGAGGTTTCCCCCTCGAAGAGGCTGAATTCTAAGGCGTGGATCTATCTTTTCTATCTTTTTCTTGAGCTGGTTCATAACATTTGGTATCAGAGCTTTGGATTCTAGGGTTCCGCTGCTCCAAACCGGTCATCGTGGCATTTTCGCTAGAAATTTTTTTCTACGACGTTTCAGAAGCTAAAAAAAAAAACCCATTTGAGAGGACGTCGCGCTGAATCTCGGGTCATAAAACGTCGCACTCTCTCATAAAACCTCCACTGGTCATAAACGCTATTGTTATGTTATTGTGGTGTTCCATCGTACTTAGTGGAGGTTATTGTTATGTTATGTGTTCTATTTTCCTCCTGGATGCAAAACACAAGGACACGTTATAAAACCTCCACTGGTCATAAATGTTATTGTTATGTTATTGTGGTGTTCCATCATACTTAGTGGAGGTTATTGTTATGTTATGTGTTCTATTTTCCTCCCAGATGCAAAACACAAGGAAACGTTATAAAACCTCCACTGGTCATAAGCTTTATTGTTATGTTATTGTGGTGTTCCATCGTACTTACTGGAGGTTATTGTTATGTTATGTGTTGCTAACAGTTTTTAGTTTACAACATATGGAGCGTTTTTTTCTCGACAGTATATATATAATATAATTTTTATTTTTTCAAGAACTAATGCTATTGCATTTATATACTGAATAAATTGATTTTCCTTGTATTGTCGAAAATAATAATTTAGTTTCTTGATAATCACTCCATTGATTGGAAATAAGAAATTACAAACCCTAACAACATCAAGAAATTTTAGGACACACAAGCAATTTTAAAACACAGAAGCTTGACAACAAGAAGATCAAATCTAGTACTTGCTTGGGCCGGAGATAGACACAGTCGCCGACTATGAAAACCTGTATGGATTCATGAAGTGATTTGACAGCTTCCATGGGATCTTCCTCTCCCGCAGACTTCATACAAATCTTCAATAATTGCTTCCGAGAAATGCAGGAGCCCATGCAATCTTTTTATTAGAAAATCGATCTGCATGATTACGTCCTCGGCAGATATGTTCAGACACAGGTGGTCTCTCGCATATTTCTTCCTCTTTCCAGCGATTGTTATGGATCACCATCTATCGGACATTGGATTGCGTGGATATAATCACTCGCCACCTTTGCAGAAACGACAAATTGAACGTGTTGAAGTGAACAGACTCCCAAGATACAGATCTAACAACACATGACCTTCATATATTCAGCCTGATGCTCTCCCGACAAAGATACAGAGGAGCGTGGATCGAACACACGACCTTCATATATTCAGTCTGACAATACATAGGCGACAACATTGTGGATCGATTTGGGCACATCTTGAAACAATTGGGAGAGATTGCTATTTTGAAATCCGCCTTGAACAATGAGGAAACGGCTATGAAGGAAACGGATCGAATTCCTCCGTCATCTCTTAACTAAATGCTCAGGTTGAAGAGATTCCCATTGTGAAATCCGCCTTGAACAATGAGGAAATGGCTGCAATTCCTCTACACGCCGTTAACTAAATGTTAGGGTTGAATTCAAGAAATATTAATTATAACAGCTGAAAAAAGCAAAAAGTTACCTAAATTTAGAAAGTTACCTAAATTTAGAAAAGGGAATATTAATTACATTTTTGAAAGCTTCACAAAAAACTGTTAAATTAAAAAAAATAACAAACCAAAATAATTAATTTTAAATTTTAAAAAATGGAAAATAAAAAATTGAAAGCTAAATTAAAAAAAAAAAAAACATTTAATTGTTTTTGAGATAAAAGATTGGCAATTTCAAAGTTAGAATGACTGAAGTGTTGAAGAAAAAAAAATAAATTAAATAATAAAAATATTTATTTGTTTTTAAAGTAAAAAATTGGCAGTTTCAAAGTAAAACATAAAATATAGAACCCATTTCTACATAAATTGTAGCTTGAAATTCACATATAGTAATCTTTTATAATTAATAATTTAGAACATAACTTAAATGTGGAAGAACAATAAATTCAATAAAATGTACTTCACATATAACCCTATAAACTAGTTGTGCATACAACCTTTCTTCTCAATCATTATGACTTTCTTCAATATGGATCGTAGACTTTAGTAAGAGTATTTAAATTTTTCTTTTTGACATCTTTATATTTTGGTGTATTTTGTCAATGGAGATACCTCGTTCTCTATATTTAAGTTGAATATGACAACCAAATTTATCAAGTAAAAGGGTTTAGTTGGTACCAATTAGTTAAACTTTGAATAGAATATTAAAGGGAACATAAATAAATTTTCTACTTCAAATTATATTCTTGTTTCAATAATTGTAATGCTTAAGATGGACCAACTAATCTCCAAAATTTGTTGTTCTCAAGCATTACTATGGAGGTGTGAATCACTTATTTTTTTGTCTAACCTAGAAATGATTACTTATCTTCAATTTATTCCTAGACATGTCCATATTGAAACAATCCTTGCAATTATCATTATCTTCCATACCCAAATCCTAATTCAAATTATTAGAGAAAGTCTATTATTACTTGTGCATGATATTCTCTATACATATAGACTAATTCTTAAAATATTATAATAATTATCTACGCTAATTAATAATAATATAAAAAATTATATATTCGGAGTTGTTTTCAACTAGGATTAAGACTTTGCATCAACACTAAAAATATTTTACAATAATAATAAATAAATAATATTTTGTTTTTATTAATTATCAATAAGATTATAATAATAAATTATATTAGTTAATATAAATATAGAATATACCATTTTGTATTTAGCCAATCTAATTTATAATTTAATATTATTGTATTATGAATCACCCTTCACGATGGAAAGCAATATTGAAGGAATAGAATATTTTGGAGAGACCATCATGAAAAATAAAACACTAAATATAAATAATATTATTTCTAATAGAATAAATATTATTTAAAAATTATTTGAAAAAAAAGGTACAATCTTACTTATAGAGGAATTGGCTTTTTCATTAGAATCCATCAATACAATTTCAAGAAATATTGTGATCTTTCATTGTTTCAAATTAGCTAGAAAAAATTTAGTGAAAGGCCATTTTTTCTATTAGTTAGACTATGGGAAAAAAAGAAAAAACTTTATTATCAAATTTTCAAAAATATTTATTTTATATGTTTTCAATTTTTTCTAACTTTAGCGATAATGCTAATTGAATATTCAATCCATACCTACTTTGACATGATAAAATAGAGTAGAAATAAGTTTTATATGTTATTGTCTATATGCCTTTCCATTATCCTCTTTATAAACACCATCATGCATGCACATTACCATTTTTTGTAGTGACTAACTCAGAGAAATGGATTCCATGGAATGCTTTTCCGTTATGATAATGGACCATCAATGGAGAAGGATTTTATTTATGATGTAGCCCGGCTGAATAAGAATTTTACCATTTGTTTCATAGTTCTATATATATATATATATATAATGGATCTAGGTTACACATTTTGGCAAGAGAGGGAGTGTTTAGGTGAAAAAAAGAGCACGTGATCAAGTAGTTTAACCACCCAATCCAGCCATCCATTTGTAAGTGGTCGAGTGCTAAGAAAATAGATTTATTAATATATTTGAATTGAAAATTTATGAGCTCGATCTAGTGTTTAAGCTCTCCAAGCTCGATTGGGCTTTTGAGGTCTTAAAATACACATTTCCAGTACCCCTTATGCAATTTTTTTGCACCAACTTTTTGTACCCTAGTGAAATTAGGGAAAAAATTTTCCTTAGGTGGTGGATTGGATCATGTTTGATTGACGAAGGAATATTCTATCCAATGGCATATGAGTTTGAAATTTTCTAATTCATATGATATTTTTCATCTATTTTCTCTTAAACATAATGCTTCATTTTTTGACCACTATCTTAGTTTACTATTCATGTAATAGTTAAAAAAAACTTATGGGAATACATGTGTCTGCAAAATCCAATTGAAATATTACTTCGTAAACATAAAAAAATAATAATAAAAATATTTTTTCATAAACAAATAAATTTTTGATATGAAAAACATAGTTCTCTAATTGTAGATCATGCTTATATATATATATATATATATATATATATATATATATAGATATATATATATATATATATATATATATATATATATATATATATATATAATCAAGGAAATCTTCTCCTCCAGTATCAACACAATCTCCTCCTCCTCTTCTCCTCTTGAATTGGGTTCACGAGAATGAGAATTGATTCATCAATGGTATAACCCTTTAGAAATGATGTAATTAATGGAAGAGGTATGGATATAAAGTTTATTGAAGTTACCTTTTGTACATAAATAACCATAAAACCATGAATGTCTATGGAGGATGTCGTGGGTGAGAAATTGAAATTCTATGGGAGATTGAAAAATAGTTCCATGATCAAAACACATGTGTGAAACCATTTCCATAAAACCCTAATTTTATGATGTCCAAGGAAATTAGTTTAAATAACAACCTTTTTTTGAGAAATTAAGGCAAATCACTTACAAAAATTATGGACTCTAAACATAAAGGTTAATTGAGTGTTTGGTCATTATATAGGGATGGGAACTCTGGTCATTATATAGGGATGGGAAGTCTTGTTTCTATGAATTTACTCTTTATTTTATGGGGACCTAATGGTATAAAATATAAAAAAATTAACTTAATATTTTGGATAATCATCCTTAGTTACTATTTGGATAAAAATTCAACCCCCAAAGTTTTGAACCCTCAAATTTCAACTTTCGGAAAAAAAATCTCCCCTAAAATTTTATATGCATTAATGAATACTATAAATGAATTCCAAAGAGTAATTTACAAGAGAAAGGTGTTGTAGAAAAGTGTAGACTTCAAGAAAAAAATAAAAATATTGTTGGGTTATTTAATGAACTTAAAGACAACCCAACCAACATGGTTGCCACAAATTAAAAATTAAACTGTATTTTTAATTAAAGTGTATTTTTCTCCAACCATTAGATACAAAAATTGTAATAACAGAAGTGTAATTTTTAAATCATAAGACCAAATTTTGGGGATTTTCCAAACAAAAAATTATTACAGTTCCCAAAAATTAAGAAAAAAATCAAGAGGGAAAGGAGAGCATGCTCGAGGTATTGGAATGTAAAGAAAATACACAAGCCTCCTCTATTAGATATGACAATCATTAATCATATGAAAACTTAGAAAATGGAAAGGAGACTATTGAATACTTAAATGTTGGTTGTTCTCTGCAAATTAATCTCAATACCATGATACATAGTTATAATTTAATTATTAGGTTGATCGTAGATATTTAACCCCATGGAATATGTTGGAATATTCATGGTAATATTGACATATCAATGATAATATTTCTGAACCCATGGAATATGTTGGAACATTCATTGTAATATTGACATATCAATGATAATATTTTTGTTTGAGTTAGGCATACTCTATTAATTAAATTATCTCAAATTAATTAATTTAAGAAAATGGCATATCAACACATCATATTGGGCATGTGGTATTTCTAATTCATGGTAATGTAAGAAGAACTATTTCCAATTAAAGGATTTCCATAATAATAGTGGGGGTGAATCTACATCGATAAACATATTTTTATATATTATATAACTCCAATAATAATAATAATAATATAGTTTAGTTAACTTTTATGAATTTTTTAATCTGGTTAATGCAATATGTATAATGGGGTTAGTGTTTTGATTCTTATCATAGAGTGATGGATATAGAAATTTTCAATCCATTTAATTATATGGTCACAATAGTTATAATAAAACTAATAAATCATTTTATAGTCAAAATATTCTATATATAGTGTATTTTAAATTAATTTTTTTAATTAAATTGAGAAGGAATAGAGATCATAACTACATTTTAAATAAATCTCAATCTTCTATTCATGACTAATATTAAAAATATTAATTATTGATTATTGAATCTCTAGCATCAACCTATTGATTATTGATAATTAAATTAAAATTCTAGAAATCCTATTATAAGGTATACACACGTATCAACATAACAAAATTAAGGAATCATAAATATGTTTTCACAAATTTAGTTATATGTATTTTAGATTTGTAAATTATGTATTCCCATATTTCTTTTATATATATATATATATATATATATATATATATATATGATTTTTTTAATATTAAATTTTTTGTTTTGTTTTTGTTTTCATTTTGTCTAATCAATTCTAAGTTAAATGTTGAGGTTGTGTATTGAAATAAAAGGCATTTTTAGAAAAAGAATTTAAAGGATACAAATAAAAATATGATGAAACCATTATACAAATATTAATGTTTCACTAACCTCATTATTCACTAAAAGCCCCCTTTGAATGAATATGCAAGACACCTTCCACGTGATTTGGAAGAGAATGGTATTACAATATAAAAATATATTTTTTTGATGGTTATTGATAAATTAATAAATATATTTTAGGAAAAACATTAAAATATATGGAAATCTAATAAAATAGATATACACTCAATGGGAAAGGTAATACTTTTCATTAAGAAGGAGATAATTGTTCAACAATACACATTGTTTAGGATAGGTAACACCTACATCACCTCCTATTGCAACTCTTCTACTAAAAATGTTTTTATTAAATTAAACAACAATTTAAAGATTAATAAATTAATATACAAATTATGCTCATTGTAAAAGTAATTATTGTATATGATATTATATACGTGTAAAAATATTATACACAAACAAACAACCACACACAAGCAAAAGCCCAACAAACTAATACATAGCATAAAATAAAAGAACATACATTTAAAATTCTATCATCATAAAACATCAATTTGTAAATTAATTTTTAATTTTTATGTTTATTTCATTTGTATTTATCATCGTCATGAGGGTCATTTGATATATTTTTAATTTGACATTGAATGATTTTGGTTATAAAAAAATTCATGGTCATAGTCACCTACGATGTTGTGATTATTTGTATTGTTGAAAAGTATATATTAATTAAAAGAAATCGTGAACACCTGTGATTTCGAAATAGACAAAATCTAGTAATGATGATTACAAAGAAAATCCATAGCCATTGCTACTTGTGGTATTGTCATGATCATTTGTATCTATACAATTTATTGACTAAAAATATTTGTGAAATTTTGATTTTATACGAAATAGATTTAACAAGTTATAAACTCCAACCATTTTGTACCATAAAAAATTAATTAACTAATACACTAATTATCAACTTACAATGATTGAATTAAAGAAAAAATTGATTAAAATGTAAGATAAGAATATATTAATTAAAAAATCAAATTAAAGATTGATACGGGAATTGTGTCAAGAGGAAAATCTCGGTGTGATGGCTAGGGTTTCTCAGTCTTTTCTCTTTCCTTATGTGGTCAAGTTTCTTCAGACATCAGATCAACCTTTTGTGTCATCATTAGGGCACGATCTCACTACTCGTGGATCTGATAATGGAGTTTTTGAATGGCCTCAATACTGGTTTCGGTCTCCTATGCGGTGATGGAGACTGATGACACGGGTCGTCGGCAATATCATTTACCAGATCATGGATGCAGTGTATCTGATCACCACTTATGTACACGATGACATAGAAGGAAGCAAAGGGAATCACATTCATGAGTTGGGAATGGATATGTGTAGGATTAAGGTGACTCTGGAGTAGAAACCTTATCACTCTCTACTCTTAGTCACAAGAGAAATATTGGTCAGATCTGAAGGAAAAAATATGGCTATAGAAGTAAATCTTCCACCTCGAATGATTCATTTCATATATCTGTTGTTAAAGATCCAAGATCTGGAAATTCTCAATCCCCTGAGCACATTAGGTTGTCGAAATGGAGGAGTAGCGTTAGATCTGGAGAGTCTGCTAATTTTTTTGCCGGATCAAAATTTTTCTCCATCACAGTGGGTGTGCTCGATCATTTTCCCATCGCTTATGAATTCAATACTGCCATGAAAACCCCTCTCACTCTTTAGATCTCTGCACTTATCCCTTTATTTTGATAGAATATCTGTGTGACTCTCAAGTATGGTCACTGAATCTTGGAACTACGATAGCCTTCCAAATTTTTATCAAATCCCAAAATCAAAAAACAATATTATTTTGAGTTTCAGCAACAAATCACATTAGACAATTAAAGCACAATATCATGCACACTCTAGGTATCCTGATGCTCCTACAAAGTCTGATCTTTGGAGGAAAATCCATGCAGGAAGATTTGATGTTACAAGATTATAACATCCTCCCATCAACCACCATCATATAAACTTGAGGCTTCGGGGAGGATCCCCTCAACCAAGAAATTCAAAGGGCACAGGGGGAGTGTCTGAATCTAGTATTCCCAAAGGAACATAATCAAATCAAGGGAAAGTAAATGGAGGATTTTTGTTCAAAGATATCCTCAAAGGCGAATTTGTTGCCTCAACAACACTAGATTAGACACACAATATACCCAACCCCTACATAGTTGAACAACTCAATCAAATATCAGTAATGACTATAGATCTACCAGAAACAAATGATCTATGCACAACATATGAATCTCGAGAAGTACTATGTAGATTCAACAATTTTTGGCCAAAACCAGTGGATCTTTTCCATTGGATATTCACAAATTGGACAATAAATTGTGAGATTCACCTTCGCTCCATGGGATTTTTCATTATACGATTTTCATCATGAGAGGATTGTGAATATATATTGTAAGAGTGTCCATGGTTGTGGGGCCCTACGACACTTTTTGTCACCCCTTGGCTCCCATATTTCGACGCCAATACAATGGTAGTATCTAGAATGTCGATTTGTGTTAGATTGCATAATCTACCCCTACATTTGTAGATCCATAAAGTGTTATAATTCATTGGGAACATATTAGGGCAATACATAAAGACATATACACAAATATTTGAGGAACAAATCTATACAATCGCCAAAATTTGTGTGGAGGTAGACCTCAACAGAGGATTCCCGGATCCTATATTCTTGACACACAATAAGAAACACTCGACACAGTTCGTAGATATTGAGAACACAACATTTAGATGCCCAATATGCTGAAAAAGGGACATACACAAAATTCATGTCTTGGTGCCAAGAAACCACCTGAAAGGAAGCAAAAAATAGGAAATAAACCCAAGGGATGGATATTCCCATAGCAATTGCCTAACGAAGAAGAGGATGCTGAAGAAATGGATCCTCCTATCAATGAAGAAGCCTAAAATCCTTAAGAAATTATGGAAAAGGGGAGCGTTAATTATGAAATTTCAGGAACTCTAGCATGCACATCGAGGCAGTAGATGATCCCTATAGCAATGGAGACAGGGGCTCGAAATGTCATCATGTGTATGAAATTTCTGATTAAGGTAAGGAAGATCCAATAATGAATGAAGGGACCCAGCTAGCGCTTGTAACGACCACTCCTTCCAAGGGAGAATGGCGAAAGGTTAAAAAGAATAAATGGAGAAAAGGGTGACCTGTTCACCACCATTTTGGAGTTGTATATTTGGTCTTTGTGATCACCAGTTTCGATTGGAATGATTGAATGCATTGTCAGCGTCTACAACATGTAATTTTGTTTTCATTAATAAAATTACTATTTTTCCTTAGGAAAAAAGAATTTATTAATTAAAATTAATTATAAAAGATTCTGATTTTCAAATACACATTGAGTAGTATAGTGGTTGTTACAAAAAAAAAGCTTTTTTATTCATGATGTCATGGTCGGTTACCAAAATAACTAAAATTTTATTAAATTGAACATGGATGATTTAATGCAAGCATTCAATTCATTTGAAGCGTATCTCTTGCATTGGATATGATACATGCTTAAAATCATCATAGAAGTTATTTGTATCAAGTTTATAGAAAATTTGTTTAGTGACCTTCCATATGGTATTTTATAATGATTTTTTTTTGTGTACTATGGAAGTGATAGACATAGAGACACAAAAAAGTAAATACATTACATAAAATAAAAACAAAAACATTTAAAATCCTATCATCATGAAACACCCATTTGTAACTAATTATAAATATATATTAATTAAAAATACTTATAGAATAATTTGATTCTAAAAGATGCATTGAATAATGATAATTACAAAAAAAAAAAATCGATGGTAATCTGCAAAAATAAATGAAATTTTGTTAAACTAAATGCTAATGTGAACGTATATAGTTTAATACACATTCAATTAATCTGAAGTGTAATTCTTGGATATTATATTTTATGTGTGAAACATCATCACAAATTTTACTTGTATCAAGTCAATAGACAATTTGGGCAATGACCATCGATACGACATATTCTAACAATTTGGGAAATGACCATCCATATGGCATATTCTAATGAAAGCCTTTCTCGTGTTCTAAATTTTATATAGAAACAAGAGCATAAACAAAAAAACACATACATTACATAAAATAAAAACACAAACATTTAAAATTCTATCATCATAAAGCATAAACATGTAACTAATTATAAAAAATGATAAATTAAAAAACAATGTTCATTGAATAGTGGTGCTTATGAAAATTCAAATTCATTCATGATGTTGTGGTCATTTGCAGAAAAAACAAGATTTTATTAAATTAAACTACAATTTAAACATTAATACTTTAATATAAAAATTCTACACATTGGAAAAGTAATTATGGTATATGATATTATATATGTGTAAAAAGATTATACACATACAAACATAAGCAAACAGTGGAAAAGAAAAGAACAACAAGAAAATAATATCATAAACTAAAACTACATAAATTATATTTCTATGATCATAAAACATCAATTTGTAAATTAATTTTTAAATTCTATGTTTATTTTGTTTGCATTTTATCATCATCAAGAGGGACTTTTGACATGTTTTTAAATCTATATTAAATGATTGTGGTTACAAAAAATATCGTTGTCATAGTCACTTTTGATGTTGTGATTATTCGTATTCTTCAAAAGTATATATTGATTAAAACAAATCATGAAAACAAGTGATTTTCAAACATAAAAAATGGTGCTAATTCTTACAAAGAAAATCCATAGCCATAGATTTTTGTGATATTATAACAAGTTATAAACTCCACCCATTCTGTACCATAACAAATTATTTAACTAATAAATTAGTTATTGATTTTGTTTAAAGTGGCGTTGTTCATTCATGATTAATATTGTTTTATTTAAACAAATTATTAAATTTATAAATTTCTTTGAAGAAGAGAAAAATAAAAAGACATAATAAAAAATAAATATCCACAATAATTATAATCACTATAGACATTCCTCACAAATAGTCAACAAATATTAAAAAAGAAATATCCACAATAATCATAATCACTACAGACATTCCTCACAGATAGTCATGACCATAGTTAACTTGAGGACTTAGATAGAGAGAGAAAGCCCCTCCCTCAAAATAAATACAAATTTTATTAATATGGGGTTTCAGCTTTTACAAATAATAATATAATTTACAAATAAATAAATAAATTGCAATCTGAATCATCTTCATTCTCCATTCTCCATTTCCTCGCAATAACATTAGAAAATATATATTAATAATAATATATGGAGGAAAATAATTATATTGATAAAATTTTGAAAAATGATTTACAATAAAATGAGGAAAAAAATAAAATAAAATCTATCACTTTATTATATGCAGTGAGAAGGATTAAAATGGGTTTCACCTAATATTTATGGAGATCTTAAATTGAAAATCTAAATATAAGAGATTCCAAAAATTAAAAAGAAACCTAAATAAAATTTAACGAGACTATTAAATTTTCTTAAACCATTTCATTAAAATTAAAACTAAAGTATAAATCTAAAATTAAAGAAATAACACACATCTATCAACCTAATATCATTCAATATACCCACGAAGTTGTTATTCTCTTCCATAAATGTGATTTATTAATAAGGAATTTAATAAAACAAAAAAATAAAATAATAATGATTAATTAAAAACTCACTTGCAACAATGGAACTATTCAAATTACTTATCCCATCCTCCCAGAATGGCCAATGGTGAAGATGACTATCCTACTTCTCTTCGCTAGATGAAGAAAGTGGAAAATTCCAATGATGTCCCTTAGGATTTTCCAATGATGTCCCTTAGGAGAGCTCGCCCCTGAGGATCCTAATAGAGCCATTAGGCCTAAGTATGTTAAGACTCTTTATTCATACGTTTTCATTCGTAATCCTTGGTTTGTTCCATGTTCTTCTCTCGTAGACATTTTAGGCCTCAAGATGGCTTTCCCACTAGAAGGTCTTGGGAAGAATAGGGGGTTGTGTTTGGACTTCTCCACTCTTGTTGAACCATTCGAGTGTGATGTAGGCCTCTCATATTTTTGGTTAGTTTTGATGCCTGGATAAATAGCTAATGTCACGTGAGGAGCCTATTACTACCAAGAGAGAGGTTGTCCTAGAGCTCAAATGTGACTTTAGAGCTCAACCAATTGTTACTAGGATTTGACTACTTAAACAATTCAAGAAGAGATCACTTAGGTGGAAAGGGAACTTTCGATGAGAAACATACTCCTAACAAACATGTAGGTGTTTTCAGAGGTGGAAGATTGAATTGTTGATGTTGGTCATACAAGGGGTGTCCTTGCGAGAATTTAATGGCAAAAGGGGCCTCCTCTACAATAATATATTTTGTAGACTTTTAGTGTGCTGTAAATAAATGTATAATCTACTCCAAACTCTCCCAACGGATGGAGTAAGGACCACAACATCATTATCTTAGCTTTTTCCCAACGGATGGAGTCAGGACCACAACATCATTATCATAACTTTTTCTAAATTCCTGAATCAAATTACTCTAGCCCTAGCAACCTCCGGAGCCATAGGATTTTGACAACGTTAGTCATCACTCAATGCCTCCCAGTCATCAGAAAATTCAAAAGCTCCACAACTCGCACACGTAATGGGACTATGATGTGTGGATTTAACAATTCAATAAAACTTCATATAATCTCCTATATATTAAATATGACATGTCTGCTCAATAATATTTCCTAAGAATTCTGGGCCTAGGAGATATTTTCTACTTAATACTAGATATGCATTTTCCCCTTTGCTTCAATGGAATGAAGAATATAAGGGATGGTGGCTGGTGGAATGAAGAACATAAGAGATGGCGATTTGGCTATGCATGCACTATAAGAAATGAGGCTGAAGGAATTGGAATTTGCCACTTTCAATTTCGTCTACTTGCCATTGGCCATTATTAGAGGATGGGTTCCATATTTCTGAGAAATTCCACAATTGCAAATGAGTTTTCCATTAATTATTATTGTTCTTTTTGTTTTATTAAATGTCATATTAATAATATGTTTTAGGGATCACATTATAATAACTTCTTTGGTGGATTTAATGATATTAGATTAATAATTGCTTATTGTTTTCCATTAATTATTATTGTTCTTTTTGTTTTATTAAATGTCATATTAATAATCATTTTCAGGGATCAAATTATAATAACTTCTTTGGTGGATTTAATGATATTAGGTCAATAATTGCTTATTATTTCTTTCTTTGTTTGTACATTTCATATTATATTTTAATTTTAATAAAAGGGTTTAAGAAAATTAATTTCATAGTCTGGTTAAATTTTATTTGGGTTTATTTTTAAATTTGTAGAATCTTTTCTATTTACATTTGCAGTTTAAGATCTCTATAAATATTAGGTGAAAGCTATTTTAATGAAATGTAGTAAAAATTATAAAATGGTGATAATTTGTTTAACTAAATTGATATTAGTAATGAATGAACAATGAAACTTTAAACAAAATAAATAAATAATTAAATTTAACTTCCTTATCCCACAATGAACTTGGGTTGATCAAACCTTAAGCTCCTTCAATCTATGCCTCATGTAGCAGTCACCTTAGTCCTTCAATGGTGATGTATTTAGGGCCAACTTGGTCCAATCTCACACTTCCCTCCAATAGTCCACATGTGTCCAATACCAAACTTTGCAACCTAGACCTCTGATTCGACTAGAAAATAAACATCAACAAGAGGATACACATACCTTTCTTTCCAACACACTCTTGGTCCTCTTGTCCTCAAGATCTAAGCTTCTTGAGATTTTGTTAGGGCACACCAACAACCCTAAATAGCTACTCCCAACTATGTTTCCCTTCTCCAAACACATGCTCTTCTTTGTTTTCCTTTCTAGACTTCCAAAGCATTATTTTGGGCATAAGGAACCTCCTAAAAACACCCTACAATGCTCTGTCTCACAAAAACAAGTGATTTGAGCTCTCTAGAAGGGAAGAAACCCCTGTTCAACTATGTTGCTCCTTTGAATAACTATGGCTAGGGTAGAGATCTTTTACAAGCCCTCTCAACCCTCCAAATTATGTGTCCAACATGATGTTGTAGCATCACTTCCTGTGGCATGAACAGAGATCCAAACACCACACAAACGTAACACAAAAAATCATCCAAACTTACCTTAGAACTTTGGCCTTTTCCATGAAGGATATCCACACCAAAACATAAGAGAAACTCCTCCACATCTTGTGCCAAAGTCATCCTCCTTGCTAGCTTGTGAGCTGCCTCAAGTTCACTATCTATCTCAAAGGTATACCTAATTTGATTTGCACTTTGGATGTGCTCTAAACCTCCAACACTTAACTTCTATTTTTATGCACACATGTGGCTCCACGAATTTTTCCTTGGAGCATACTTTAGCCCATGTTGACCTTCCCAACTAGACAAATTAACCACCAGCCACATATAAAAATTAATATCTCTTATTAGAGACCTCTATTTTGTGTGACTTTCTCTACCCTTTTTTCCTCTAGGTGTCCTCTAATACCTCCAAGTGTCAAATCAGTCAAAGTCCAATTGTTTTTTCCCAACTCATTTACGTGCAAAACCCCAAGCTTGGGTTCCAATCCCACATCACTTTGGTTGTGCTTCTTCCTCCAAACACGATTTCTAGGGCTTCAATTACTTCTCAAGCTACTAAATCTCAACAAACTCTTTAGATATAGATCCACAAGATATTTTCTATTAGACTACAATTGACCATATGTTTATAGAACTAAGTCAATAGGCTAACAAAATATTCCCAATTCCACCACAAGCTTGAGAAGGGTCGGGGGATATAATTTTACCCTTTTTAGACACTGAAAAAGAAGAAGAAAGGAAAGAAAAATTATACACAAGGCCATTTAAATTTTACATATAAGTACCTATCATAGAATCTCCTAAGAAGATTACAAGTTAAGACTCACAATGTTCGAAACTGATTCAAACATGAACATATAATACCAATTGACAAAAAATTTTGATGGGTATTTAACTACAAGGCCAAAAATACCTATAAAAGTTAGACTCAATTTCGTGAGAAGTGTTGGAGCATACCCAAGAAAAGGGTAAAATAGAAAAGAAGCATAGAATTGCAACAATTTCTAGCATCATCTATTGGAGGAGAGGAAGTTAGGTCCCTGTCCTCTCCTAGTTTTTTTTAGGCTTCTTTTTTAGATTTATTTTGTTTGTTTGTTTATCTATGTAGGTATTGGTGTCCATTTTATAGTATTTTTTGTTGATTTATTCTTCATTATAGTTTATTTTCTCGATCCTTCGTGTTTTTTATGTATTTTATGATTTATTGTTGACCCTGTTTTATTTATTGATTACTTTTCTTTGATATATATATATATATATATATATCTTTTGACTTGTGTATATTTTTGTTTTATTATATTTATTTTATCCATTATTTTTTTTTAAATTAGTTTATTTTATTTCCATTAATTATTTTATTTATTAAAGGATCTTCCCTCGATTAGGGTCTTGACTCCTTTTTATAATTCTTGACTTCCCTCTTTTTTAAAGTTTGATTTTTAATAAATTAATTTAAATATCATTTTTCAAAACTAGTCGTTTAATATAGTCGTTACTTATTAATAGTTTTTAATAAATTAATAACTAATATCATTATTTAAATATTATTTTCCAAAAATTAGCCGTTTAATATAGCCGTTACTTATTAATAGTTTTTAATAAATTAATAAACTAATATCATTATTTATATATTATTTTTTTAAAATAGTAGTTTAATATAGCCGTTAATAATATTTGTTTTTAATATATTAATAATTGATATCATAATTTAATTTTATTGCTCAAATATAGTCGTTACTTGAAATTATGTCTCTACATTTCTCTCTATTTTAGCCTTTTCCATGGTCTTCCTCTTCATCTCGTCCTCATGATGAACCACACTTGTTGGTTCAAAACACCTCAACCAAAATTTTCTCTTATGTGATTTCTACCCAAAGACTTTGCTAAATTAAATTGGTGTGACTATCTCGACATAATGTATGGGAAAATGTATGCATAATTGTATCTTTTGTGATTGGCTTCTCAAGAGAATATAATATAAAGTAATACTTTGTTGGTTCTATGCTACATCGTTTCTCTTCTTCCATTCCTATGTTCCTTATCTTCATGTGATTTCTTGTTTTCCTTTATACTACTAACCAATGGTCATTGTCTACTACATTACAACAAGTATATATCAATTTTTTTGGAATATTTTACTAAAATATAAAATATTTGTGGATCTTTCAATGAATCATAAAATCTTGTAAAATATTAGTCAATCATTCACTTAATTATAAAATCTTGTAAATTATTGGTGAATCCCTCATTTAATCTTTACATCAAGTTACTTTTCCTTCTTATGCATTGATTCTCTAATAGAAAAATAGTTATCCATTTACTTCACTTCAAATAAACCAACATATTTAGGATTTGGTGGTTCATCACCATCTATAAGCTTTTCAACTCCTTGGTGTGTAACTATTATAGTAACTATTGTGTTTTCTTCTTCAATCAAAACTCTAATAATTGTTGATCAATACACAATTTTTTGAAATTACACAAAATGCGCAATGAGATTGACTAAAAGACAAAATATGTAATGAAAGTTAATTTCCTATATGATAAAAAAATCAATTAACACAAACTCATATAAAGCCACAATTTTTGAGTTCAAAAATATAGCCCACAAAGAAAAATGTTCATTACTTAGTATAACATGTTACAAAATAAGTATCATCAAAGGATTTCAACTTCAAAAATGATAATACACTAAACAGTCTCTCATCCTCCACTAATTACATGTATTGCTCCTTTAGCCTTTCCCTCAAAAGTATAATTTCATTAAAGGAATGTTGTTCCCATGATAATAGATCCCCTACAATGAACACATAGGAAGCTAGAGCATAGGTCATTTTTCCATACAAATATCCAAGTAGAACATATTTCCCTTTCCTAATAAATATTTTGAAATAAAATACAAGATAAACAGTGGATTCTCTAAAAAGTGAAGAAGCTTAGGTCATGCCAAAAAGTGAACTGGAATTTTTTTTTTTCCTTAAACCATTAGATATATAAATAATAATAATTACGCAAAATATGTGGAATACCCAAAGAATAAACAAAGCCATATATGATTCCTAATATCCTATGTTTCTCAAGTAAACATAAAAAAAAGAAGAACATAAGGCTTCTTATTCAAGAAACAACGTTAACTTTAACCCAACACTTTTTAAATCAATGATAATTAGATGAAACCAATCATTCCCAAACAAATGGTTCATTGAACAATAAAATGAGAACTATAAGTGTTTAAGGGACTAACAAAAGTTTTAAACAAAATAAACACAAAATTTTAATCTTTAAAAATGCTTCAAATTCTTGGCCAAGATATCAGATCTAAACATTAAAGAAATTTCATGTACTTGAATGACTATATTTGTGCATAGAGGAAATATTCCTAAATGTATTACTTATCATTTAATAGTAGGATATTATGTATGTGAAGAGATATGTTCTGGATTCATGAGACTGTAGCTTTCATTTCCAACAGTGGAGAAGAGAGTGACAATTTAATATTTGAATTTAAGACATGAATCTTAAATTAACTTGCATATCTCCACCTCCACCTCCATCTCCTCCTCCTCCTCCTCCACCTCCACCTCCATCTCAACCTCCACCTCCAACTCCTCTCCTCCTCCTCCAAATCCACCTACTCCTCTCCTCCACCTCCACCACCTTCTCCTCCTCCTCCTCCTCCACCACCTCCACATCCCCCACCATGTTATCCACCACCAAATCCTCCTCCACCACCTCCTCCTCCTCATATTTATCCTCGTCCACCTCCACCTCTTCATCCACCACCTCCTCTTACCCACCTCCACCTCCACCTCCACCTCCTCCTCCACCTTCACCTCCTCTGCCTCCTCCTCCACATCCACCTCTGCATCCACCACCACCTCCACCTTCACCTCCTCCTCCACCACCTGCTCCTCCTCCACTTCCTCTCCTCCTCCTCCTCTCAACCTCCACCTCCACCTCCACCTTTACCTCCTCCTCCACCTTTCCTCCACCTCCACCTACTCGTCCTCCTCCTCCACCTCCCATTACTGTTCCTCCTCCTCCTCCACCACCTCCCATTACTATTCCTCCTCCTCCTCCACCACCTCCACATCCACATCCTCCACCTCCACCTATATCTCCACCACCTCCTACTGCACATCCACCTCCACCACCTCAACCTCCACTCCCTCATCCACCTCCTCCTCCTCCTCCACCTACACAACCACCTCCTCCACCTCTACTTCCTCCTCCACCATTTCCACCTCCACCTCCTCCTCCAACACCTCCACCTACACCTCAACCTCCTCCACCACCTTTGCCTCCCCCTTTGCCTCCTCTTCCGCCTCTGCCTCCTCCTCCACCACCACGTCCTCCTCCTCCTCCACCTCCTCCACCTCCACCACCACCTCCTCTACTTCCACCTCAACCTCCACCTTCAACTCCTCCGCCTCTTTTTCCACCTACACCTCTACCTCCACTGCCTTCACCTCCCCTCACCTCGCCCTTCTCCTCCACCACCTTCACCTACACCTCCACCTCCTCACTGTACACCCCCTCCTCCTCCACCTCAAGCTTCACCTCCTCCTCCAACACCTCCACCTTCACCTCTCACTTCACCTCGTCCCCCACCTCCTCCTCATCCTCCGAGTCCTTCACCTACACCTCCTCCTCCACTTCCACCTCCTCTTCCTCCACCTCATCCACCTCCACCTCCACCTCCACCTCACCACCACCACCACCTGCTCCTCCTCCTCCTCCTCCTCCTCGACCACCTCCTCCTCCAACTCCACCTCCTCCACAACCTCCTCCTCCACTCCACCAACACCTCCACCACCTCCACATCCACCGCCTCGTCCTCCTCCTCCTCCTCCACCTCATCCTCCTCCTCCACCTCGTCTTCCTCCACCTCCACCTCCACCTCCGCCTCTTCCTCCTCATCCACCACCACCACCACCTCCTTCTAAACATCCTCCTCCTCCACCTCCTCCTCCACGGCCTTCCAGGCCTCCGCCTCCACCCCCTCCTCCTACTCCACCACCACCACTACCCCCACCTCCACCTCCTTCTCCTTCTTCTCCTTCTTCTTCTCCTCCTCCTCCTCCTCCACTACCACCACCGCCTCGGCATCCACCTCCGCCTCGTCACAAAACCTAAAAAAAATCAAAATTGCATATCATTTCATTCTCTTTATTTATAATATTGCATATCATTTCATTATGTTTATTTAGAATACTTATTGATTCATTCTTTATAGTGATAATTCAGATATCAATATATACATGATAATATAACAAATAACATGTATAAAAATTTGCAATATAAATAAGTAATTATGAAAACAACAATTTAATTTAATATATATATATATAAATAAATAGTATCAAAAACATGTTGACAAAAATCACACATAAGTCAATGTTTATTTTTAATGTTCAAAACTATTTAAAATCAATAGATTAATTATATAAAATATTTAAAAAATAAGATAAATGAAACGCATAGACATAAATTTTGGTAACATACAAAACATAACACAACACAACAAAACCTCATAAAACCTCCACCGGTCATAAGCGTTATTATTGTCATGTTCGATCGTACTTATTGGAAATTTTCATACCTTTTCCATTAATAAATGCAAATTCAATTTTCTTAAATTTCCACTACGTCGGTGTGACCGTTCCATTTCGCTGTTGGCGTCAATTGTGAAACCACTATGGACATCAATTCGAAACTACATAATGGACATCAATTCGTGAAACCACATAATTAACGGAATCCAATGTCAGAGATCTTCTCTCACACTCAATTCCGTGGTCCTTGATCCTTGATGGGAAAAGCTAAAAACCTGAAAGATAAAATTGCTAAAGGGGGTCGTTCGCTAAAAAAAAACCTAAAACTAAAAAAGCTAAACGTAGACCATTAGACCCTTAGAAAAAAACCTTAAGCTCTAAAAGCTATCCGATCCCGCGGACCACAGAAAATCCTCTATCCAGCCGCTCACCAATATATCCTGATTCTCTTAGAGCTAATCGGTTAACTCCAAAAAGCTAAAAGCTATCTGATCCCACCGACCACAGAGAAATCCGCTATCCAGCCGCTCACCTATATAATCTTGGCCTTGGCCTTCATTCACTGAGCCGGCAAATAATTTTCCAAACTCGTTTTGGTGCTACGTGTTATCATGTAAATGCTTGTGTGTTTCTTCCATGTTTTATTTATCTCTTTCTACACGTATAGTATTTCATTGTTTCTGTGGATTTTGTATTTGTTTTCTCTCTTCTTACATGTTTTCCTGTGTTTCTTCATGCTTTTCCACGTATTTTCTGTTATAGTATTGTTCTGTTATTATGCTTTTATGTATTTTTCTGTTATACTATTTTATTGTTCTGTTATTATAGCTGGGCATGTTTATGTGGATTTCGTGATTGCTTTTTTTCCCCTTTTTGCTTTCGTCATGGCTCATTTTCTTGTTATCAGATAAGAGGAGAGAAGACTCCTAAGAGATGACAAATTTACCTGCAGTTTGATGCATGAATGAATGTCGCGATAAGAGGAGAAAAGACTCGTAAGAGATGACAAATTTTAACCGCAGTTTGATGGATGAATGAATGCCGCGCTTCAGTGGGAGAATTACTACTCTCATGGTTCACCATTTTTGGAGGTAATTGTAAAATTTATCGTTTTCTCGATCTTCTGGTTAGTATTCATGGTTTTTCTCTGCAGATTTTTCATGTAATTTTGCAAATATCTAAATCTTTATCGTTGCTCTGCATCATCTTTGGTTAGTATTTATTTATCAGTTTTATGTGTAGATTTTTAATGTAATTGTGCATTTATTTACTATAGGATTTTTTAGATTTACTAATTTATATTTTTGGCCTTTTCGTTTGACATCTAACCCTAATATTACTGATTTTCCTACCGAAAGATAATTTGCAAAAAAAAAAATTCAAAATAGTGTTTCAGATTTTGTGCATCAGAATTGTAAAAGTTTTTGCTAGCAATATAGAAAAATCCATTGTAGAACTTTTTTGTGTTTTTGCTAAAAGAAGGATCACTTTCTATAAGCTATGGAATTGCTTTTTCCTTTGTCTAACCAAAATATCATTTCAAACTGAAACAGAGTACAGGGTGGTATAATATATGTTTGTTTACTTCCTATTAGATGCATTCAGGTTAGAGGGTTAGAAATTTAATGATAGAAAATCTATGTTGTACCTTTTTTTTCTCATATGAATCACAGTATTTACTTCTTATTAGATGCATTAGGTTAAAAACTTAATGACAAATCTGTGGAAATAAACTTCCACTGTCCAACCTACTATCCATAAATATTCATTTAACCCAATTATCCTTCACATAAATTCATCCCACACCTTGGACATTCCTCCATCAATAAAGTACAAATCAAAAACCTCAATCAAGAATGGATAAATTAGTTTT